>VWZK01007884.1:0-79946 GCA_013396935.1 Baryphthengus martii | reverse complement strand
TTTTTTTTTTTTTTTTTTTTTTCTCTGCCTGTCTAAAGTTAGTCTGGCTTAGAGGATGCACTAACTTTCCCAATCAGTTTTACATTACAGCACAAGTCCAGAAATAGCTCCCAGCCGCCTTGGCCTCTAGCACGGTTGCCATGACAATGGAACCACAGTGCTATAAATAGCTCATCAGCACCAAATCTTGTGAGACACATCTGGAATGGGGCCAGCCCAACCCTGGCCTGACAAATAAAAATAGGCACAGGCAGTTTTCAAAGGCTGGAAAGGTACAATGCAGCTCAGCTTGTGCGGAGCGGCAGGCAGAGGAACAGTTTTGATTGCTTGTTAGCATGAGATTTATTCGATAAGAGATTAGGAGAAGTATAAAAGTTACTTTCTTGCATACTAAACACTCAGTCCTTCTCTAAGTTTTCTTTCTCTTCCCCTAGTCTGCAGCAAAACCATACCGCTTTTCAAACTGCAACGACGCGGTCTTTTGCCCAGGAGACCATTAAAAGAAGGGAAAACAGAAGAAAAGAGATCTTCAAAACTTCCCCCTCGAACTACTTCTGTACCTTTTTGGCTCAAGCACATTTAAGCGCTCCTGAGAGTCTGACAGCGCATTGCTCCAGGTAAAACCATTGGCAGGGTGCTCAGTGCCTCCACCAGCCGCGGCACGGGACCCGGTTCCCCCAGCCCCTGGGCCAGGCTGGGGTGACGGCCGCTCCGCTCCTCGGCCTCGACGCCGGCACTTTGCGTCGCGCCCCACGGGCCCTCACCGGGGACAGAAGTACAGCCGTGGACTACATTGAGGTGACAAACCAGCCGTGCCTGCAAGCCAGGCCGGACCCGAGCGGTGCCTGCAGAGGTGGAAGGCAGAATCAGTAGTCGTGGCATAACCCAGCCCACTTCCCAACGGCTCTGCTTGACAAAAGTGCCTTTTGAGCACGCATTTTCTTTCCTTTAGTGGGTGAGAAAATGTCGTATTTTTAGCACAGACTCTTGATCAACCCATTCAATTACATCCAAATTATCTGTGTGGGAACAGAATGTTATGTCAAAAATGTTATTCAGTATATTTGTCAATATTAGCCAACAGAAGACATTTGTATAATCAAGAGATTCAATATTTTCTACAGCATATGAAAGCAACAGTTCAGGAATCAGACTGAAGTTGTAAGACTTTGCTATTTCACAGACACTGGAAATAGCAGTCAGCATGACAGAAGACAGCGAACACCACTCCCAAAATACAAAATCCTAGTTGCTCTATCAAAAACCAATAAAGACTACAGATGGCAATCAAAAAAACGGCAACTATAATAAGCATTAAGCCACGGTAAACTATCTTCTGTGTGCCATAAAGGCACCGTGCACACGCTCCGCACAAACTGCACCATCAGCCCACAGGATTCCTTTAGGTCCCTACACGGATATTTTAATTTCTAAAATTGTAGAGTAACTTCCATCCAGCAGCTTAAAGCCGTCTGTAAACTCCCCTCCCCTTCCCCCTTCCTTTTACCACATTTGCTGCCTGAGCAATCAGTGTATGTTTCAGAAAACAGCAGTCTTCACCGAAGTTATTTTGGAAAATGTACTTTAGCACACGCAATGCAGCGCAATTCAGGATTTATTGTGAGTTTTTTTTTATAAAGATACTCGAAGTTAGTTTAAGAGCCTATAATAACTGCAAGTTTTGATTTAAATTATATAAAAAAGAACTGTATTTTTTTTTTCTTCCTTAAAAAGCAATTCATTATTTATTACAAGATAGCCTTTTCTGGCTCATACAAGGAACAAACTTTCCAGTTTTGTCTGGGAGAAAGATGAGAGGGAGAGGGCTGTAGAGCACAAAATGCTACCAGGTAACCCAAACCTGGCAAATCCTCCACAGCACCCCCAGGACTCCTGCCAGATCCCCTTCTAGCCAGTAACTCTTCACCTTAACTCGCTGCTTACGGATCCCTCCTCCTCCTTCAGCGATGGCTTTGGAGGGAGGCCTCCCCCGGGCAGATCGTTTGTGTTCCTTTACGCTTCCCACCGACTGGGGACACATTTTATGTCCAACCTTTCGGCCATCTGCCTGGGACCGTACTCAAGTACCCATTTTCAAATGGAACCTGTCCCTCCGGCAGCTTCCTCCCACCGATAACCAACACAACCCCCCGACGCCTGAGGCTGCTCCCGCTGCCTTCGCTCCTACTTTGCCAACTTGTACGAAGCTATTTTCACGCTCTCACAACTACCAAAACAGACCGATTCAAAACAACTCACTAGTGCGTGCCTCCGAGGCTCACTCCGCAATACAAGCCTGTATATGTCAAATAACTTCACAACAGCCCCTCACCCCGCCCCAGAAAATTACTTCGCCATTCCAGGAAGAAACGTAAGCTGATCCAAGGCCAAGGTTGGGTACAGAAATGAAAGGTAACGATATGGATGAGATCACGACGTCATGATCCGATTCCAGGACAAGCCCAGGGCGGGAACGTGGTGCGAGTGGGGAGGAACATGGCGCAATCCTCATTAACTTTAGACAGACGGAAAAAAAAAAAAAGGGAAAAGGCAATGTTATTTTAAATACATCAACAACTTATCAAGTATATGGCCCTACCGTAGGCTGCTCTGAGCAATTAAAACAGGTGAACCCAATGGGATATCCTTTCATTGTGTTTCAAAAAAGTATTCACATGAACTTTATCCTCATGGTCTTTAGCTCCCTCCAGTGCCATCAAATCAGTAGAATTGCTTTCAGTTGATTAAGATCATCACGTCCACAAAATTTTAAAATTGCACTATACCGACAAAATTAGTGACATCACTAACAAATAAAATACAAATTATGTTGAGCATTTAAAAAGTTAATAAAAGTGTATTCACTCAAAGACTGGGACCAAAAAACACAGCCAGAAAGTCTAAAAAAAAAACCATAGAGACAACTAAAGAGCTAGATCTGAAGTAGGAATAAAACTATATTATCTGACAGCCACAGGATGCTTTAGAAGCATTATTTATTGGCATTTGCGCCGTGTCTTTCAGATAATAAAAGAATTAATAAGCTAATACTTCATACTAGTTTCCAGAAACAGTCATCGGCAAAAATGGACAAATCACAAGTTCAGACGGTTCCCGTATTTTTCGGCCTCTGTGTGGCTTGTATGTTCTAAACCCCAAACCCTGAGACTACAGACCCAGGCACTTCCCCAGCTGCTATCTGAGAAACGGGCAACAGCGTTTTTAGCAGAAATTTGAGAGACGGAGGTAGGTGGAGCTGACGTGATCCCACATGACAGAAAAGGAATTCTGATCCCAGGACTGAGTTTCCGCAGGAACTGGGGAAGCAGCGATAGCTTGGGGAAGGAATCAGGCCCCAGATGAGCCCAAAACAATGGGAGGACAAAGCGCTGCTGGGTGTCGAGCAGGGCGGTGGGGAGGACTTCACTGCCGTATTTAAATACACTCGTACAAAGGTCTTCAGAGATATAGCTCACAGGTATTTAACGTGCAAAAATACAAATCCAGCATTGGAATTCTGTCTACTTAGGCACCATCCCAAGTGAGATTTGTTTTTTAGTAATTTTGACTGTCATCCTGCTCACAGGATGCTCAAATGTTCCACTTCTTTTACACCAGCACCACCCGTGATGCCTGCAGCAGGCTCTCGGGACGGGCACAGCAGTCGCTGTCTTCACAGGGCTACCTGTCAATACCTGTTTGGGAGCTGACAGTTTAAACAACTCACAGCAGCTCACATTTCAGTTTTTGCTTTTCTCAGAGGCATGTTTCCCTACTCCTTTCTCCCCTCCTCCCCTTTTTTTTTTTTTAAATTGTTCTTTTTCCAACTTGGGAAAAACAGCTCCAGGCCTCTGTAAAAGGCGGCACATAACCCGGCATTGAGTATTAAAAGCATCTGTAAAGAACACACCTCTCCTTCTGAACTGAGTTATAATAGAAAGCTATTATTTTTTTTTCTTGAAACTATTTGCTGGACTGTCAAATTTAATACCAGACATACTGAAAAAGAAATCATTTTAAAACAAGCAAGTGATACAAAACTACCATAGCAATTTCATACTGTTAATTTTGAGCAGTACAGGGACCCTCATCTCTGGCTACTGTGAAAAGCATCGCCTGCAAAGATCTGTTTCTGTGTTATTTTGCCATACAATAAAATGAAGAAGTCAAATTTAAGTGCTTGTCTCTCCCTGGTACACATTACACTCAGGCAGATAAAAGGAGCAAGAAACCAAGCTTGAAGCCAAATTCAAAGGCAAACAATAAAGGTGAACATACTACTTCTGTGGGAAAGCCGTTCCCAGGGAGTGACCGTGTTTCTGAAAAAGTGCAGCTCTCTTTTATTCGCAGAGAAATTTAACACATCAAAAAGAACTGTCAGTCATCCAGTTTTATGATTTTGCTCTTTGCTAAGATTTTCACTGCTCTTAAAAGGAAACTCTAGCAGAGATCCTCCACCTTCGCTCACTCACGTGTTGTTTGTGGTAACAACAATACATAGTCATTGACTACAGAGTATTTCCCCAAACGGCAGTTGAATATTTAGTGTTTTTAAGCTTACAATTCAAACGGACACTACAGAGAACATCGTGGCCTTACAAAGGCTCACAGAGAGGTTTTCCATCGCGGTTCCCTGACTCACAGCCGAGCAGTCAGGTGTTGCAAAACACGGAACTGCGACAGGACTGGAGTAAGTGCGCAGAGATGCTGGTGAGTGCATGGGAAAAAGGAGGCAAGGGGAAATTTTGGAAGGACTTTTAAAATCCTTTATTCTCTAACTAGCTTAACATAATGTTTCAATGAGGAAGTGATAACGCAGCTGCTTCAGGCTGAATTAGTTCTATTAAACCAGCTTGACTATTTATTACAGTTACATAAAGGTGCTGTCATTAACTAAACAATTACTAAATACATTGTTTATAGAAAATATTCTTTCAGCATTATAATTTTACAAGCCCTCAGCATCAGAATGGATAGCTCTGTCTTGATATAGAACCTTAGATTGAGGAGAATATTAAGATTCAGGAGGCACTAAGGGTGACGTGTACGCACCACCCTTGTAGTCTCAGCATCCTCACTGGACTCCTTATCGGCAGAATTTACAGAGACCAAGGACTGAGAAAGCCTGGGGCGGGCTGCGTGTGTCTTCTCCCACAGCCCCATCCTACTCTTCTGACATGGGTGTCTCTGCTCGCAGGCAGTTCCAGAGCCTTGACCACAAACCACCCGTCTACTGAGGTTGAAGAGAACCTCTGCGCTGAGGTATGCTGTACAAAGCCGCTAAATTTAAATTACTGCCATGTTCTCTGGAAACCCTAAATTTAGCCCTGCTTTCCTCAGGGGACGAGGGCAAGGAGAAAGGAGAAAGAAAGATTCTAGCCATTATGGTTGTGAAACAAGCACAAAACGGTGCAGTGAGCTCTACCTATGCAGGTAGCATGAAACAATCACACCGAGAGGTGGAAAAGAATTTCATCTCAGGGGGCATTAATTTTGAAACTCCAGTGACATTAGTTTATGCTTTTTTATTTTATTATACTGTAAAGAAAGTATCACAAAGCTGTGAATAACAACTCATTTTTACACCACAAGTGGGTGAGCTTCCCACCCCCACACACTCAATCAGTCGGGCAGCAGGGAATTTGAGGAGAAGAAGAGCCAAACTGAGGAGGCCAAGGTGTGCATTCAAGCTCCAGAAAATTTCCAGATTCCACTGGATGACTAAAAGCCGTAAGATTCCGGTAGGACACACACATCTTGACCATCTCTTTGTCTGCAGAGGACAGTGCCTTATGTTTGCATTTTAAATGGCTGAAACTCTAAACCTGTATTATTTATTAGCAGATCAAAAAAATCTCCTCTTCTACATGAAAGGAACATTTAAAACATTTTCAGGAGAAGAACTGAACTAAACCAGACACTAATAATCATGGGTAGAATTGCTGCAGTGGGAAAGACAAGAAGAGGTCTAAGGCGGCACTCCTCTTCCCCAAACGTCGTACATATTCCCACATCAACAGACGTTAAGGGACTGTGAACCAAGCCAGGGCTTTGGCTGTCCTTGCAAAGCTCTGCTCAATATCCAAGTCTGTTACTTTGTACAAAGACATAAACCCAGTGACCCTCTTAGATCATCTGTACAGCATCCTTTGGTGTAGCAGTCTTGCTTCAAACACGTGCCTTAAAACTGAGCATCTGACATACACAGCCCATAAATCTGGTAACAAACGTGCAGTAGATGTGGTGCTGAAGGACATGGTTTAGTGGTGGCCTGGCAGTGCTGGCTTAACAGCTGGACTCAATGATGATCTTAGGGGTCTCTTCCGACGAAAATGATGCTATGATTGTACGATTCAAAGCTGTGCTAGGAAGCAGAGGCACACAGCAGCTCTGGGGGAACGATCACGACCCGGCTGTAGCCTGGACTGGCTCACCTATTGCTCTGATACCTGTCACTACAAACTATGCCATTTAAGAGCACTGAAGACAATTCCAGGATTTCCATTTGTTCTGCATGACTATAATTAGAGCTTCCGGATCTTAGTTTCCACTCAGAACAGCAGCAAAGATGGCAAGGTGGAAGAGACTCGGATTAGATGGGTCAGACAGGGAGAAAGTCTGGAGAGAAAGCTCAGTGGTTCTGGTGAAAAGGAGGTGTGTTCTTGTACTACACCATTAGCAGCTGCTTATACACATACAGTCTATAAACATCATAACCATCTGTGAAACGCAGCTTTTATCACGCTACGCTACTGCGCTCCACCTCCTCTACTCAGCAGCAAATTATTAGATTCACCACAAAAGAGGGTTTCCCAGCACAGCAACTGATACATCACACACAAGTTAATAATATCGCCTCTCTCTGGTTTCTTCTACACTTTCCAGCCTAAGACATTTTTGCAGCATCTTGAACACGCTAGCTGTCCTGTATTGATTGTGATGCTCCAAACCAGTGACAGGTGCAGAGCTCTCAATATGGCACTTTTCCCTTACCCCATCCCACTCACATTCAGATCCTATAGCTTCAGCTTGTAAAACTACAGTTATCCTCTTTGTATAAATGCACATGCACAGGAAGTCCACGGAACAGGCTGCCAACACGCAGATGAGAAAATTAAAAAAGATCTGAGATGCTAATAAACCATGCCAGAATTATACACTGCATCTAAAGACAGGTTTTAAGGGAACATCACTGGAGTACTTCTGCAGATAAGTATATCCTTCATTTCAATTAAAAAAAAGAAAAAAATCCCTACTTTGAATGAATTTACGTCCATTTCAGGGACCTATGTTTTATTAACACATTTTAGGATTTTCTTTTTCTTTGCTTAAAGACAATAGAATGGGGAAGAAAAAAAAAATAAAAGGCCAATATAATTAACATTCAGGTCACTGATTTTCTTATCGTGGCTCCAAACACCAAGCCCTTGAAAAGGAAAAAACCAGCCATCCAAGCCCCACGCTGCTTTGCAGCAGAACTTCCTCCTGTTAGCTACATTCATTTTTATCACTGAGGCTGCAGATATTTAGCAGTTACAGTCAAATGTATTCCAAGGAAGGAAAAAAAAAAAGTTCAACTAACATCACAATTGAATAATGCAAGGTTTTTTAATGTATTACTGATTTCTAAGTAAGTATGCAGGGAAACTGCTATACATTTACATAGACATATATGTGTCTAATTCTATAAAGTAAAAATCTGTTTCAGTTTTCTGCATGTCCAATGTTAATCCATTATGATGCTTTGTGGTATGGATGTTAGAAATAAATGTGAAACAGCTCAGAATTTAAAAGAATGATACGTTATTTTAATGCTGATACTACAACCTAATTCTCCCTGTAATCGACAAATGTACAAAACCCAGCATACGCTTGTACAGATTCAGGTAATTACAGAGGTTTGTTTCAAAAAACCACCACGTTTCATACTATCTAAACACGGTAATTGTCACTTTATCTCACAATCTACACTGTGATTTCAATTATGCTCAACAAAGGGCCTGCTCAGGAGATCTGAACTGCGAGGGTAAATCACACCCCTCATAATAATAGTAACAAACCTGCGTTCATTAGCGTGTGTTTGTTTTGAAAAGGTATTTGTTGAATTATTACAAACATCTTACAGACTGGTGAAAGAAGAAAAATGCACTGGGTGCGGCACTAATCTTTCATTTGTTAGACTTGTCTTGAGGGAAATCAGTTTCATAGTCTTTACAGCCACGTGACTTTATCAGAAAACCACAGCGCACAATTTTGGCATAATTAGCAGGACCTTCTTAAATACAGCCCAGAAGAAAGCTCTGAGGGAAACAAACACATTTCACTTCATTAGGGAAAGTCACAGCTGAAATGGAGGTCCCAGCCTCTGCACAGAACAGCAGAAATTCCACCTATTTTTAGTTCACAATTCCAATAAGAAAACAGCTGGGAGTCTAATGAAATTATCTTAGTGACAAATTTAATGGACTGAACACTAAAGTTACTATTTTTAACTCAAGTTCCTAAGTACCTTTCAAAACAAGAAGCAATTAAGCAGCAGTGGAGCTACGGCTTCCAAAGTGTCTGCTAAGGCTTGGCTCCAATCAGATTGAAACTGGGAAATGGCTCAACACCTTTCTGATCCTAAAAACTGGTTGAGGGCCAGGCTCCGGGTTTGGTTGGTTTTGGCTTTTTTATTTTTATTTTTTTTTCAAGTTTAATGAAAGCAGTTCTGCTTTGACCTGTCCAGTCCTGCCTTGCCCTGTTTTTCCTTGCCTGTTCCCCAGTCACCCTCCTCAGGAGCAGGGAACGGCTCCGTGCAGCTGCACAATTCGCAACCCGCCTCTGAGGAGAAGGTGGAGAGGGAAACAGAAACAGAGCTTACAATGTCTGAGGAGAGTGGGTAAAAAAAGATAAAAAACTGCCTGGATTTTAGAGCAGTTCAGCTCCAGAGAAGAGAGGTGGACAGTGAGGCACTCCAGAGGAAATGGGGTAGGGTCAAGGAGCTCACCCAGCAAAGAGCTCTGAAAGAGCACAAGGGAATTCACAACAGGGAGCATATCAATATTTGCAAATTTACTGAACGAGCCACATAAATCACAATAAAATGAGTTATAATCTGACGTGTTCTTCTCCAAATAGCTCTTTAAAACTAGGTATTTTAATTACTAGTTCCCTTGATAACACACAGTGACAATAATGAGCACATTATACTGGTAACCTCACATAAGACTATCCCATACTTGATAAATAATATAATAAGTCTATTTCTGAAACAAACTTTTAACAACAGGGGTATAGAATTAGAGTTAGCATTGAAAATGCCCAAATGACATACCAATATCTACATTTTAATGTGACATAGCAGGATCCTAGAGTCTGGAATGCCCATTTGGGGAACACATCACTTATGCTCACCCCATCGACAAAATCATCCTATCAAGAGTCTTGATGCCATTGCAGTATTTCTTGGCATTAATACCAAGACAGACTGAACAATACGATCCTTCACTCATCTGATTTCATTTAAAACCTCACACCATCCAAAGTCATCCAAGCGATTTTGGAGGCGTGAGCTTTTCTATTCTTCTTGAAGAAGAGACAAATCACACCACCAATTTATAAAGGAGGAAAGCAAGTGTCACCCAAGTCTAGCTTTTGATAATAAAATGTGTGGATTCTAAAGTAGTTCAGCTTTGTGGAACAGAGGCGAACAGTGGGTCCTCCAGCGGAACCAAGAAAAGAAGTGAGACTGTGCACCTGAACTGCAAAACCTGTTCTTTATGCCATTTATACTGATAGGTAGAGCTAATGAAAAGACAATAAAGTAACAAGCAGCAGACTTGAGCAAGATTGGCTCACTCTTGAGACTCAATTTGGTGAAAGAACATCCAGAGAACAGCCACAAACTTTACGAAGCTATGTAAGAAGATTGCCTTGCAGATACAAAGCTTCCAGATGCCTAACTTTTCCACACTGTCCCTGATTTCACACCTCATAAATGAGGAATTAAAGTCCAAGTGAACTACCTTAATAACAAAAGTGGTGGGCAGTGTGCTCCAGACACAATCTTCAGTAACTCTACAAGGGCTACCAACATTGGCAATATGTGAACAAAACCGGACAATTATTGTTGTTGTGTGTTGGGTCATAGTCTGGACTTGATGATCTCGGAGGTCTATTCCAGCCTCAACAATTCTGTGATTCTGTGACAATTCACAGGAATTTGACACGTATATTGCTATTTTCATTTATTTATAAAAATTACTACAGCTTTAGAAGGTTTTGTTTTGTTTTTTCCTAATTGTAAAACCACAAATCTCTCAGTAAAGACCGTACAGCACTACTCGGCCACCCAAACCTGGCTGGCTGCAGCTCCCACCAGCCCCACGCTCCTTTGGCAGACCCTCCGCCAGGACCCAAGGCTCTTGCCCTCCCCCAGCTGCTACAGCCTTGCTAAAAATAGGCCTCGCTGGCTTTTACTGGGCTGCAGTTTACATAAGCCCCTTGGGGGAAGGGGAACCTTGCAGAGCACCCAAGGCGTTTCACAGCCTTCACAGAAAATGTACTGGGCAGCCAACTCGTTTCAAGTGTAAATTACCATCCAGACACTGAAAACCCCCACTTGCATAATGAATACACTACAATTTAGCCTTCTTGGTGGATATCCTTGCAGGACGCTTAATTAGCGCACCACAATACAAATACAGTTATCACAGAATTATGCTTAACTAGAACAACTGATTTTAACATGTTTCAGCTACGAAATCAATGTTTAATATACCACAGGGTAATCAGCTCAAAAATAGTATTTCAAATTACAAAAATCTACCAATGACATCCTGCCTACAAAATTATTCTTAATCACATGTAAAATTAGCTAGCAATTTCTTTCAGTTTATTTAGGATTTAGTCACGTATTATAAGAAGTAAAGAATATTTAAGTTTAGCTTCATAGCAATTTCTTTCAGTTTATTTAGGACTTAAATATTCTTTACTTCTTATAGTATGTGACTAAGTTCAGCTTCAGCTTGATAAATTCTTCACCTAATATAAGCTTAATCAATTTTTTAATTTTCAGCCTGCCCCTCCTGAAGTAAGGATTTTATGACCATGTTCTCTGCATACAAGCACATGGTCTCATACTTTCCAGCCTGCTGGTAAATTTATACCAAAGGTACCACAGACATCTTTGTCAGGGGCTTCTCAAACCAAATAAATTCAGCAAGCACCCTGACAAAAGACATTTAAATTTAAGCCCCCAGTGAAGGAAAGACTTCAGTGTGTCACCAAACAGCAGAATTCACAGAAGATGGAAAGGAGAGAGAACGTGCAAGTCAATGGCACCGAGTGCTCCCTCTCCCTAGGACTGGCAGTGATGTATTTCCAGTGTTTCAGCTCAGGGAATAATTGGGAATCGAAGCTGGCACTTTGACATTGTACCAGCAAATGTACTGGCCTCATTTCATCCTTCTACCAGAAATTTTCTGTTGCCTCCTATCTTTTGAAACACCGTTGCTTTGAATTACTTACTTTTTTTTTTTTTTAAAGTAAGTCTTTAATGAGGTTTAACAGCATCTTTTTAGGTCTTAGTTTGATAAAGTATTCTCCTAATTGTCATGATCTAATCTCGAAATGTTCCTTTTCTGCAGCAATACAGCACAAGCGGTAAGAGCTCTCATCAAAAAATAACTCATTCTCCAAAAGCTGTCGTGCTCGCTGACGGCAAACATCAGAAACAGCAGATCCCAAGGTGAGGCAAAAAGTTTCAGTAGCTACTCACCCGCTAAGGCAAGTACACCGCAAAATCCTAAAAATCCCGGTCACACCTGCTCCACGTTCGCCACTCTCGGAGCGCCCGGGGAATCACACCACTTCAGCAAGCCCTTTCCTGCTGGAGCAGCCATCCCAGCGCTTCTACCATCACATCCACCCCAGACACACCAGGCTGGCTGTTACACAGGTAATGCAAAAGTGATGCAAACCAAGACCACGCTCTTTCTTGTCTCCCCAAGCGTTTCCTTCCAGCTTGCCCTGGATTATGTGCCGGCAGATCTTCCTCTTGCAGGAGGGATTCCTAGTGAAGGCTGCTCCGGCACACATGGATGTCTTTTATTCCGCCTGTTTCTGTATCATATTGAATTGTTTGTTCAAATCACAGCTCAAAACAAACCCCATTCTGAGCCTTTTCTATTTGCACAAAGGGAGGTTGCAAAAGCACGGGATGAAAGAGTGAGCAAAAAGAAATTCTCAGGATCTAATGCAAGTTTTAACAGCTGCTTTGATTGATTCTCAACATTGGACAGCTATGGTTTTTACACCACTGCAGTAACCCAAGACCACTACACCATTAAGTCTGATGCTAACAATTCAAGATGTCATTTACTCTGTTTTTTAATAAAGTTATGGGAATTTTACAGTAAAACTGAGCCCATTTTAAAAAATTAATGGGTAAATCTTCAATAATACTAAAGTATTAAAATTAATAATACACTCTAAGGGTACGACAAACTTACAGAGTTTACATAAACACACCTTCTCTTATTTTCACTTCTCATCATAATTAATTCAATGTAACACACTGACTGACTGCTGTCCTCACAGAAAACAGAGGATTTAAGGATAATCTGTACACAACCTACTACTTTACTGGTTCAGATTTACTCAAGGTATGCGTAATTTTTTGAGAACTGCAATTACAGCAGAAGTTTTGCCCACAGCAAATAGAATTATTTTTAGGGTGAATTTGTCGCCCTTTCCCTACCGTTAAAAAAAAAGTCTATTTCATGTCTAGCGAAAATATTTCAGAAAAATACAGAAAAAGAGCAGTACCATTTGCTAGATCCACATACGCTGAAGACAAGCCAAAGAATCTAGGGCTTTTAGTAGTGACACAGCTCTGTCATTCACCCGACTTTCTGAACATGTCAAACATCATCAAATGTTGGGCCTGTCTTGTGGTAACTGCACCAATTGTGCATCTATCAGCTTTGCACCGGTAGCCTGAGAAGGTGTTTACTACAATAGCGAGCTCCCCTCGCATCAGGAATGTGTGGCATCACTTAAAGGATGAAGGGCTGCTCAGCGGAACACCACGGAATCTGTGCAATCAGCGGAATCCGTGAAACCTTCTGTTAATGAATTAACTCACAGTAGGAGAAACTCCATCTACTTTAAGAGAGTTCCTATAAGGATGAATCCAGGCTATTGAATTCTTTATTATTCTCTACAATCACACAAAAATCCCCCACCAAAATTGTGCAGTAATGTTATGTTAGTAGCTGCATTTTATGATCTTGTGTTACAGTGCAATATACTAATTTCTTGAAGAAATTCTTTTGTGTCAAGTCTGTAACAACACTGATTAATCACTCAAAATGCATTATGCATCGAGTCAAGGCTTTGAATGCATATACAAAATTTTGTTTATTAATACATTAGTTGTTTGAAAAATATTGGTCATTTTAATGATGTGGAAAATGATTTATGAAGTGTGAAAACTTAAATAATCAACCAAAATAATCCACCCCACACACGTCCCTGATTAAAAGTTGAAAGCACTACTTTTGAAGATGGCAACTCTTGAACTGTTCTGCAAACCAATCCCAGATAAGTTCAGCTTTAGATATAAACCCACATACAAATCACAGAGTTCTGTGCAGACCAAGCTCCCTGCCAGTACAGTTCACTAATTCTTAGGCTATTACAAACTCGTGCCTATCAACAGAGCAAGATATCAAAACAACATTCACGGCGTCTTTTCTAAAAGCCTCGGCAGACAAAAGATATTTTTTTTCATATATTTCCAGCATATTCACTCACATTATTAATTAATGCCACAACAAAAACTTTAAGGACAGGAAACAGTGGGAAGAAATGGGGATCTTGCTGCCATTAAAACGTAGAAATTAGTAAAAGTTTAATTAACGGAAGGTTTTGACTAATATTCTGTCTCCTGCTGCATTGCATTTCAATATTTTCCCTTCATCCACAAAAAAAAGAAATCCACTGCATCTGAATTTGTGCATTTCTAGAAAACAGTGCCACAAATAAAAATAAAAATGCAGAAGCATGGGCAGGTATCAGAAATATGTTGACTAAGAAGTCCAGATACCACTGAATCAAACAGACTTGAAAGCAATTAGAAAACTATGCATCTGACTTTCGCTTTCAAAAAGCTCAACATTACTTTCTCTTTCAGAAATGGAGATCTCAGGGCTTTGGCACATTTTGTCATTTATTTGCATGATTAGTTTATTAAAATCTTTTAAATCTTTTGGAGATGCAAGCATAATATCCTTTATGAAAAAAAACCAATGCAGTTTGCCATTTTTACCACTAGTAACAAGGAATCTGTTACGCTCTTTAGCAAATTATTTTTAACTCTGTTAATTAACTCTATGGGTTTAGGCAAACCATCAAGAAATTGGGCTAAAGAACAACTTTTATCTGCAAAATCAGAACTGCAGCCAAATACTTTTAGGACAGAATTATGAAGCTGCATCATTCTTAGGTTAATACAGTCCTAGTTACACATATATTCACATTCTCAGATGACATCAACTTTGGTTTTACAGCAGACAATTAAAGTAAAATATTAGCTCAGAGAGACATTCTGAGCAAATGACCAACTGGACTCACCACAGTTACTCTCCACCAGCTAACTAAAATGTCAATATGCTTGTTATTTTAGTCCTGGCTCACGACACTTTCTGGACGTGATTTTGGCATTCAGAACGAAACTTCACCTGCCAGAGGAAAACGGCAGCCTACTGAACAGATCATGTGGATGTCTGCTTCTGATCACTGAGGAAATCTCTGATTTTATGGACAAATTTTGTTTAAATTAACATTCACGACGAAATTTCAAAAACACGCTGGAGCAAGCGTGTGCCTAACCTGAGCACATTTTATGCATCTGAATTTGAAACCGAAACAAAGCAATAGCTGCTGTGTGAGCAAATGGTCCCTTTGCACGTGAAAGCAGATTGAACACACTGAGCACTGAACATCCATTTCCACCAACTGGGCATCCATGAGTTTAGTCTTAACTCTTCCAGACAGTAGCAAGCGATACACTTGAACTATAAGGCAAAGAGTGGCTATTGGGATGCAGGGCTGGGTCAAGAAACTAGGGAAGAACTTCAAACCCAGCTTTTTCATGCTCTTCAGATCAGGTCAGTCCTGCCTCCAGCTGAAGGCAAATCCCTAATATTTACAACTAGTCACAGAAAGGAAGTTGCATCTACGGGCGCAGGCCAGCGAGGACCTGACACATGAACAGATGTGTGCAACAAAGGAGAAAAAACAACCAGCAAATGAATGAAGATGATGGGCGTGGGGGGGTTCCAAGTGGCAAAGTGAGCGAAAGTGGAGCCAGAAATCGGATTCCTGAAGCAAACAGTTAAACCCTTTCACAACAATTCAGAGTGATATGGCGGACGCCCCACAGACTCCAAAAGCTGGTGATATCACTTCTTAAATGATGCACATTTTGGACTTGTAAAGGTCTTTCTGCCATTATAGCTCATCGCTTTCAGGATTTTCACTTATTGGTGCTCCGAATTTGTAAGACTCAAGCAAACTATTCCAGGACACCTTTTGTTTTATCTTGCTTGATATGGAGATGCAATTTATTTTGAAGACAGAGAAGTTTATCTGGGGTTGAGTATAGCTTGAAATTATGAATTTATGATTAGCTGTGACAACAGTGGGAGCATGTGTTGGATTCATAATCCATTTATTGGCTAAATTTAGGTAATCTGATTTTCACAGCACTTGCCAGTAGGCACATCCCTGCTATTGACAGGCAGCAAGAAAGTGCAGACACATGGAGCAGTTAGGGATAATTCAACTACTTATAAATTTGGACTCATTTTGTTGGTAGTGACTTCACTGAAGTCATGCAAAGACAGGAGTCACTGTGCTTCCCATCATCTACAACAACCTATTTCTACACCTAATACTTCCCCGAATTACAGAGAAAATACAACCTAGGCTGTGTTTAGATTTTTTTTTTTTCAATTGAAATTTATCCTTGTTTAAAACATGATCCTCTATTCCCTCAGGCTGAAGGAGAGTAGGGAGAAGATCCTCATTCAGTTAACTCTAAGCACTCTGGAATAAAATAAAGTGGGTTTAAGTAAAGTGGATTTTATAACTCAGAATAAGGATCAGAAGTTACACGATCTGGGTTTATTCCTTGGCTTGCCATGGAATTCACACAGCAGTAGGCAAGCTCATCAGTTTTAGATCAGCGAAAGGGGACATGAATATTATTCTTCCTCATGGGAATGTTTAACAGTGTAATTGTTACTGTCCATAAGAAGCTCATGTATGCCAGGAATACAGGCCAGGGAAATTCCTGTCCCGTTGAATGTGAATACACAGAAAGAGCTCACAGAGCTGGAGGAGAGAAGAGCAAATACTCTGCCAAAATAACGTTGAGTGGAAAGAAAGTAAAAAAAAAAAAGGTAATAAATAATATGAATAAGAAACTAAGCTAACAGTAGTGCCACTGATAAATCAGCCACTATTTAAAAAGGTGAGACTTTTAGCAAACACACTTTACTACATGTTCCATGAAGGGAACTTTGTCATGAAGTGAAATCAACATGGAAGAAAATCATTAAGAGCTCAGATCAGGGCTCTTAATTGCTCTCTACAAGTCAGCAAATCCAGAAATAAAACACACCATAAATCTTAATAAAAATATAAAGAATTTACAACCCATAACAAATTGGAAATTAAAAAACCCAGTGTGTCCACATCTGCTGATCCCTCAGCAGCCCCGCACAGCAGTCGGCTAATAGCTGCACTCCCCTCCTTTCTTTGATAAGTATTTTAAAAACAAACATCTTAAAAAATACTTCTCATAAAACTCTTCCTGGAGCAGCCTTGCACAGTTTCAAGCTCTTGGAGTGGCTCTGCTGGTGTTGAAGTTTGAGAAACACGACTCTGCACCTCGAGCAGCCACCAACCGGTGCTCCCTCCTTGCCCGAAATGGCAGGCGGCAGGAGAAAAGCCGGAGTGGCCGGAGGCAGGAAATAGCGTGAGAATGGGCTCCCTCGTGCTACTTCCAGCCCTTCCTGATATCAGAGGGTGTGAAATGGGTTGCAAAGACTGTCTCTCACATTATTTCCTTTTCCACCCCAGCCAAAACCAGGAAGAGGCAGCGAGGCGATAGGCAGGGAAAGCCTAGCGTAAAATGAAGCACAAAATCGAAGTGGTGGCCAAGGAGTCTAACTAAGCCAGGGCTAACTAGAGCAAAAATTCAAATAGCTGTGAGCCCAGCTATTAGCAAGTCCAGAAAAAGCACTGGGAGGCTTGTGTACCCGGACTTTGGCTTTTTATTTGCTACACAGCCAATCCAATGGCTACTGACATCAAAGTGATTTTCTTCAGGACATCCACAGATTTGGGCTCAGAGCTTACAGGCTGGTACTGGCATCCTTCGTGCCCTTGTGCCACAAACTGCGCATTTGTGCGGTGGAGATCCTGCTTAACTCTGACTACTCTGCTGTGTGCTTGTGAAGCTTCAAGAATAGAGTTTCTCAAATGAAAACCAAGGTAGAAGTATTAGCAACAGCACTTCAAAGAGATCATCTTTGTTTGTATTTGACAGAGGGCATATATTTCACAAACACGTCTTGGCACATTACAGTGGAAGTGGCTCCTATATTCTTAATATTAAGTAGCATATTCTAAATAAAATGCAATCCTGTGGCTTCAGGGAAGAAATAGGAAGAAGGGTAAATAATTTACTTATCACTGTTGTGGTTTTCTATATTCTAGACACTTCTGTGTTGTTCTGTTTATTATTAGCCAAGAGCGGTATCACATGGCAGCTTCAGTACAAACATTCCTTCTCTTCTGTGTCTATCCCCACTAGATGCAGGAGCAATGAAATTTAGTTTCCTTTTAGATATTGCTCCCTCCTCACAGCTAAAAAACATTCCTCTCAGAGAAACAAGTGACAACCTCACAGACTATGTTGTTCTAAAAGCAGAATTGAAAGTAATTACTTAGTCCAGTTAAGGAAAGGGAAACAGTCCCCTTTCCTTTCTCTGCCTCTCAAGACCGTAAAATATGCCTAGGCAGGAAGTACAGTAAAGCTCATGATGAGCAGAGGCAGCTACTCTTTCAAAACGAACAGGGTTCCTCCGAAGTGACATTTTCATTTAGCCAGTGAGCTTGAGGATAAAGGGCAGGATACCAGAAGGGCTCTCCAGCAGATGAGGTTACTGGCCAGGCCTCCCAGCTTCACACCTCCAAAGACCACAACTGCAGTTGATTGAAAAGCCAGGATGGTACCTGTGGCTTTTAGTAAAGTTGTCTTTTCTGAGCCAGCGCAACCAGGAGTTTGGTGAAGCAACGATAAAAGAATGTATTGATGTTAGCTTCTTATGGAGAGAGACTGGAAAAGTGCAGTGAGCCCGCAGGAAGTGCTGCCGTTTAAGCTGTTGCTCTGGAGCAGGTGGAAATCACCATCGCCACACTCTCTAAATACCTACATTCATGTTCGGTAGATACTGCAACAAATCAGATTGAGAGTTAGTTATACTTGTTTCTACTTTCCTTGGAAAGGACGAGAAGGGAAAAGCAGCTCCCCCTCCTCACCATCATTTTGTTCATCTAAGAAAGCTCCTGACTCATCACCTAGTTCCCTCTTCCTCGGCACAAACTCTGCAGGAGTTTAAGCCTCCGTCTCCCCAACACCTTTCTTTTCAAGATGCTCCAGCATCCCACAGCTATGGCACAGAGTCCTTAACTCTGAAAAGACCTTCTGCTGGACTAGAGCTAAGCTGCCTACATGGAGAATCAGTTTTTATCCCCGAAAAGCAGAATTGTAAAAGTGGCAATACTGAACGGAAGGGAAGTAGGTAAGTTCTCATGGCCTTCTCGGTACCTCACTGCCACCATCACACCATTAACAGAAGATGGAAATAAAAGGAGGGAAAGAACTTGCGCCAGTTCCGAAAGGACAGCAGGCAGGATGCGGGGTGCTGCCGCAGGCTGCCGTCTGGAAGAGCCGCCACACAAGCAGACCGCAAGCCCTGCAATGTGTCCGCTCCCTGAGGACAGCCCCTTCCTTAAATCCTCAAGATCCCTGAAGGAGCTCTGCACACGCTTCATGCAGGATTGGCAGCAGAAGAAATTAATTTCATTTTGATATTAAGATTTTGGAAAGCCAAAGCAAGCCCTGTGAGATAGACACTGCTCCCCGATAAAAGACAGACTTGATTTTCAAACATTCAGCAGAATCTCCTTGCAAAGCTTCCTATATATAACCGTGTCGCTTCCAAGAGTGAAAAAAACTTCCTTTTTAAAAAAGGCAGAATGTTAAATGAGCCCACATCAAGACAAACTTTACACTAAGAAATTCACACTTCAGAAAATGACAGTTTAAAAAAAAAAAATTAAAATTTTTGCAAACCACTATAAAAAGTTAATTTCTGCAAACAAGAAACACTGTTCAGAATTTTAAAGTAATTCACCAAACAATGAATTCATTAATATTTAAGATTTTTTTCCAATTTTCAGAGCAAAAAGGGATTTCGGGAAGCGGGATTGATCTTGAAAGAGAAAAGCCACTTTTCTGCCTTCCATTTTAAGTATGCCTTTCTCATTTTAAACAGAGACTTCAAAGGGGAAAGTGTTTAGAACCCAAGACTCCTCTCTGAAAGAGCTGACAACTCCAACACAGCCTGCTCAACTGTCTCTTCTAACTTCTATTAGCCCCAATGACAGCAGCTCACACATTCAAATTAAAATAGTATTCACTTGGCAATTCTCAGCTACATTTTATATCTCGCCTTTGCTATGTTTGGTTTTTTGGTTTGTTTTTTTTTTCTGAGTGCTGACCAGGTTAGTTGGAAAGTATCAATCATGTCAGATTTTACAGGAAGTAATTTTTGTCAGGTTCCTTGAAAATTTAGTGTGGTAAGAACACGTTCAGATTTTCAAAGTGACAATAAGCTCCAAGCAAACGTTTTGCCATTAAAAAACTCTTACTTTGTATATTCTGTTCTTAAAAAGAATGCCACTGCACTATCAAAAAATGCCAGAAAGGACAGGAACTACCAAAACTAACAATTAGAAAGCTCCTTTTGTAAGAAAAGAATGTCATATACTTTACTATCGAATTGAATATATATTACAATTATGAAATATTTTCAGGAGACAGGAATGGTATCTCATAAAAAAAGTCCGTCATTTGTCAGCAGCGTACAAGGTTTATTTTTGGCGCAACAGCCCATGATGTAGAATTAAGTGTTCCACTAGATGGAGCAGGATGGTAAAACCATCCTGAAGGCCAGCCCCCCTTGCCGACCCATCAAAAAGTCAATGTCCAGCAATCAGGGATGATAAGAATTTTAGCTTCTTCTCTGCACTCAGAGCAGTAAAAAATGTGTTCCTCTGCCTAAAAAGGGCAACACAAAACCCCCTTAGTGTTTAACACTATTTACTTCTTCCTGTCATAGGAGCTGACTATTAACAAACATTAACCAGAAACAGATAACCAAACACTGTCAGAAACAGAACTAGTTTCTCCCCATTTCTATCAGCTTTACTCTAGAAAGACAAAATTTATGGGATAGTTGACAGAAAACGAAAATCTCGTAGTATTTTTTTATTTCGTAGCAACTGAACTAGCAAAAAAAATCCATGTCTAATGATCAAACATTGATCACCTAATGCAAAAGACATCGTTACACATCAAAGAAATTCACACTGGAAACAATGGCAAAACTTCGAAGAGACTCCTGAAGACTTGAAGTCATGCAAGTCATAATAAAATTATCTCACTGGTCTCTTTTCAAAGAGGTAATTGTTGATTTACCTTTAAGTTTACTTAAAAAAATCCAAACCACCACAAAACCTTATAAACTTTATTTTATCAAATGTCCTTTAAGAGATGCAGTAGTAGACAAACTGCAGTCGCCCATCATCATGTAAAATGAGAAACCTGCATTTCCTTGACTATTAAATATTTTTTCAGCTTTTCCAAAAGAAGTAGAGAGTATACTAACAAAGAAGAGCATTTAATATTCCAAATATAAGTCCTGCAGTTCTTGATTATGTGCAACAAAAACACCAGGAACGGTCACAATTACTATAAACGTCTTGCCATTAAAAAAAATCCGAACCATACTCTATTGCTATATGAAACTGCAAACATGAAGTACTCTCATCACAATACTAATTACCACAGCGGTATAAACAGCAGAAGAGAATGAATCATGCTCAGCCGTGTGCATGAAGGCACACAAGTAGAAGTCCTGGTGACTGGTCGCAGGCTGCTGCCATCTCTTTCTTTTCAGCTAAACAAACTGCACTGAAACCAAAAGCTACAAACATGGGCATATTTCACACCAACATACTTTCCAACTCACTGAAACTTGCTGCAGTATCTGAAGCTGTCATTTGGAAAGGAACTCGTCTAAGCGGAAGAAGTGGGACATTTGGTCTTTGAGACAATCAAGTCAGTAAAAAATATTGCATATCACAGTCAACAGACAACAGAACAGAAGCAATACTCACTACTGTGCACAATCAATCAGCTGATATTCGTTAGATCTCTCATAGCAGGCTTTTACACCTTCGTCTTGCCAAAGTGTTTTCGTATGTTCATAGAACTCCTGAAAGAGTAAAAATAGTTATCAGCAAAATAGATTATCTATGAAGAGAATGGGTAAATGGTACCATCCTGTCACTACTGTAATGAACAGTAAACGACGGCATATTTAACAAAGAACTTTAAACTTTTTTTAGGATCTGACTGCAAGTTTCGTTGGCTTTCTTAGCTGTTTTGACTTTAATGTGTCTTAACACTTAAAAGACCTGCTTCTCAATTATTTTGATTTGAGTCCAACTATATATTGAAAGAAGTGTTAACTTTTCATGAATGGCAATTCTGCTGACATTTTCAATAATCAATACTATTCGGTAACATTTATTCTTTAGCTCATAATTCCACTGCATGTTATATTTACTCATCTGTCAAGATTTTCTTATCCTTCAATCAAGCATGACTTGTCAGCAATTCTTAGGTATTGGTAACAAAAGATGATTCGGTTTTACTTGAGTTTACAAGTCAGTGAGGATCTTTGGGAACTATACAGACATCTGTATCTTTCTTACTTAACTCCGTATCGCTTAAAGTATTTGCAGAATTTATTATTTTACAATGTAAAAGGATATTGAGCTACAGAAGTAACAGAGTGACACAAAGCGAGATTGTGTTTCGATTGTGTCAACCTTAAAAATGAGAAGCCAAGACATGAAAGCGGACAGCCAAGAACACAACGCTTCAGCTTTGCAGAACCTGTAACACAAGTATAAAACAACCAGAAGCCCACTCTTTTTCATATACAAAAGATGCCCTTTGGCTCCAACAGAGGCATGTGCAAGATGTAATTGTGCTTCTGGCCATTGGTCGGAGAACTCAGAACAGACTCAGAAAGAACACAGTGAATTAAATTCACATGCCACTGTGGGCATTACTTTTATCACCAAACATGGACTTCTTTTAGCTATCCCAGAGCTTTTAAAGTCCTTGAAACTAAATACATTTATTTTGATCTTAAATGGAACAGGTAAACTTATTCAAAATCAGCCTTTTTGATCCAGGACAGCACGTGACCTTTAAATAGTTGCTGTGTATCTATCTTCTATTTATCCCCAGCCCCCGATTTTCTTTACAGTGAAATATTTTGAGGAAAAAGAATACATTAAATAGCCATTTTACTGCTTCAAGGTTCCTCTATTAACTTAGCTTTGGAACTGCTCTCTCTGGGGATATCAGTCTCTTGCATTGTTTTATTATCAACGTAGAACAAAAGAAGGGGGACACATCCAAATACGACTTCCAAGGTTTCTCTTGAAAATATCTTTTAAAAAAAATCACTTTCCTACCAGAATATTAACTGACATCTGAATTGTGCCCAGAACAGTAGATGTTTTAAATAGCATCTTCAAGATGCATAGTGGCATCTTAAAAGTACGTTTAGCAATGCTGATTTTCAAACCACCCTCTTCTGGTCGGTATGATTGTGTTATCATAGATTATGAACACCAATGATGGAAACAGCCTATCAAAAATAAATTTGATCTTGCTTGTATTGCTATTTGCTGCTCACTTAGCTGCACATACACACAAATGACAGTAAATACACACTACACGTCTAGAAAATTCGCTAAAATTTTGTTACGGCGTCTTTTGAAGAGTAGTATTAGATGTACCTTTCAGTTTGTTCCCTGCTTTTATGAACAAAAGAGTAGTTAAATTTCTTTCGTAAGGAGGTAAGATTTACTTGGGTTTTAGTACAACCCTTTTCTGTTAAAGTACAAGATGAAGCAAAATCTCAATTCCAGTCTTCAGTTTTCTTCCACGGCTGGAATTACGTTCATTGGATGCTTTCATTTTCCAAGTTTCCAATTTGTTGGCAGTCGAGGGACTGTCAATTACCTTCCATCTTCAACTATATCACAGCATAGTGAAGAAAATATCTTTCCAAAGCAAAAAGGAGTAGGCAGAGAAATTAAGAGAGAGAAAAGGAATTATCTGGAATCTCACTGTATTTGAACCAAACTCACTTTGGAGTGGCTTTGTGCATTTATTTCTGAAAGTAACAGTAGTCTAATACAGAACATCTTATGACTCTAGTACTACAAAGCTGGGAAACTGAAAAAATGGAATGAGGTTGGTTTTTTTTTGCTGAAACAGCAGCTGATTCAAATGGACACACACCATTTACATTTCCCATCTGATGAAGATAACTTACACCAGACTTCAGATAGTTAATTGAACTATTTGGCAGAGATATGGTTCTAAAATAGATATCTACTTCAAACTGAAGTCGGCATCTGCCAAGCCAATTATCTCAAAATATACTCCCAAATACTCACTTACTTACTGTAATACAGGATGAAGCAACTAGGCAAAGATAAGTTTACAGAAAATGCAAAAAGGCAAAAAGATTATTCAGCACCTATAAAAGTACATTTAAAGTGAAAAGGGGCAGTGTCTATACGAAAAAAAGTCACAGCATAGTAAAACTCTGCCACAAAACCAAGACACCAGTCCTTCCTCACTACTGTTTCGCCGCACAACGATGACATTCTGCTAAAGAATTCATACAAAGCAATTATTTCAAACAACTTACGAACTCCATCATACCTTGTGGAGAAACACTTGGAGTAGTTTCTGCAATTGGACTGCTAAAATGGTATGAAAAGTAAATCCAGTTCCTGGCCCTAACATAAACACATTGATAACAAAAAGCCTAGGATTTCATTTAACAGAACAGTTATGTATTGTTAAGAAGAGTTCTCTCTGTGTTTTAAGGGCGGTTCTTAACTTCTAAGAAATACGTGGATTACAGTAATGGGATAACGATCAATGTTTGTCCCTTGTTAGGCCAAATCAGCAATAAAATACTTAATACTGCCTTTATGTCTGTTCTGCTAAGCTGAACTATAACCAGCAATACTTATGCAATCTTTTCAATATGATTAACTGTCCATGTGGGATGGAAAAAGTATTTAAGTCCACATTCTTTGAACTTTTTATTGGTGTTTCAAAATCAGGATCTACAACAAATAAAGTGCAAAGGATTATTATATCAAGACACAGTGGGGTTTTGGGGGGTGGTTTTTCCTGGTGTTTCTTTTGGTCTTTTTTTGTTGTTAGATTGTTTTCATTTTGTTTTTAAAACTTAACTACAGGACTTGGAATTGTCAAATATGAAGGCCTTTTATTAATAAACAATCTTTTGTCTTTAGACCCCATCAAACATATCTCCACACATTTTGGGAGTAATGTTGACTCAGCTTACACAACAGTAAACCAGGAAGGTGTACACCAAAGAAGAGTTGGAACCAGGCATACAGAGTTTCACTCTTGCTTTCTTAGAAGCCCACTTGCACTACTGACTGATTTTGGAATTAAGACATAGTAGCTAGCTGCAAAACCCCAGTTTCTTCCTCCTCGCCCATACACCTACACTAACCACAATTCTGAAATAATATTTAAGAAAAAGAATAACATAAGAAATCCTCAGCATCCCATTTGAGTCATGGAATGTACCCTGGGGCTACTCTCAGGGAAGGCAAGTAAAACCACAAGATTTGTTATGTATTTAGGTAAAACAGGGGCTTCAGAGGCCACTAGAAAAATCAAGTTAGCAACAGTTGGGTTTTTTGAGTTAAATAGGTCTAATTTGTATAAGATCGCTAAAAATAATTAGTTAGGAAACAAATTAACCAGAAGTAGCAGGCAAATTTCCTGAAAAGAAATAGCCAGAAAACTAGTCCTTACATGTCTGGTTCTTGTTTCCGTAACACTGATTCATTTGCTGGCACATTCTACCATAACAGACTCTACAGCAGCATCAACACAGGTTTCTCTTGCCCTATAAAATGAAACTCCTAACAAAACAGCTAAAATAAGCAAATAATACTAAGTAACAACTCGATTTGTGAATGACATTCCACAATAAACAGGATTTAAATGTTAGGTTCCAAATGTTCCATAGTATTTGCATAGTACAGTTTTATTATCTCGCCCTATGCATACGTAGAACTGAAAAAAAATATTCAAGTTATGTCATTTTCCATTAAGAAAAAAAAAGCTGTAGTTACAAAATACACACCCAAGATCCTGTTTAAACTATAGCTGAAGCTGAAGCTGTGTAAAGCAACAAAAGTCAACACAAGCGATGACAGCACGGCATCACCAAGGAAGGTGAGAAGTGAATTCTTCCTAAGAATTAGGTCAGGATTGTAGCATTTATTTACCATAAGACCAGACCTTACACTTTTCCAAGTGCTAACAGAACCCTAAAGATGGAGAAATCCTTGAGTAGAACATTAAGGGAAAACAACGTCAACACAAATCTGAACAGAACAAACAAGGCTTGACTTCGAATGTGTTCAGGCTGAGCAGGGGCACAGCTGGAATTCAGGGCACAATCCCCTACTAATAGGCCATAATTCTGAGAAATCATAAAAAACTCAGAGAAAATGCACTGTTTGAGTAAACCTTCTCTGCTCTTACTCAGATAACTGAAGTATCAAGGACTGTGACTTGCTCACGGTCAGGAAACCTCATCTATCATCTACCATAACACTGCGATACTTAGAAAGCAATATGTAAAAAGAGATGTATCTCAGTATTAATGTTAATTAGATGAGACTTTCTCCACCTGCTGAAAGTTTCCCAATACAATGAGATAATAAGTAACATTTGGAAAGCACTTGTATTCACTTACAGGAATCAATGTAGACCTCCAGAAAAAAAAACAAAAACAACAGCAGTAGAAATCATGTAAAAGGGATGGCTGGAAAACAGTACTCTGTTCTAGAAAAATCTTACTGATACAATTCTGGATTAGAAAATGGACAATGCGGAGTCTAATCAAGTAAAAAACCTACTTGTATTAGAAAATTTCAGCAACCTGAATAAATGGCAGCAGGTAAACAACAGTTTTGTTAAAAGTCAAACCAAAGAAAGTGTTAAAGAACTTGGAGGTTGAGCGCTTTGGTTGTTAAAAAAAATAATCCTCAAGAGACAAATCCTAGGCCTGGGAAAAAATAAAGGAATCAAGATCAGCTTTTGAGAGGCGTTTTAAAAGTATTAGCAGAAGATGAAAGAGAAAAATTGGACATACTGTCTACGAGGTTTTGTTCCCTCCACATATATAAATACTCAAGAGACTTTAAAAAATGTTTATGAAGCAATGTTTTATAGGCATTAGGATGTTGGCAGAGAAAAACATTGGCACAGTTCTTGCCACTATGACACCAGGTTCACAGGAACCTCAGTACAGACATGCAACATTACCTTTTATTTGTAAGCTATAATATAGGGTGGATCTATCATTACAACAGGTTATTTACTAATTCCAGCAAAAGTCAATGCCATTGAAAAAATACCTTACCTACCAAAAGGTGTGTACAATCCTTAACACAATGTTGTGGTTAAAACTGGGATTCAATTCCTGGGCAAAGTTCACTGTCCCATGGAGTTGCACATTTCGTAATAAGAGTTTCAAACAGGTCATCCACTTACAAACCTAATGATTAAAGGTCAAACCAAACCGGCTTCTAACTGTAAAATTGCATCTTGGAGGACATTTGCTTCCTGACATGTTCAGCTTTTAAAAACAACACTGGCCATCGGTCTCAAACCCCTTTACAAACCTACTCTGCACGGCAGGGGCACACAAACTTTACTTTCATGACAGTCAGGCAGTTCTGCTGCATTCCACTAACGAAGTGCATCAGAACGAGACAAGGTGACAGGACAGCAGGACAGCACGGTGCATTCCGAGACAAGCTGCAGAAGTTAATTGTCTCCTTCCAGGATAGGTAAATCCATCACAAATTGATTTATTTTGCATTACTCATATCTGAAATCAAGTGATTACTATCGACTGTGAGGCCGTGCAGAGAAGGAAACCGATGGCATCTGTCATTCTCCGTGTGTTTGAGCAGGGATGCTAGAATGGGGTAGATCTATCAAATCAGACAGTTTAATAAGCCTCTTGCTTGAACAGGGAAACATCTGCATTCCTAATGGTGTGAACAACTGTTAATTATTGCTTGCTATTTTAGGGAAAATAGGCCGATGATATCACAAAGGAAACGCATACCTACAAATAGTTGAAGATATTCTCCAGTTACTGGCACGTGTCCAGAGCTGAATACAAAACTCTTTGGGAGAGGCCAGAGTACTCAGCACTTCCCATAACTGAGTCAGAATTATTTTCGGCACAGACTCAGTCTCATTATCGATAGTTTTTCATGCTTAGAAAGGAAGAATGATGCTGCAGTATTTTGGGTTTCCGCTTACAGTATCTTCACATTTCTAGTGGCCAAATTAAACTGGATGTAGCTACAATGGGAAGGGAATTTTATTCAAGAAATTCCTGCGAAGCTTGAACTTTCATTTTTCCCCTTTGTTAAGAGTTTCAAAACAACACAGTATTTGAGAAATGTGCCAACACACAACTCCATACCAATAAACTAAAAAGTGCCTTTGATTAACAGGCCTCAGCAACATAATGTTACACTATTTTTATTTCTACTTTCACAAGAAGTTTAATTACCACAGAAGCTTAATCTGTTGATACTAGAACACTGCTCAGATTTAATCCTTTCCCACAACTCCTCTTTAAAGCACCTCACACTCCTTAGGAAGAAAGAACTCACTTTTGGTGAGAGCACTACGATGGAAGTTGGCAGATACAGACCCTGCTCCCCATTTTGTCAAGATTCCTCTGCAATTTTAAACCAAGTAACAAATGTTCTCTGCCTCTTCAGAATACACTCATATATGGAAAGAGGGCAACTCAACGGATTAAATTTACTGATAGCACAAAAGACTCACAAAAGAAGTCTTCCATACCATTCCAGCTTTCTCTTGGGGAAGTAGAGAACGGTAATAGAGGCATTTCAACCACTAGCTATTTTTGTAGACCTCTGGCTAAGAAGGAAGGTTTAATAAAACTCTGAGAAATTTCCTTTGAGCCTTAAATTAGGGTTCTGAAAATGTCTTTCAAACTATGTCATATAGTTGCTTTTCATGTAACGAATACATAATAAACTCAAATCAAATAGTCAAACCAAATGACCGTATTACCCTAGGCAGTGCTAAGAACAAAAGCCGTTTCCAATAATGGGTTGAACCCAGGACCATATTGCAACTTTGCTGCCCCCTCTCAGGTTGAAAACAAAAAGTGTATTTTTGCCAGAAATTTCCATCAGTAGAAAAAGGTGAAACACAAACAGTTCCTCCTCATTCTAAATTCAGACAAATCCCAAGGACAGATCACTAACCATCTTACAATCTTTCTGAAGGAGCAGAAGTTGTATTCATAAAACTGTTTGTAGACTCCTACTACAGTATACCTGAAGAAATCAAGCTCACATACACTTGCAGTAGATTAATTAAAAGTTCTGTTTATTTGCTGGTTTGTTTTTTTTTAAGACTAAAAGGCTACCCAGTTTCCTGGTAGCTTAAGAAATCTTAAACTTTACCAGAACACTGAAGAAATGTCATGTCCTCTCCAAAGGCAGGTTGAAAACCCTGACAACCTGCTGGTTCTCTGAGCAGTAGGACTGACCAGAAGAAACGCCTGCGTTCAGAAACCACGATCCTCTGAACGGCTCCAGTCAGCTTTGGGCACAACAGGTCCATGATGGGATCAAAACTCGGAGTCACACATGCAGCAGACCCGCAAGCAAACACGGGCTGATCCACACACCTTCACGCCCACGTGAGCTCTCACCAACTACCATTCAAGTCTGACAAGGGAAAAGGCCTGTGTTTGTGAATCTCTCTCAAGATTTGCGACCCGACAGACCTCCAATTCCATTATAACTTCATCAACTTCATCACACTCCCTGTTGCTCTGTCTCCCCTTTGGGAAGTCACAGCTGGCTGCATGTAAAAAGGTAACTTTGCACAACCTGGCCATGCTACAATATACTGTTATTTGGCACTGTCGTACTGAAAAACAACTTCCGATTTAGCATGGAGAGACACTCGCAAAAAGAGCAAAGAGTATTCCACAGAATCAATGTGTATAATAGATCACAGTATTTTTCGCTTTTTTTCTTTTCATCTACTTCCATGCTCATATAATTTCATCCTTTACTCATCTGACATGATGTAAATTAAATTAAAATACCAAAGTCATGTTCACCATCACATTTCCATGTCTTTGTACGTTACAGAATTCTTATGCCCGCAGGCACTTTTTATTATATACTCAAAAAGCACGTCCACAGGGCATTTAACACATTTACATGTTGCTTAGTCTGCATATAGTCTCTCGCTCAAGTCACTGCAACACCAGACAGGCTCACAGGTAAAATTTTATTTCATCTATGCATATACCAATATTTTGTGATATTCTCTTACTGTGATTAAAACCAGAAAATGCTTAAGAATTCCTATATTGAATCTATCCTTATTTCCTGTTTAATTCAGCTGACAGCTCTTCTATTTCAACAGAAATTGAATTAATCTGTTATTGTTCTTTAACACTGCTCTGAGAAAAACAAAGAAGATGTATCAAGAGAAATTAAGTCATGATTTCTTCAAATGAATTTCTAAACATGAACTTAGGAACCCACGGTACGGCGGGAATTTACTGGATAGAAATACAAGTGCAGAATAAAGCATTAGCATTGACTTCAAAGTCTAATCAGATAAATTAATAATGAAGCAAAATATAGGGTGGGTTTTTGTACTATAAAACCAACTGCACTACGGGAAAGATTGCACGTGCAGATAACATCATTGTCTAAAGCCACGGATTGTAGATTCTCCAATTTAAGGAAATACTTCATGGTATTTCAGCAGCGCTACGTGTACACCTCAGTGAAGGCACTGCAAAATTCAAAGGGCACATTCCTTTCATTTCCCAGCCAAAAATACTCTCTGCATGAAGTGAAGATACGTTTTATTCTATTGCATGGAACAAACGGAAGCATAAGAAGTAACAGCATCCTCACTTTCACTGCAGTTAGAAATTGCTGTTCCTGGCAATAAAACCTGGATTAGCAGAAGGTGGGACAAGAGTTGTTCCTGCAGATGCCGCCACGTTTAAGAATCAACTCAGGTGTAGCAAGAAGTACTGCAGCAAAGAAATGAAGAGACTAATCACTATAGAGAAAAGCAGTGCTAATTAGTAAAGCTGCTTAGCTTCATCTCATTTCCACTCACAAAATTTAGAAGGGAGACTGGCTTTTTTTTTTAAAATGCACATGTATTCATTATTTAGGCTATATTTAAAGTCAAGGTACTGTATCACTCCTGTTCTTCTCAAAGACTGGTCTAAATATGTACTTAATTTGACTGAACACTGACTTAATTTATGAAACTCCTCGTACAGAGGTGGTTCTAGTTGTTAGCTTTCTACTTTCTTCAGAAAAATCAGATGCTCAAGCTTTTTCCTACAAACTAAAACTTGGGAAGTAAACAACCTCTAAAAGAAGGTGAAAACTAGGAGACCTGACCTTACTTTGAGGAAAAGAGGTCAAACTGGCAAATCAACAAAAACACACAACCTTCATTACTAGACAGAAAGATAACCGAATTTTATATTAAAGTAAAAAATATGAACCTCGGACTTAAATTAAATTTTATGCATAGTAAGTTTGATTCTGTTCAATTGGTATTTCTCAAAGCTTTCTGTTCATTAGTTGGCATCCATTAAATAAGTTGATTTCCTGATATGTACAGTCTCTGTTACTTTTGCTAAACAGACAAGCATTGTATGAATCAATGTTAAGTAATTTTATAACTTAGTATGTTTTTAAGTTATTTTTCTTTCATTTCATCACCGGCCAGGCCGTGCCACTTTCTTATCTGCTACATTTTCTTTCTGCCCATGAGCTTTGTTTTAGATGGACACCAAAGTTCCATTTAAAGGAAGAAAACCAGCATATTAACTTTATTTAATAAGTAATTCTAGGTGGATGCGTGGAGTACAGCAAAGTTAAAGGCTTATCAAAATACATTTTTTTTAAAAAAGGAAGCTTTTTTTTCTGTGCAGCTAGTGAATTAAGTAATTGTTTCCAGTCACTACAGCATTCTGCTTTGTGGAAGCAATGAGTTGGCACTTTTCAAAGAGATTTTTTCTTTTTTCCTGTTTTAATAGGAAACTAATCTATTTTTAATGTTTGAATGATACAGCAAACTAAATGGACTACAGTGACTAATTTTTCTACAAGATGCTGCAAAATACTTCAAAATAGCCTGGGTTCCTAGTCAGTGCTTTGATTTCTGGAAAGCTTTAGCTGTCGAAAGAGACAACACAAATATTTTTTTTGATCAGCTTTACACTTAGGTGTAAAAAGAAAGAATTTCCCATATTAAAGTTTATTTACTATATACGCACACACTTCTTCTAACTATACATTTACTAAAGAATTACTTTTGTAAAAAAGAGTTAAAAAATCAAGTCCTCCGTAAATAATAAAAAAAAAAGCGATGCATAAATTATGCTTGCTTCTACAGAAATCCCCAAGACTTTTATTATTTCATAGACCAAAAGAATCAGCACCAGTAAAATGCGTGATATTGAAAGCAGTCTGTGCTGAATTTACTCACTAGCTGCTAAGGGACAGAGACACACCCCCAGTGTCAGGGCACACAGGTCGGGGTGTGAGAGCCTCTCCACCACGGCCAGTGGCTCCCAGCACAGCTACAGAGCCCAGGTGGGACCACCACGGAGATCCTGCACACCCCAAAGCTCACCGTGCCAGGTAACAGCGACTGTGACAACTGCTGTCAAAACAGATGGCCACTGGGAATTAGTTTGGGAGACTAAAACACTAAATTTTGTCATTATTTGCTTTGTTTATTAAAATAACGTCTAGTTACCAAATAAGTCAGGTATTGCTGTATGCTTCTACCAAATACACTTACATTTTTGATGAAAAAAGCTTTGTCAACATAGTATTTCTTAGTACAACGCACAGCCTAACTAAAACTTAAGGTACGGCAGACTGAAGGGGCAATTAGAAAAATCACTTCCAATAAACAGTCTATCAATGTCAGAATTTCCTAGATATTGCTATTCATTCATAAAGCATTCCTAATCAGGCACCTATCCATGTGGACAAAAATCAGAAATTTCAGGAGATTCATATGCAAATCATTATCAGTTACATATATTTTAATTACAAGAGACAGAAATGAAGTCAAGTAGCTGCCTACCTCAGAGTCCCTATTCTAAAAAGGGACTTCAAAAGAACCATTTAATTAATCTGTACTCAAGAATTTATTTCTGCTACTAAAGGATAGGAAAGCCAGCTTTATTTAAGTCCTGTTAAACTCTGATCAGGTAAACTCAATTGGATTATCCAGAAGTCCATTTAGAAGGAGCTGTTCTGTGTAGATAAGATAATCAAGATTTAAAGAAGAGTAAGTAAAGATTATTTCAGAGGATCTAGAACCACACCACTCTGATACTCTCTGTAATACTCCCCATTCCTTTGTGTTAACATTAACATTCTTGACTTAGAAGTAATTCATATATCCACATTTTCTACCAATTTTGCACCTCAAGATGCATCTCCAAGATATTTAAATATATCTCACTGTTTTACAGATAGCAAGATATATAGGGCATTGAAAAAAAAAATGTATATATGACATCGGAGTAATTTGCTCAAAATCATAGAGTCTGGACAAAAAAATAGCTAAACTCTAAATTTTATGCTGTGGTAGCTACTCAGACTGCATATAGTATTACCCAGACACCCAAGAAACCACGCTCTGCCTCCCACAGGTATACCCACCAGAGAAAATGTTTTGCCTACTTCCACACCCCAAAATCTGTGACATTTGAGATAGCCTCATGGGAAACATCCCCCATTAGAGTATGTTTGTCATTACATTATAAAGCTAGTGATGCTGTCAAACCAGAACAGCTCTCCTCCTCTTCCACGATGTATTTAGACAGGAATAATAATATATCTATCATTATACACATCAGGCTGATTATCTACAGGGACAGATAATTTTGTTCTGTTGCCTACATAATAAAGGAACACTTTTGGCAGCAAAGAGACCCCAGTTCCCATCTTTTCTTACGGAGACTATATTCTCTCGTTACTTTCTCAAAGATCTTTGTGTCAAAACCTTTTTAAGGACTCCTACCCCCACCTCTGACCCTGCTGCCCATTAATGCGCTACACAATTTCTACCACCTCATTTGTACCACACGCCTTCGGGCCATGTCGTAAACCAGCCCTCAAAGCTGATTCCTGTAAAAATAACCTTCCCAAAATAGAAGAGAGAAAGAGTAAGGGTTACCAGGGTTATTTTTAACCTGGATCGGTTCAATGGTCCGATTTACGCTGGGGATCCAATGGAGATTTTTTTGGCACAAGTGAGGGTGGCACATCATGGTGTGGAGGAGAGAGAAGGGATGGCTGTGGGCAGAGGGGATGCTAAGCTGGCTTTGAGGCTGAAGCCAGAATGTGGTAAAGCTTGGCCTCAAGGACACAACTCAGGAGACGTAATAAAACCGTCTAGCAGCGCTGGTAGTGGGAGATTCAAAATAACTACAAAGGAGTAGTGTAACAGAAAATAAATCCGGACCAAAAAACCTGCAGACAACTTCACCAGCACCCTAAAAACGACTGCATCTCTTCTAAACATAAATTTTCCTAGATCTAGAGAGCCATAGCCTGGAGTGACTCCCCAGTTCTTCTGCAATTCAATAGTTACTATTCTGATTCCATAAGTTTTTGAATAACATTTTTCTGAAGTCATGGCATTTTCAAGAGCTGTCTTTCTCAGCTGAGTCCAGAACAATTAAAAATAGGCAGTTGTAAATACTGTTCTGCTATTTTGAATATTTCACTAAAACCAGAGTATTATAGAAGTACTCTGACCAAAAACAAATAGGTTTTATTTGGCAGCTTGGTTCAAATTCGTTGACCACGGCAAGAGAAATTTCACAAAACGAGAGCACTTCCTTTCCTCTTCTAAAAGTAAGAGATGAGAAAAAGGCCACTGTTCTAGTTTGTGCTAGGGACAGAGAAAATATCCCAACCACTGTCCGATATACTGAACAGGAATAAAACCATCAGCTTTATAATCCATCTAACCCAATATAACCCTGTATTTGAAACAGACAGACAGCTAGTCAGAGTTATTGAAAATACCTATGAGGTTGATTTTTTTTACACTGAAAACACGAACCTAGAATTGTGTTGAGTTAAATGCACGAAAGGACAATAGTGATAGAAAGGCCATTTGGAAGCCTCAACTATGAGCAACATTTGTGTTTGCCTTTTTTCATTTTAACTGATGAAGCAGTTGTAAAAACAGCTTCAAATTGTCCCTTGTGAGGTCTTTGTTCTCACACAACATTGATCCTTTAAAGCAAGTAGTCATCTGGTTAGGTGGAAAATTAAAAGAGTGTAATTTACTCAATGAAGTTTAGCTAGTGTGAGATGACTAAAAAAGCAGTTATAGCACAAACTCGGGCAAGCTCTCAAATTTACCACTCAAGTAAATCAACTATTCTACTTCTGTCATTAGGGAGTCTCAATGATAAGCATAGTTCATTTTATAATTTCTAAATCACTTATAAGCTTTTTCTTTCTGAAAAATACTACTCATCACTATAGAATCTTAAACACAAGCCCAGCAGCAGTAATTACATGTATGCCTTCAGATCTGTACCAATACATCAACACAGAGATTTCCATCTCATTTCTAAAGCTTTAAGTAATGTACATTCACAATCAGCGATTATTAAAATTAATTCCTTCAGCTATCTCAAATGAGTTCAGTTTGATTAATTTGGACGTTTTCTTACTCAACTTTCTTTTCCTCTGCTTAAAGTCATCATGCTGCCCAATGACCATTTAATCACATGATAAAAACCCAACTTGAATAGAGGCAATGATAATGGTTCTTTCTTAAATGGTAATCTTTCCTTAAAAATTGGTACTGTTTTAGAAAAAAAAATAGAATAAAAAAAGAGTTCTGCTTTCAGGACTTCTCGATGGAAAGCACCATCTCTCTTGTCATTCTCAGTGTTCATTCAGACTAGTAGGAACAGATGTTTTTTGCAAGACTTTGTCATTTAATGTTCTGTCATTTTAGCAAGAATTTGTTTCCCAATGATGGAAATAGAATACTACATACAATATTTATCAGTGCTATTCAGATTAGCATTAGATTACATGGACCTGATTAGACTTTGCTATCTCCATTTGCTTCTGCTCTAAGAAAAGGTTGTGCAAGAAGCCTCACAATAAGGATACGGTACATAAGGTACTCTTTATTCCCTAAAGAAGCAAATTATTTTGCAAAACTAAATCAGCACAGCAAGAAATCTAATTGCTTAAGACCAAACGCGGTGAGTTAATAAATCTCCAATACACTAAATTTTCAGTTCTAAAGCTAATGTGCAACCTATCATTGCACCGTAACGACATTATTTTTAGCTTGGTTTTTTTTTTTCTTTTTGTCAATTCAATAAAATATGCTCTATACAAATGCTCTATACATTTCCTATAAATCAAAAACCGCAAAGCAAGAAGATGGAGAAACAAACTAAGAATTAGAATATCAGAGGACAAAAGTTGCTCTTTCAATCCTAGATATGTAGAGCCAGGCCCCTATACTGGAAAGCTCCTACATTCTTCCTTTACTTTCTTCTGCCTTTCACATGACACTGAACCTTGCTGTAAAAAAAAATTGAGTTTAGCTCCACCTGTACAAGAGGTAATTACAAACACTGATTTTGGTGTGTCCTTTAAATTTAATTTTAAAAATTCCTTCCTGTATAGAAGAAGAATGAGGCTTCTTATGTTCTAAACAACATCTGTAGTTGGAGAAGCAATTACACCATCCTAGTGCTACACTCTTATGTGTGTGCATGGCCTTCTGGGGGGCTTGCTAAATTAATGTTCAGGAAAAGATGAATGGGCATTTAAAGGGAACAAAGCAGCCTTCTGTTTTAAAAGAGTATGGCGGTAAGTACACAGAGCCCTCAAAGAATATCTCCTTGGTACAGGAGTGTTCTTTCTCCCTGCTTTCACGTTCTTCCTATGGCAGCATCAAATGCTATACCGAGGGAAATGTCTTCATAACAACAGAAATATGATTCCCCATGAAGAAAATGGAAGAGATAGAAAGCAAGTTCTACAACTTAAAATAGACAGCATTATGTATGGCTAACACTGCTAAAAATTACCCTCCCTTCTTCTGCATTGATACACTACATAGGAAGAGGTTTAGCTGCCAGTTTCTGAAATTCTCCCATCACCGTACTGCAAGAGAAAGTAGATAATCAAGATTTCCTTAGATATCAAGCATAAGTAGAATAAGCTATCCTTTCCACTTGAAGAAAATAATTTTTGTCTTCAAAGAACTTTTAATTAATCTATAACAAAGTCAAAATTATTTTTATAGAGGTATTAAAAGATCATGTATTTCTGATACCGTGCACTGAGAGCTGGCATCTAGGGACATTCTAGATCTTATCTTGATTTAAAATATGCAATTAAAACACAAGTTCAGTTTTTCAGTTACCAAAGGACTATAACCTACTTTCAGACAAACCATGTATATAATAGCTTTTATAATCACCGAGGGCTGAGGGAGCCAACAATCCTCCTTCAAAATTAGTGGCTAATGTATATCCAGTTTAAAACCTCAACCTTACAAACATTTGCACATGAAATAGTTAATCATGCCAATGAAGGTAGCCAGTAAATCTTTGTATACTCAGGGCTTAAAAATTTAAGACAATACCTTTGCTCAGAGAAGAAAAACTCGTTTTATTGGAGCACTGTTATTCCTGAAGTTTTGTGTCATTTCAATGCATCAAAGAATCTTCACTGAACTTGAAATTATTTATGGACCTAGGAAGTGTATTTCTATTGCTTTAGACATCAAGGACTTGCTACCACATACCCTACCAGAGATAATACATACTATTATTTTCACGTAAAAAAGTTAGTGCAACTCATACACGCTTGGCTTATTCACTTATCACTACACAACTGCCTCCTGCTTTTGCAGGAAAAAGCAAACAAACAAACAAACTTAAAAAAAAAAAAAGTAATTACTGCTTTTCAAATGAATGAAAGAAAAAAACCCAACTCTCCGAGACAGAAGCAACAAGGAAAAAGGTAGGTCACAGGAACTTGTACCAGTATTGTTAAAGATCACAACCTGAACTATCACAAAACAATGGGCAGCAGGAGAGTTGAGGGCACGCAGCCAGTTCAAGGGCACCCAGGGTGGAGTAAGGAGCCACTGTCTTCACTCTTGAATATTCTCCTAAAACCATCTTCAAAGCATGACTTTTTTTTGTTCCCCCAACAAGAGAGATCATCCATGAAAGGACCAATTAGCTCTATAAATAACATGGACAAGAGTTTAATTAAAGAAGTATCAAGCTAAAAATCTCAGGATTTCTAATTTACTTCAGATTCTTTAAGATAAAATGACTAATATTACACTTGATGTGCTAGAGAAGAATCTTACATTCTCCTTTCATCAACCTGTCTGTGCCTGCTTAACTTTGAAAACTACTGGATTTGAAGATTACAGTGTCAGTATTTTCAATTAATTGCTAATAGCGCACAACTTCTGCCTTGTATACAAAGCATGTGGGTTTGGTTGGTTGTTTTGGTTGGGTTTTTTCCTTTAAATAAAGGCTGACCAAAGCAGAGAAATTCCCAGAAGCAGCAGCAGTTACAAAAGGTAACTGTTCCTGGTTTCACAGACTAGCTTGTTCCATCATGTTTACAAATCAGAGTTACGAAAACCTTGCTGTGGTGTAAACTATCCCACATCTTACTACTAATTGCACTTGCACTTTCCTTTCAAGCGCCTGGGACCGACTACGACTGGATAGAAAATTCTGCTGTAAATGGATCATGATTTTGATACATCATCATGGTTTCTATGCTCAGCCCCTGGAGCAGTGCACAGAGACATACAAGCTTTGAAACACTCCTGTATTACTGCAAGTATAAGGTACTTCATGGTAATTAATAAAAATATTTTCTTGGTCTTTAAGAGTTCAGGCTTATTTTCCGGGGCATCTGCTACTAGCCTGCTTGAGATACAGTAGAAATGACTACAGCGAGTGGGCACAAAAGTTATACCATCAATCAAATAATTCTACTTTCCGCATTTGCTCTGGGACCGCTGGCATTTGGAATGATTAACCAGGACTGAGAAGGCTGAGGCAAGGACGTAGCGTGTGGAGCCTTTGCAGAAAGCCTGGCTGACACGACTGTCAGAGAGTATGTCTGAATCAGCAAGAAAACTGTACGGTATTCTTCCAAAAGAGAGAAATACAGCTTCACGAAATGCTCGTTAATCATCAACAGACTGCTGTGAGTATCTTCACTCCTTTTGGGCAGGGCAATTCCCCACAATATCCAAACTTTACTGTCAGCACCGTCCCTCTTAGCTCTGCAGCTGATTATTTCAGTAGAGCACAAGAAAGTAGACAAGGGTCTCTGTGTTCAGAAAGGATCAGCTTGAATATTCTACCTGTTTTACTATATGCTTTATTTGATTAGCACTGGCCAAAGACACCTACCGTAGTAATTCCCAAAGAGCAGCTCGCTGGGTTTTGTAAATATTTACTACAGTGCAGTGAAATACGATCATTTGCAAAAAAGCATGACTGCAGCCGATTTGAATTATTTACTTACCGGTGGGAAATCAAAGTCTATCTGGTTAGCTAAATTTAAGATGTAGTCGATTCGAAACTGGTTCTCTGGATTGGCTAGTTCAACTGGAGGTGCCAAATTGCCCATTGCTGTCACTATTGTCTGCAAAGAAATAAAGATAAATTATTACAGAGAGTGTGTAAACAGCTATCTTTGAATAAATAAAAACAATAGCTCATAAGTTTACCTCTATAGCTTCTTTAATATTGTTTTTAATATCCTGAATTTTCATTTTCTTCTCCCTGTAATAAAAGAAATACACTATTAAATTTATAAACCATAAAAGCAGAGTATCTTTTTGAAACAGAACATGAACTTGAGAAGTATTCTGTCAAAACTGTATTGTCACTACTGACTAAAGTGCTCTGGGATATTAAATACTTCTGTAGACATATTTGATTAAATATGTCATAACTTTTCTACTTAAAAACTAAACATCTGTATCCAAAAATCGAACTACGTTGAAATAAAACTTACTGCAGTCTTAGACTGAGACTAAGACATTCTGCAAAAATCAAACTGATTTTTACTCATTTGAATGTGAAATACTAGACATACATAGAAATTACTTAGAAAAGCATAAACTGGAAACAAAGAGGAAACAAAAGGGTAAGTTATTAAAAGCAGAAACAAACGAAAGGAAACCAATGAACCTCAGATTACAAAAAAAAAATTAAAAGCACAAAAATGATGTCATAGCAGAAAAAGCTAGAGCAGAGAACTCAACCTGGCAGAGACATTCCAACAGTTTGGGCGTACAATCTAAAATAATTAATAACGGACTAATCTGTACATGTAAAATCACCCTTCTAACTACAAGCAGAAGAGTAGGCTCCAAAACCACTTGGAATGCTCTATCTGAACATTATCATTTGGGATTAACTGCGGCTAAATTAAAAAGCATAGCAGGCTCAAGGAAGTGAGAGTGTAAACCATTGCCTCTACTGACTGTACTTGTATGTCAAATCTGACACTAGTTATTCTCAATGCTAAATAGTGCAATCAAATGAAAATCCATGATCAAGCATTTGCTAGAACCAGGAATTAGCATCCTAAAGGTATAACTAGTATTGAGTCTGTAAACTTTATTGTAATACACTAAGACAACATTTTTACATTATTAATTTCTTGCTATACACAGCATAAAATTACTACCTTGAGGTAGAACCATGTAATTACAAAAAAAAACCAAACCAAACAGCTAAACTGTCTAAGTGACCTTTTAATCTTCAAACTGCTTTTACAGAATGCTCTCATTATCTGAATATTTATACCAACTATTTCTATTTTTTTTTTCATTTTGAAAACTAACATTTTCCAGTACAGTATCCCAGAAATTTTCAACTACCAACAGTATGTTTTCTCTTTTTACCCTTTAAAATGTAGTGCTTTCAGCTTACAGACCACAGCCTGAAAACTTCATTTTACTGAGTTAATCAAGCACTCATACTGCAAATGCACTTTTGTCACTTTTTCCTTTCTCTAATTACCCACAACCAACAACCAAAACGAAACCGAAAGCATATTCACCAATCACAAATGCAGAAGAACAACAGGAAGAAAAAAAAATACTGCTTAAATAACAAGGCAGACGCAGACAACCAAGAATGGTGGGAATTCTGGTCATCAAACGAAAGACTAACGCAACTTTCGTAAAAGAGTCAAGGAAAACATCACTGTGCCGGCTGCATTTTACGCTGCCTTTTAGATACAGCCGTGGAGGATCTTACTCTACGCTGTACAGTTATGAAAGCAGGACTGCAATGCAAGTGCTGCTCTTGCAGATGGAAAGCAAAGAGCAGCAGCAAATCATCTCCTTCAGGGTGACTTGGCTGGGGAGAGAACACGTCTGAATCAGCAGCAGAACTCTACCAAACAGAAACACGATTATCCCCGAACGTCAGCTCCTCAGCACTGACCACTATATATGTTCTCAAAACTTTGGGGCAGGCTGAGGAAGGTCAGTGAAGCTTGAAGAAAGAAAATGAAATCGAACATAAATTTTTGGTTTCCCTAGACTTCTTGATCTACCTACAGATCACCTTATTCCTGAAAACTACCCGTTTTTTGCTTTAGGGCTTTGGCACTGCTGATGGGAACAAGGCAGTGAGCCAAGAAAGGCCAAAGGCACTGAACTAAGGAAAATAAGACAGGAAAAGAGAGAAAAAACAAAGGACTTTTTACCCTCTTCCTTCCCATCTTTAATGCTTTCTATTGCCCTAAGTCTTAAGAAACTCTCCATTCCACAAACCAAGCCTTATGGTAGGTGTCCAAATACTGTATTTTTCAGTTAGTGCACATATGGTTGCGAAAACATCAGCTATTTTTTTTTTTTTTTAATTATGTTACTTTATTAATAAAATGTAAATAGCGGTATGAAAGCAGGAAATGTTTATCAATGACAATGCAAGCAGTTGATCGTGCCTTCAATTTTCATCTGAGTTCAGAACGTAATGAACATGTATCCAGACCCCGCCCTGTTGAGATCAGAAGGGCAACTGATACGCTGAAAGTTAAGCAAGATACCAGTATTTTTAAAGAATTAAGAAAAGAAATAATATTCAGTCACTTTGGTTTGCTTTGGAATATCATTAGAAAGACATAAGTTTAGAAAGTCTTCTGAGTTTGGGCTTTTTTTTTTTTTAAAAAGCAAACTGTAGTTATATTGCCTCCTTTGGACCACTTGCAGAGATAACTGCCTCAAAGTATCAGCTAAGTGCACATTTACCTGACTCTTCCATACTAAACAAGAAAAGACAGTATTTTTATTACAAGTTTGGGTCAAATTTTCACATTTACACTTCTTCACCGATCCTCACGTTACCAGCAGCTCTGCAAAGTGATAATGAATACGGAGTGATGTAAAACTCCAGCGATTAACAAACTGCTTGATAACCATCATCATCTTTACAACAAGAATACTCATAGTTCCTATTTCTGGTTTTGTTGCCATGGCCCTATAGCACGTCCGGTAAACAAGGAATCTTATTACACAGCCATGAATGTATCATGTCATTTTGTGTTTTGTAATGTTTACTAAGCGTAAATTTTCCATGACAATGAGACACTTTATTCTTCTGGAACTCAAGTGTTCATCAATCACTTATTCAACTGCTTACATACAACTGTAACTTCTCTTTAAAAAAAAAGAAAAGGTGAAACTCATTTTATTCAGGGACTAATGAAGTGCAGTAAACAAAAGCTAAGCCCCACCTCTGCCGTCCCTTTGCTCTGCCAGAATTGTTTTGGAGAAATCCCAGCCAGGTTGAACCTCGAATTTCCAAAAGTAACTAAACTTTGTTTTCCCCAGCCACAAAGACTGAATATTCAGCTAAGAAACAGATCCTTGCTTTTTTATTTTTTCACTCCCAGGTGCTGGCACGATGGCCAAAAGTACAGAAGAAAAAAGCTGGGCTCCCAAAACGTTTTCCTCTGGACCAGAGTGAGCAGATTGGGAATGGCACCAGCTTATCCCGGCTACCAATGACTGATGTCTCTGCAGGTCTGTTCGGTATCTGTAGATGCCATGGGTTAATAAGGTCATATTTTTAATCTTGTTTAAAACTTTTGCTTAGGCTGTGTAGGGTAGGCCAAACAAAGCATTAAACTCTATTAGTTGAGGATTATAAGAAAAATCTCAAATCCTGCTGTTTTCAATGTTTAAACGGGCCAAAGCAAAGCCACACGGAGCTTTCAGGAAAACTAATGAAGTCTATTTTAGGTACTATAAAAAAGACAACGTTTCAATTCAAAGAACGTGAAACTAGAATGACATAAAAAGACAGGAAAATCAATTATCCCTTGAAAACAAACGTAACCAGTTATTTTGCAAAGAACTACTCCACCTGTGGCGGAGCTTTACTATTAAAATGGCAACATTTTTACTCAGCCTTGTTCAAACCTTAAGCAATAAACAAATTACCAAACAGGTTATCAGAAAGCAAACTAATTTAATGTTCATTTCTGGTTTACCTTCCAGATTATAGGAATAACTATTACTTGGAACTTGGAAAAATATTTGAAATTTAAAAAGAACATTCCAAAGGTCCAAGAATTCAGATTATCCAGTATAAACACCTCACAGGTAGAGAGTAATAAAAAAATAAAAAAAAAAGAAAAAAAAAAAATCAGTGCTGAAACAAATGGTTAAAATAAAGCATATTAAAGAAAAAAAAAAAGGAAAAAAAAGAAAAGAAGTAATAAATCCTGTGACTTCTTTATGCCATTAATCTAAATTCTTGAAAGCAAAGAAGTTTGAATTTCTTGGTCACCACAAACAGGTTAAGAAGCCGTGTGCCTTGTGGCAAAGTTCTGCTCAACAGGCCGAGTTAGGACAAGAGTCAGGAGAAAAATAGAAATACCTACCTAGTTTTAAATCAGAATATTGTATATTACTTTTTTTTCCAACAAAAAAAAAATACAGATTTTACAAACAGAAATTAAGTGATACATCTCTTCAAGCCCTACAAATCCAAGGCAAAATAGCTAGGAAAGAAATCCAAAACATGCAGAGTGCAAAGCAACAACAATAAAATTATAGTTTTTTTTCTTTAGAAGGAAAGATAGCCATGATAACATAGCACTATCATTTTAACATATATCAATTATCTAAGTTAGTGGGAAAAACCTCCCCACATCTCCCCCTGATTATACAGGAAACTCCACACTTTAAATGTAGGAATATTTTAGGAACCAATCATTAGACACTGTGAAGAGGTGAATTTAATGCTGTAGGATGCATCATTTGAGTGGAAGTAAAAAGACTTTGATCAAATAATGTGCAACAGAAAAAGGCTCTAATGAGGGTTAATTATGATTGCCAATTAATCCCCCTAAGAACAAGACCTAAAAAAGGAACATACCCTGGAACATAAATACTTACAACGGGAATACAAAATATTGGAACGTTCTTTACACACCGCAGACATAAAAGCAATTTTCTTTCTCAATTTGTCTTTTAACACATGGTTTCTTATGTGCAGCCTTAGCATAATAAATAATGCCACATAATGGTTTGCAATTCCATAGCGTGTATACGTAATTTTCCCACAAGCGAGCCTGTCTAGAATTCCGAAGGGTATGTACCAGCATGGGCAGAGTACACCATGCGACACAAGGACACCTACTTAAAATGTCTGGCTTTGTATTACATAATAATCCCCCAAAACCATGATAAAATGTCCTTTATCAGTTATGTTCCCAACTTTTTGTAGTTCTCAGGTCGCAAATAACAAAAAAGCGGAAGGATTCTCTTTGAACTCGTATTGCAAAGTGTCCATTGCCTGGAGACAGTATATAGATCATTTTAATAGGGCACATTAAAATGTAATCCTATAATGTTAATACGGAGCACTAGCCTTTGTCTTCTTTACAAGGCTGTAAACAGTCTGGCTTCTATCACCTTTGGTGATCGGTATAATGCATAATTTACCTTTATTTCTGAAGCACTGTCAAACTTCGCTCCCTCTGGAACTTGCTGACACAACAACTCTTTCTCCTGAAAAGCTCCCCTTCCCGGTGCAAGTTAAGTCAACCAATTTACAAGTGTAAGAGCCAGAATAAAAATCTTACAAAACAATTCACTTGCCTCTGGCTTTTTATAGGGGAAAATGACATTGTTGTGTTTCAACACAAGTGCATCTGGGTTTGCTTTCAGGTATTACCAACAAACGTGAACGCCCAGGGAAGGAGCCGTAGGCTGTCCCTTTTCTGCTCACCCTCAAAAGCCCATCGCAATTATACGCTGAAAGCAAACGAAAATGTACCAATTTCATTGCAAAACACAATTCCGTTCTTTGCCGAGCAGTCAATGCACTTCACAGGCACATGGGCTTTAAACACAGCTATTCATCTAAATATGGTGTCTTTGATGCACTGAAACATGCTCATGGATTTCATAAACATTCTGTAAAATTTGCATTAAATTTGTTTACTGCACCTCATGGAAGTGAACAAAAACGCAAACAGCACTACTTGCCAATTCGCCTCATAAAAACAAGAGCTGTGCAGTCAAGATCTTCAGACACAAGACCACAAGCAAGGAAATTCAATTAAGATTTTGCTACCAATCTGCATTACAAAACTTCTGTGGTACTTTATAATTCAACAATAAGAAAAATTTGGTTTAGCAGGCTGGGTTATTTCTAACAGAACAACATGGCAATTATCTCAAAATATACAGCTAGAATGGCAAACGGGACAGAGGCCAAGTCAGAGGCACTTGAAAATGGGGAAAATAGGTGCCTAGAGTATTCAGAGCAAAGCTGAAATAATGCATCTTCGACCTATGTCAAAGTACCAATTTTACAGAGCGGACTCCTAAAACGCAATAGCAAAAACCACTGAGTATCTCTTGCAAATCATACTCTTCATTTCTATCATACCACAAAGATAACTCAGTGACTTGCCAACTTCAAGAGCTTTTCTCTTCTGTACTGTTCCAGAACAAAAAGGACGAGCACACGTGGTACCGAGGGGTAGGAGCTGCCACACGCCGGCCGCGCAGGGGTGACTCTGTACAGCTTCCGACAGGAAATACCATTTAGTTGGGTCCTCGCTTGCAGCAGAAGTGAAAGATTTTCTAACCACATTAATACTTCACTCCTGATAACTCTGTCACCTTGTAAGATGAACTAAAGCAACCCAAAGGCACAGCTGGCTGACAAACACCGTTAAGGCCATGCTGGTAATGCGGACTCGCTATGTATCAAGCACCTCACTGAAAGCAACAGACCCTCCCTGCTGCTGGAAACAGAAATGGAGTTTCCCCTCCCTAATACTATGCTCTTCCTCTATACCACCTTTCCCGCCGATAACATCTATTTCACTTTGAAAATTCTTGGATTTATTTCACCCAGATTCTGGGTAACAATAAATTGTCATTGAGCTACCAATGATGATTTACTGTGAGAAGAAATAATAATAATACAAAAACAACAGCTATGAGGATAGACTACTCACTTTATCTGTGAATAATACTTCTTTTCCAAATAATAATCTGGAAAAAAAACAACAAACAAACAAACAAAAAAAGAAAAAAATCAAACCCACACCACAGGTTGATTAATTTTGTCATGACGTACTTTGATTTAAAGATAAAGGTAAAATTTAATTCTGTTGCACAGATCTAGCTGTGATGTAAAGGATTTGGAAGAACAAGTATCCTCTGAAGCATAATCATTTTTGCACACATGATGAAATATATAGAATTGACTGACAGGGCTTCCACACAAGTTCCCTTTTAAATATTGGAAAAAGAACTATAAACTGCTTTACAACTGTTTGTTTTAATACATTATAATATTTACCTGCATGAGTTTATGCACATCTTACTAGGTAGCCATAAAGAGATGAATATATTATAAGGAATACAACTGCAAAGAGGTATCTTCTATTTATAGAATAACACAATCATTCTCTAAGTTAAAAGGCAAGAAATACAAATCACTGAAGCATTGCTAAAAAACACAGCACAGCTCTGACAGGGATGATGTTATTTCTGATGCTTATTTACACCGGAGTGTTAGGGGCTAGAGGTATGACTTGTTTATCTTAGGGAACAGTATCCTAATGAAATTACTGTAAAACTCTAAAAAAGGCATCCCTAAACAGAAACCTAATTAACTTAACATTTAGGTTTATTTTAGCTGTGCTCATTGTGATATTGCAGGTATAAAGGTTAAAGGGTAACTTTATTCTGCCTCCATGGCCGTGTGATGTGAGGACCAGTTGTGGGCAGGTCTGGCTCCTGCTGGAGTTCTCAGAGCCGAGAAGGTGGCTGGACAGACACCTGAGGACTCTGTCTCAAGGGCTGCTCCGGCAAGGAGGAGCGTGGCACCCTGGTCATCCCATCTGCCCAGCTGGATGGGGCACAGAGATGCTATTCTGGCTCAAAGCCACCTCAGGGCTCCCCTTCGCATTGCAAATTCCTACGTAAAACCAGTTTAACTGGTTTACTGTCCCTTTACACCTGTAAGTGGCACAAAGAGACCATCACAGACCCAATATTAAGAAGCCTAATTCTGCTTATGCTGCTCCATTTACCTGAGCTAATTAACTAGCAATAGTTTAGGTAAGGAATGAAAACAGAAGTGTTCACAACGAGCTCTGTGATGTATGAGGTTGACAAAGGCCTTTTAATTCATACCCTGCAATTAAACACCTTTTTCAATTGCAAACTTAGCCCTTAGTTCTTCAGGCAGGCACACAGAAGATAACACACCAGTTTCATTTCCCTGCTCTAAGTGCAAGTAATTAAGCATATTACAGTAAAAGGTGTCCTCAAAAGTTTCACATTCTCTCTAGATACTCTATAGAATAATTAACAAGGCTCGAGAGTGTTCAGGGCACACTGTGTGATTCTTTTCCGGTACAGAAGGACACCTCAGAACCAGCAGGAACAGAAGGATTCAAGTTAAGCTTGCTTGCTGTGTACTACTCACTATTTCGAGATAATTTCAAACTGCTGTCAGGAAGCAAAAAGACTTAGTTATTTATTTTAGCGCTGTGAATGTGCTCGTTATTAACACAGAGAAAAAAAGAAACACGCATATTGGCCACCACCTTTTTGAAACGTTTCTGTCTAACTGGGCTACAGGGAAATAGAGCACGCACCACCACTCAGGTTATACTCTGCTGTTTCACACTGTCTGCTTGTACAACCGTCCTCCAAGGCAGATCCAATCTACCGGGGTCTCCTGAGTTACATGATTGGGTCTAACGATCTCTTCACGTCCAGAAAAAATACTGCTGTGCGAGTACATACTGATCAGACACTGCAGTACACAGGAATTAACAGCACTTTCTGTTAAAACTGGGGTACTGGATGTGTTTGTTTATAATCCCACGATGATCACACCATGCAGAGACTTTTCTTTAAAATACAGTAAGGTAATGGCAGTCTTACTGGGGAGGGGGGGGGTCATGCTCTTGCCTTAATTTTCAGGCACTTTCAAGGGACTTTTCTCTAAACTTTGAAATATCAATTTGATGAGTGCCCAATGAGTTTCACTTGCTGTGATACTGTTTTGCAACTGTCTGTATTCTAGTAAATTCTTCAACCAGGATTGGGTATATGAGGCTTTCCAAAGAGGTTAATCACGGCCCAGAGCTCTTCTGGGGTCTGCGTACAAGATCGAGAGGAATAGCTCCTATAATGACTAATGACCTCACTGCTACTTAAAACTATAAAAGTGCACAGCTGGCAAAGTGCCAGCCTTATAACGGAAAGAAGCCCTAAAATAAAAATGGCTGGAACACTGGATGCCAAATAAGTACAGAAACAGAGCTGCCCAAGCAGGATGCAGTCTGGTAGGGAAGGCAGTACCAAGACAGGTGGAAGATGGTCAGTCCTGAAAATATCTTGATTTTTTTAGTGATTCTGATCTCCATTATATTCTGAAATACTTCTGGCATGTGATATTGTAGACAGGTGATATGGAAGGCGTTTGCCTCTAACAATGACAAAACTCAGTATTTTTAATCCAAACCCCTTCACGTTAGCAGGGAAAACACAGATGTCAGAAGGACGACGGCACAACAATAACTGAAAAATGGGATGGCTCAAATTCATACAACGTGGTGTCCTACCAGAAAAAAAAGGTAATTCCTACAAAGCATGTTTCTACAAGCATTTATTGTAACTGCTGCCTGAATTACCTACTTTTATTCTCACTCTGCCTTTCCAATTTCTTCATTTAATATGACAAAAGGCCACTAAAATATGCAAACATCTTCCGAGTGTGATCACAGAGCTTTCCAATTTCACCCAGAGTGCAGCTGAGCTATTTTTTTTGCTTATTTGAGATGTACACTTTACTTGTTCTTGACTGCACAATTTTTTTATCTTTGTTAATGTAACATCTAGGAAAATTATTACAATATTCAACTGCACACATGCTCATAAAGATTCAAGCAAGTGCAATCTGATCACAGAAATTCTTGCAGATAGAGCTGATCAGGGCAAATACAAAGTGTCATTGGGTCATATGATGAGTAACAGTTAACACCAGCTACCTCAAACAGCTATCTGCTACCAACGGATACATAAAAAAACCACCCCACTGCAAAAAAAGTAATAAAAAAAAAACAAGAAAAAACCCCAGACTATGTCTGTGAGTTAACATCAAAAATTCAAAATACACATTCAACTGTGAAATAATCACTCAACTATTAATTTCAATTTGAAAACTCAGTTACAAATATTAATCAAGGAATGAAAAAAAGAAGGCTTTCCTTTCATTGTGAAATGACCTGCAACATTTTCCTGAAAATTCTGCTTTTGTTTCACTCAAAAATAAACTGTCTAACATATTTAACCATTTTTCCTCTGTTCTTCAAAATTCTATTAAACTCTCAATGACCCAAACCCTTTACTTTTTCCAAATGCTGCAGGACTTAGTACTGATAGTTCAGAATGACAGTCCACAGAAGAAAGAAGTTAAGGCAGTGAGTTTGGACTTTCAGCACCCAAACAACAGGGGGGTACAATTTACAAAGGAACACAGGAACTGTTTATTAAACTCTGCAGCGGTCACTGAAAGCTGTCTTTAGCTTTCAGGGAGATATTAATGTTAAATGTTTGTTCACCACACTGCTTTCACTGAATCAACTGATTTTTTTTTATAGCTGTAAATCTGGAATTTTTACGATTGACTAGGTCTGTCTCAGGGAAGATTTCCAGTTATGTGCAAGGATGAAGAACTGTCAGGTACGCGCAACTTTATTTATAAGCCTTAAAGAATTGCCTAAATTCTTACAAACTCAGCATTATCAGCAGAAAATTGAACAGCCCTTAACGATCTGAGGGTTTGGGAAGTTCAAGTTCATAGTCATTCTGAACAGCGTGCAGCCCTATCTATGTGGTGATTTCCATCTACACTTTATTAAAATCCAGATTTCAACAGAAAACTAGTTTTCTGAAGAGCATTATAGATGTCATGTTGCCATGTAAACAATTAGCACAACACCCCTACTGAAAACCTCAGGAAAAAAAAAAAATCTGGTGAAGTTTGTCGTCAAGTACTGTTAGATTTCAAGAGTTGTAGTTGTGTATTTACACTCCCAGATAGTGTACGAATTTACTGCGACTGTGGATGTAAACTGCATTTTTAGAACAGAAGGTAACTAAATATTGGAATGAACAAATCTGAAAATCTATCCCTTAAAGATGCAGGCTAGCGCACGGAGAGGCAGGTGTACCACAGCACATAACAAAGCAAGGTGCTGACAACTTTGGCTCTAATCCATCAAAGCACTTAAGCACATGTTTAATTTTAAGCACATGAGTAATTCTATCAACTTTAATAGGGCTACTCATGGTTTAAGTACTGCGATGGATGGGGGCCAGAATGTGCAAAATCTTTAAGAATGCTTCATGGCCTATGTTATATGAAGAAAAAACAGCATTCTTCCACAGCACAATTAAGTTATTAAAGCTTTGGAAGCAAAATTTACCATTAGTTGAACACAGTTCTGTTTTTGTAAACACAGAGATGCAAGCTATTCCACAGTCTTTGAAGATAAAATAGGATGCAAGTTCTCAAGTGCATGATGTCACGTATCTTTAGTTTGCTGTTCTTTTTCTCTGGGCTATGGTCATACACCACCTATGCCCACCACGCTTTGCTTTGAAACAGAGGGGATTACAGTTAAGAAGCCTTATGCAGAAAAGAAAAAAAACTTAGCTACTAGTTACACTTCCTAAGTGAGATGCTGCTAGATGCAGTTTGAAAACATCAATACTACAGCCTTTCAAACATAAGTTTGCCTCTACAGACACCAAAGTAAGAGTTTCAACTGCTACTGGCTTAATTGTTGAGTAACTCCTCAGTAACGTCAATTATTTTGGATATTCAAAGCTCTACAAATATCTCTTTCATACATGTATATTGTGTGGTAAATTCACGTTTTTTAGTAAAAATATGATTTCTTTAAAATATTTTATACAGTCAATGTTAAAAACAAACAAACCAACCAGCCATCTGCTCTGCAAATTTCTAGCTGGTACAGCCTCTGTACATCAGAGGACATTTGATCTCTAAACCAGTCACTAGAAAATTCTGGATCTTGTTTTATCTGAATATTGCTCCAAATATTGTTACCAAGTTTTAGAAAACAGTTTTCTAAAAAAGGAAGAGAATGGAACAATTTGAAAAAAATCCTTTACAGGCATTTTCCAGGAGATCAAATCAGTCTCACTAAATAGTAACACATGAGAGTCATCTCATTTTATCCCTGCACTCATAACCCAATTCAGAAAAGCTCCAGAAGAATTTCGGTTATATAGCCATATTGTCCCAAATGTACAGTGAATGTTAACAGTTTCTAATATAGTAACAAGTAATATCTGCTCAATGGAGAAGTGATCAAAGTCCCTGTACCCCGGGTACTCTCCCTCATACCAAAGGTAATGTTACAGTTTCTGTCTGCTCACCACCAAATCCCCAGCCAGTCAAAAATGCGGAAGGGAAACGTATGGCTAACTCGGAAACAAAGCACTTTGGTCAAACATTTCAAGAATTCCAAACTTTTTCCTCACTTTAGAGCAGAATAAAATTGAAGCTGATTATTATTTGTCTTGCTTTCCCCATTGCATCACATCAACACACCATACGGTATAGAAATCAAGCAGCTCAGTAACCTGCTCTACTTTTCTTGAAGTGTAAGTTCAGGGGACTCAAAACTTCTTTTCATGAGCAGGAAAAGCAAAGGCCATGCAAGATCACTGCTTGTAGGTCTGTCTTGATTCTAATGCTGCCTCAGACCTTTAAAATAAAATTTATCCTCTCCCTGACTGCTACCACACATTTGGTACAATACAGTTTTTGCTCTTGTTGGTTTTAGAACTTCAAATTAACAGAGCTATTTCACTCCTTGATTTGTCAACAAGTAGGATTGAGAACAAATGCATGCTTAGGTTTGAGTTTTGCTTTTTTTTTTCTTCCCTTCCTTTCTTGTTCATTTTCTTTTAATCTTTTGCTGGTAAACACGTAACAAAGAGAACACAAAAATAAATAGCTTTTGTGTGGATTGTTTTCTGAGATATCTTTAGTAAGACAATTATATACTACTACTTATTAGATGGAATTTATAGAAAATGAGGTATGCTAATAGGGGACTTTAAAATTCCCCTAAATACAATTGAAAAAGAAAATGCTTTGAATCTATGTCACTGAAAAGTTTCTAATTTTTGCCAGAATTCTCAGCTTATGAAGACAGTGTGCCTAGCGTGGTACATCAACACGTTTTATAGTGCTACTACTGTTAACATCTTAGTAATGTTTTTTGACAATTTCTAACTTAAACAGCTTTTCTTATTATTATTTTTGTGTAATGAATTTGTCTTCTAGTACTTTTGCTTCACTTGCGTATATCTCAGCAGTACCGTGTGCGAGCACAAGCTTATTATCCTTGTAGATAAGAGAACGGAGGCAAAGCAACGAAGTCTCCAAAAAGCAATTCAGAAAAACTATGACAGAAACTACCTTTTCTCCAGAAAACATTCAAGAGGTCAAAGCATCATATTAAGTTCCTATATACCAGAAGCCAAAAAGCAAACCAAATCAAAAAACCCACCACCAACACAAAAACTACAGGGCATTACTGTTCTCGGAGCGAATTCCTCAGTGTCTCACACGACTCTCAACTAAGGTCATTTCTATTTCAGGTTACTATGTCCAATGTTTATATCACATTTTCCCACCTTTAAAATAAGAAGTATACTTCATTTTGTGAACTTCACCATGCTGTCACAGCTTCCAGCACCACTGGTTAATTGAGGCTCTGTATTCTAGATTTAAACACACACAGTATGATTCTGCTCCAAACTGGAATTAAAGTAGTTTCTTCTTCATCCAGGGCGGTTTTAAAATATTTTTCCAAATTCTCAATCACTGTTAAATATCTTCCCTTATATCCAGCACAAGTGTTAGAGAGCAGGCAATCCCCAACAAAGCAAATCTACCAATATTCACTAGAAACAAAACATCTAGCTCCGTTACCCCCAACACTGCCGTTTATTCTTACAGCTCACAAGAAACTTCACAGATTAACACCCAGCCTCAGGTTTATAAAGGACAGGTTTGTTAATGCCACGGTCACACAACTTTGTGATCATTCCTATGCAGTGAGAAGCAACTATTATCACAGAGACAAAGAGAACTACACCAAGTCAAAGTCAGTATGAGTTACTCCCATTAAAAGACCAACTGTATCAGAAAATCAAAGCCCCTGCATATAGAGTTCCAAGTAACCTGACTGCACTGCTATTTATATATTGCAGTTCCCATCTCACTAATATTAATACTACATTTTTAGGGAGATGAGGCTATACCAAAACTCAAGGTTGCACGAGACGTGGACCACATTGCTCACCACAGCTGGGAAGCGCTCAGACAGTGATGACGATGCAGTACTGTTGTGGGGACTGGGGACTTTAAAAAAGACTCACGACAGGAACCTAGCAGAGAAAGTCTTGCTCAACATTGTTCTAAAAAAAAAAAAAAAACCCAAAAAAACCAACAATAAAAAAACCTTTCATCAGCAAAAAGCCTGTTGGTCTAAACCAACACCTGCTTTTTCTTATGAAAGGTGTCCCCACTTCACTGGGTGACATTCAGCCCTCTGCAGAAAGTAACTGCAACACCAAAGCTGTTCTAACACCTTCTGTAACCTCATTGAAGCGATACGTTCATTTAAGGAAACAGAAAACTTTACCCTCTAGATTAGCATGCTCTAATCCTAAACTCTGAGGTACAAAAATGTTTGCTAGGTTACCGTGAAGGGTCATTCATAAAAAGTTAAGGCTGCCCTCAACTTGAAAGAAACAGGTATAGTTTATATCTGTTGAGTGAACAACTAAGTATTCACGTCCTCTACAGAGTTCATGGGAAACTATTGTGATTATTAATCTTAATCAAGAGTCAAGGAAGCACAGACTCTCCTGATACAAAAGGACTTCAGTTTTAATACCTGATTTCTGATATTTTAAAATCTCCCATTTCTACAAACACCGCTTATGTCTCCTGAAACTAAAATTACAGGAGGAAAAGTTTCCATTTCACCTTACTTGTGCAATTGTCAGCGCTTTTGGACGATCAGTTCCACATTCTGAAGTCATTTTCTCTGTTTTAGTCCCTCACAAAGTAACAGGGGTGAAAAAACACTTAAGGAAATCATGCTCTTAAGAAAGTGTCTAAGTACAGCCAAATTAAACTTCAAACTCAAATCTAAATTAAAATTGTAGCTGTTAGCATGCTCTCGTCATATGCTCAGTAAAGTTCCAATGTATTTACACACAGATACCTTGACACACTTAAACAAGCAAGTCACTCTTCACAGTCCAAGAACTAACACAGAAAATGGTTTAACTATAATCAAGTTTTCACACAAAAGAGATCAACCGTGCTGAATTTCAAAGCCTGCACTGGAAAGAGTAAGTATAAGGCAAAAGTGCAAAGAATCAAATTTGTGCATAAAGAAATTCTCCAAAGGCAACTTGACATCAAATCTGAGCTAGTCACCAAGGCCACACCATACTGGTAACAAACCCCAAACTCTGATCTTTCAGTATGATTTACTTCTGATGGCCTGGATTTTTTATTTCTGTAGATTTTATATAAATGCCTTTATAAACCATTTCTCACATCCATGCTTTAAGGAAATTGTTGGGGTTTTTTTCAAGACTTCTTTGTGTATGCAATTGCAGAAAGAGAGCAGCAAACCCAAGTCGAATCACCGCTTTGCCCAGGCCAATCAGGCAGAAGACGTCTAGAAAAATCCACGGCAGAGCACGCTACTCCGTGTTACCACTGTAACCACCTCCGTCTGCAAACACCTGTACAAACTGTGTACTCAAATAGCATCGCTCCAACTGGTTTTAACTGTTACTCCACACTCCTGCCCTCCCATCTGGGAGGAAACAGAAGAGAAGCCACCAGGCGCTGCCAGCACAGGGAGACCCTCAGACGGCAGCCGAGTCCCGAGATGAGAACTGCTTTGCTGGTGGGAAGACAACTCACCCTGTAAGACCATCTGCGCCCCCCTCAAACATATAATAAATTTAAAAAGCCAAACAGAAACTGGTCTTCTACCTGCAGTTTGTAAGATTATATTCTATTTTCTACCTAGACTGGAAGGTAATGTTGAAATGTGAATAAATATCAAACCATATGAACAGTTCCTGACAACACCACGAAGGTTTTTCTGAAAGCACACTAGGAAGACGTATGGCCCAGAGTTCAACCTGTAGCAGGCAACAGCTGCCTTTAAAGTATCACACTGATTTCCAGAATTATATTTAATATGATATGAAATATTTTCATTTCTTTTCCAGTTATTAAAAGCTTTGCACTACCAGAAGTGAAGATGATATAAGAAAAATATTTGGAAATAAACATCAAATATTACCAGGCAACAACAACAAAAATACCCTCACTTCCTTCCAAGCACAGATACGGACATCATCACATCAAACCCATTACTGAAACTCTTCAGCCAGCATCAGGGAGTACTGTTTCAGGCAACAGGTTCCATTAACCTGTTCTTGCTGGCTGACTTTAGAAGACACTGTCAACTAAAAGAAACCAAAATACATTCTTTACTTCGAGCCATCTAGGGCTCCATTTACAGAAAAGCTGGAGTCAATTTATTGAAAGAAGCACAAGTTTCTGTACTGCTAGTTGTGAAATAAATTTGCTCTGGATTAAGTCTATATAAAACTGTACTACAAGTTAACTGATGAAATGTTTTAGTAAATAAATCCCATACGTTTAACAGGAAAAAGCCATAAAATCTTCCTTCAGTACAGAGCAGCTGTAGAAATGAATCTGAAAACAAGATACATACGTCCCTTACCTATATATTTTATTTCACATTATGTCCATTCTCTTAAACTGTGTAGTAAGAGAGCACTACTTTCACAATTCCGTTTTACAGTTCCTTAACTGTGCCACAGTAAGCTATTTTTAGTTACAAAAGCTGAAGTGAATACAGTATGCAACTATGGTTTTTAGGCACACAGTGAGGACCGACTCCAGAACTCCTCCTAAGTCAGCCCTAAACAGATGGGTAGATAAAAAAAACCCCACAACCAAAACCTCTCTTCTCAGCTTCTCGTCTCATGTGCCTTACAAAATCTGCTTCTGTGCCAGGCAGTTGAATCTTACAAGACAGTACATTCTAAGCACTTTTTTTTTTTTAAGTTGGCAGAGTGGCTTTTCCACGGTTTCCTCTTATGCAGATTACTTCCCAACAAACACCAAGAGCCTGAGTCTTTGCTTCTCCTGGAGTTATTTGTGTTCGAACAAAGCACAAAGTAGATACAGAGCATCTATAACCTCATTCACTGCCCACTTAGCTCCTGCTTGTGCAAACCTAAGTCTGAATGTACGAGGTATGGAACAACTGCTCAGGTTACCAAACACGTTGTTGAAAATGAACTCTGCCAAAATTAAAGCCTTTCACATTTAAAATAATATGAAAACCCCAAACATTTCAAATAAAATGCAAATATGTGTGGCTTTTTTTTTTTAAATCTGCTTAGGAAAAGCTATTTCCGGAAGCTAAGAAAGTTCCCCACAAGCCACAATCTACCTTGATCCTGGACTTCCAGAGAATCCCACCTTTAGTATCAGGAGGGTTCATTTAACCAGGAAGGTTCCAGTTATAACCAGGAAGGTTCACTGATGTTTTGGACAAACATTCTGGATCCAAGTTAGCACATTCTCCAAAGCAGCACAAATTAACTGGAAAAAATCCAAATAGCCCTTTTGAGAAGTCTGGAAGTCACAAAGGATGCAGTGAAGAAACTTTCGTTTCACTGTACTCAACATCTACATATGTTGGGACTCAACCAGTAAGAAAAATGACCTTTTACTGAGCTTAAAATTGGAAATTAATCATACCTGAATAAGCACATTTATTATCATTTTCCTGATAAAAGGGAAGTTATACTGCTGTAATTTAAGTCAAGCTATGACAATGGCACAATTATCATGTCCTGGCCCTGACCTGACATTTCTAAACGGTAACTGAAAAGTAAAAGATACCGTTCATATCAACGGTATACAATAAATGAGAACGCTAGGCCTAAAGTTATGGGAGAAATAATCTGTTAATACTTAGCACATCAGTTAGTACATATAGCTCTCTGCTACAATTGTCCAATTATCTCCGCAACATACGGTCCTTTAAATATTAATAATATTGTTTAAATAGGAAACTTACACCTAGCTGCAGAAAACCTGAAGAGAGCGCACATACTACTCTAAGTTGTAACACTGCACATTTCTCCTACAGTATTGCTTGGGCACGAGTATTGATCCAACCAGCTGCTACCTTGGCTGCAACGAAAACCCCTGAGAAGCACCACGAAGCTGTAGATACCTTGGCTCTATCTGAATCTGACTGACCTCAGTGGTGTCCCAGCTAATGCAGAGGTATTAACCAGGCAGCACAACAAATGTGCAAGATTTGCATTCCATTCACGGACAATAAAATTAAAGTCAAACAAACTGCAAAGGAAAAAAAGAACTTTTTAGATTACTAAGTATTAGTCTTTCTAAAGAAACATACTGAACATAACTAAACTTCAGAACTTGTTATGAATCTCACTTCTTGGAGTTCCTAAAGTGCCAGTAGTAGAACCTGGCAAGAGACCTGAAGAGGAATCACTGTGAATCTCTCTCTTACGTTTTTTTCCCTAATCCTCCACAAGTGTCATTTCTGACACATGATACCGAACTACATAAACCATTGGTCTAACCTAGCATGGCACGGATTCTTAGAAATTCCCTTCCTAGAAATTTCAGCAGACCAAGACGCCACTGTGTTACAGAAAGCGTGTGCTTAGTACCACAGAGTTCATTAAAAACAATTTGGTGAATCATCAGTATCTGTAAAATTATAAAAATATATTATTATTCAGCTATATAATACAGACTACGTGAAATATTTCTTTATTTAAATAAGAGAAGCTGCTTAGTAGCCAAGGGGTAAAACATAAGATGGGGTGGAAATGGAGAGCAAGCGCACGTCTCCTCTCTCCCTTCCACCCTAAAAAGAATAATTAAAAATAAAAATAGAAGACCCTGCCTCAATAAAGAGCCAAAATATTTTCCTTTGGCTTGTCCTTTTATATAACCAACCGTTCAGAGCGGTACAATAGCAATTTACTGAACGCTGCTGGAACTCGGCTGTGGCAGCAGCAGCACATCGCTCCCCAAGGCAGCTCTTTCACCCAGTCATCGGCAGCTACACTTCTCAGCTCTCTTTGCCAACTTTCTGAAACAGCAGCTCTCAAACTTTTCCGTTCCCCCTTATTTCTGTTACCAGAACAGGCTAGATTGTACCTGGGGCAAGGTACGCTGTTTGCAAGCTGCTGGAACACAGCAGGGAGACAGACAGCTTAGGAGAGCCGGGGCTGCTCTAGGAAAGCAGTGGTCGGAGAGAAGGCTGGATGAAGCAGCTTGCCCTGCCAGCCCAACACGGGTCCTGTGGAGAGACGCGAGGACGCTGCTGTGGGTCCCGCTGCTTCGGCTCCTGCCGTGCCCCTGGCTCTGGCAGACTGGGCTGCGCAACTCCCAGCTACTGGGAGGAGAAAGGGAAGCACGTACCCCACTTCAGCAATCGAAGACAAGGCTTTCCTCCAAAACGCCCGACATACAGAATTACAAAATCTTTCTCCACGAGAAATTTAACAGAAAGAGAAACCAAGTTTACTCCCACAAGCTACAAGAGCGTATTTTCAACGCACGCAAACAATATGCAGAAATGCCCTATGAATCTACTACTTGGAAATCAGATAACGCCACAGATCTACCTACAGTCTAATGATATTCACTGACATCTTCTCACGTACTTTCATGCAGGAATTAAGCAAGGCTTTTCAGGAGTTTAGACCTCCTATAGAATACAGCATAACCAACTGCGTATGTTGTGTGTTCCAAATATATTTATGAAATGTTCAATTCATGTATTTTAGTAGGTTATTAATGCCGTTGGCAAGAAAAACTACATTTCTTTAAAAACATAAATTATGTAAACCTAGTCATAAACATTTTTATGAGTAGGTTTTTTATAAAGCACTTTACTGGCATTAGCTAGTCAATCCTCAACCTTTCCTAAGAGGTAGATTGAGTATTAAAGTACATCTAAGGTGTGGCATCGTATCAGTTTACCCTTAGCAGCAGTTACACTTACACAATTAGAGCGAATTCTCTATCAGCTTCATCACTCGAAACTAGAAGTCTATGATGATGCTGAATTTTGCCATGTGACTCTTAGGGAAAAAATCCCAGCGGACAACTTACAGTCTGAGTTGTGTAACTATGTATTAAATCACTACAGGGGAAAAAAAAAAAATACTGAAATAACCATTTTCACACTATATGGTAATTGTGCAATCTGCAAGGTACGAAGGTAGTGAAAGTGTTTTGTCTTGTGCACTGTGCCTCAGAGAGTACTTCAAGTATTTTGTCTGACCTTATTATGCATTTATCATTTCTATATTAGCAATCGATAAAAAGGGAGAGGGGAGGGAGTAAGTAACCGGGTAATAATTTCACCTTGGGCAATCAACACTCATATCCAGCATTAATATTCAGGAAATGCCCCAAGTCTCAATCATTAATGATTAAGTATCACCACACCCTGGAATATTTTACTACATATCTGTATTGACATCATGAGATTCAAACTTCAAACGTAATTGCTTGCCATTTTAAAGATCTTCTCGGAATTAAGGGACGCTGGCTACAGCCCCATATATAAACTCCACCTCTGTGCTAAGGCAACAGACAGCTGAATTAAAAGAGCCGTAGTCTCAACTTCCAACTCCTCAGCAGTTTGAGGACATATTAGGGCATTTTTAAACATAAACAATGACCTTCTGGAAGACTGAATTTAGAAAATTTAAGCCTTTGACCAAGAGGGACCCGTTGCATATAAGGAGAAACAATCCTTCATCACTTCACCTCACAATGTCATACATCTACTACACAATTTTCCAAAATATTTACAGTCAGACTCCTGAGCTTACACAACTCAGCTTTCAGTGAACATGAAAAGTGTGCCAGGAATCGAAACCACCCCGACACTCAGCATCACACACGAGTCCAACGTTTCAATTCCGTGACAACTGCTTCAGCAGGAACCCGCACACGTAATGAATCCTTCAGGCCATGAGCCAAGGGAGATCAAAGGCGGTTGCTGGTGGGTACCTGCAGGCCCTTCAGGGCTGCTCGTGCACCATGTAGACACTGTCCCTGTAGAGGAGAGGTGGTCCTGGACTGACTGTACTCACAACTAACCTCGACAACACATGAATGGCAGTGGAGTCCTTCGACAGGCTGTGTCGAGGTCCTGAACCGGGGGCTTAACCTGTTCTTTCAGCAGTGACAGAAGTACACGATGGCAGAAGATGCACTGCATCTGCCAAGCCCCTTCACAGGCACCAGATGGGAGAGGTCCTGCAAGTCACCTCCTACCAAATCTTAATTCATTAGTGTTCCTCAACAGAATTAACAGAGAAGTCAGAAATCCAGCGGCATTCAGATACAATTCCATTGTAATCACTTTTGTAACACTTTCAAATGAAGCTTCTTAGAAAAACTCAATCCAAGAAGCAGATATTTCAATATTCAAATATTTGTCACCTTTTACAGTATTATTTTTAAAGATACTGAAGAAAAACTTGCAATATCTCAGGTATTTACTTTCATTTTTCAAAAAGGACATTTTATTTTTGTGACAAAAATGTTTTCCAAAGTAATTTGGTGTCCTTTCTTGGATAAAAACGGAACAAAAAAAGAAAAGCAACAAGCAAACCGTGAATACTATCAAATTAGATGACTTTTGCTTGAAAACCTGAAGTTTAAGGCACTGCAGTCATACTGAGTACCACTCCACATACAGTGACTATACAAAGGGTTAATGTACAACATGTAGCAGTTAATTGTCATAGATAACAATAGTTAAGAGTTCAATAGATTGGTAGAAAGATTATAGTGCAGTTTTATTACTGCCTCCAACACTTTTACTGATGTGCTTATTACTTTTTTTATAGCACGCTGCTCTTGAACAACTAGTTTATAATATTTACCCTTTTAAAACTAGGTATACAGAGAACACATATCTATAAGAAGGGCAACTAAATTGACATGGCAATAGTGGTGCAGCAGCTAACACATCACCTATATATAGTAATTGCACACATCTTGCACGGACAAACCTACTCAAAAGCCTAGAGGCAAAAGGCAGCTGCCAAAACGCACACATTTTATGCGTTACAAAAAAGCATGAACTAGGACTGGTCTTTTTCCCTTTAGAAGATGAGGATAAAAATACCACCACTACGAACAGTTTCTGTATACACATCACACACACAGACTACTCCTCTATCTCTAAATTACCTCTGTTAGCTGCAGCATGTCAAAAGAAATTTTAGTCCAACACAAATAAACCTTAGATGCTGAACGTGGTAAAAATACTACACAACACTGGGATGTTTTTTTCATTATGTTTTAACCATTTCCAAGTTAGTTCTTTTATATGTCTCCATTAATTCAATTTATTCTTAAACCCAGAATTATCTAGTATTGTTTTCAGTCCTCACATCAAAAGCAACAAGTAATCTACCACCAGTTGGCTCAAATTCACGGCAACTGCAGGCAGTGACGAACATACCACCCCTCACACACACAGGGCAAAACCAACTCCTATCGGGCACACACTCCTTTGGGTCTGTGATGTTCATGTTCTCTTAGTAACAGCTTCAAGTATCATACTACCTCCAAAACATCTTACACTCCACCAGAAGCAGGATAGCAGGAAGTCGCCTTGTGACGATAAGCTGAGAATTCACACACTGAGCGTTCATTTTTTGTGTTTATCTGCATCAGACAGAAAATGCCTGCTCTATTACACTGGTTTTTCTTGCTCATTTTATTCTGAACAATGGCAAAATGGAAGCCTCAACAAAACCACCCATGTAGATAACCACTGTGGAAACACAGACTTAGCACAAAACAACCCTAGTATAAAAGCCTCGTGCGTGCGCGTCTTGCACGGACACTAAATGTGTAACTCTGAACACATCCAAGTTTGTGCAGAAACTGAACCAGGGACTTGACATATCCTCATTTCCGACCCATTTGCGGTACATCCCTTCCTTACTACTTTCACCAGAAGTGCAATAAGCTCGTTTCTAAGACCAGCACCTTGTGAAGAAAGTAAAAAAAAAAAAGTGGGAAGAAAAGCATTCAGTTGTGACGGGGACCAACAGGTCCTCGAATGAGAATGTGTGGGATAACTTCATTCACTAATAGCTTAACTGACAGCACCAAGGCAATCTTAAAATTCAGATACTTTCTAACTTGTGTCCTCAATAATGTTGCTTTAGTCAGTCGATGTGTAATGCATAGTCTTCTTTGAACGGGAATGAAGCTTTCATAAAAACTTCATCTGAAAACAGAATCATTTTCTCAAATCAGATTTCATTTTCATTATGATATCCTGTGCTATGGTAGTTTGCTTGCTGCTCAGATCCCATTTCTCACAGGAGAGGGAATACAAAAGCAAGCTCTGTTTATTACTTTATAAGCATTACAGCACTATCACATAATAAAGGACCTACACACAACCTATCATACTTCTAGTCTGGAAGACTTTCCAGGTGATAAATATTTTAATGAAATTCAACACACTGCAGGTGCATCAGCATGAAATGAACATAGCAGTGGTTACTTATCAGCAAAGATACAAACAAAAATCCCCAAACCTTGCTGTTAATCTGCAGTCCAACTAGAAACACAGGAAGTCAATACAGGTCAGAAAAAAATACATACACTAAACTAACTCCTGCCCTCTTGGGACTAACTCCTGCCCTTTGCTCTATGAAGCATAAATATAATTGTGCTTTACTCACTGAAAGGAAAAAAAAAAGTCTTTATTTAATAATCTTATAATTGCTTGATTAGTGCTTGGAAAATAAAAAGCACTACTTAAGTGCTAAATATTATTAGCTTTTTCAGAGTATCAGCTCCAAACGTGCCACTCCCCATTGCCTTCTTTTATAACTCTTTTCATTCATGTCATCAGAAGGCATCTTATTTTCAGCAACAACTACTCACTACTATTTTTTTTTTTTCCAAATGCTGCTCGATGTGCAGAACTACTGTTGAGGTTGCTAGGCAACTAGTGAGACGTATCAGAAAGAGAGATAAGGTCCAGAATGAATGGAATTGAAGAGAACTATATTTGGTTCATTAGGAGATACTAATGCACTCCAACTATACAAATTTGAATTATTCACACTAAGGTGAGATTTTGCTATTTCTTTCAAAATGCAGACATCCATAATCAGAGAGACCCACCAAATCCATTAAACCACCTCCTCGGGCACGTATGTGTCTGCCTGCACAGAGGAGACTTCAGAATCAAGGCTTTTACCTGGGTTAGCAGTTTGGTACAGCAAGGCATCATCAGATAACACAGACATTTACTAAGTATTCTGAAGAATTTTAGACCAGAGAGGATAGTTAAATACTTCAGTCTGCCTTTCAGTGTACCATAAGGCACTGTACTTCTCCACATACTTTAGTATCAAGTTTGAAATTTCAAACAAATTAATTTTTTCAGAAGGTCACTATTTGAAATGAGGTGAGATTGAGCACCCATGATTTCTGCAATGGCAGAGATCTGATTACAAAAAGTCTGTCCTAATATTTCAAGGAGGTCAAAAAAGCCTTATGCAGCAGGACACGCCCAACAGTTCCCAGTGAAAGAGTTTCTTTCTTATCTCAAGCTCTTCAACTAACTTTATCTGGATCATGTGAGTAAGAATCAACCAGTCTGGCACAAAAGAGGATCTTCTAACATCACCTAAGACTTTGCCCAATCTTTGATGCTTCAGAAGGAAGTGAAAAGAGTGACAAAACACAACTCTCAAACTATCTAAAGAGAAAAAAACAAAACCAAAAGTCAGCCCCCACTTTCCTCCACCTCTCCGATGCCTGCAGGCTAACCCAGGACTCCAAGGTTTCAAGGCTTCAAATGCCAAAAGAGAATTGCACGTATCATAATGATGCTCAGGATAATAAAAGCAAAAATAAAAGCCCACAGTTGCAAAGAAAGTGGGTGTTTTGCAGCACATGAAGCAGGCTTCGTGCTTCCCAAGGCCAGCGTGGCCACCAAGAGCACGCACACTTGCATCGGGAAAGCCGCATCTCCAGAAGCCGGACTGAAATACCATTTCAAAATAAGCCTGCCCTTCCCTGAGAGAGCTCAAGTGAGGCTTCCTCGACCCCAACAAATTATTTCAATTAAAGTACCTCTAATGCTAAGGAAGTGAATCTCATGCCTGCCTTCATTTTTAGGTGTTTTTCTTGCATAGCACTACCCCTGCCTGGCAGTGAAGTTGTGTTTGGACACCCTGCTTCTGAACCTTGTACAGCTCCTGGCGCCTTTCTTTTAAATTCTTCCCAGTAATTCCAAATCCTTCATGAAGTGAAGACACCAGCACGGGCTATACTATTTTAATAACTCTCTTATCAGTGTTGGAAGTCCACTTCATTATTCATGTTTCACTTTATTTTAGGCGTGCATTTGTCTTTTCACCCTAAAAAAGCCCACTAAGGTAATCAACTAGTTGACTTTCAAGTTCTTTTCCAATTTTACAGGCACGATCTACATTCTGATTCTCGTGAGACTTCCTCACATCCAGCTGTATTAAAACAAATTTCTGAAGTAGAACTTCTAAACACGTTATTCAGATCACCCTAAAAGAGTAACCTGATCTTCCCAGTATCAGCTCTGGGCCAGTTTGCAGAGGGGTTTCAAACTGAACCGGGCCAGCAATCTAAGGAATGATTTTCTGTCTGTAACCACTGGTTCCCTGGAGGCTTTCCAAGAAGTGGTCCCACTCATTGCCTCCATAAACCACTACACTGAGAGCTCTCTCAGCCAGCTTTTTACATTCCTGTAGTATCAGCATCGTTAATTTCACACAATTCAATTTTTAAAAATCAAAATATGATGTGATATTATATCAAACACCAAACCAGTTAATTTTATCAATCAGATGTGCAATTCTTTCCGAAAAGGTACACGTTCATTCAACAAGATCTCACTACATGTGAAGCTAAACTGATCATTAATGACCTTCTTCCTACACACCCTTGTTGTAAGAAACCGTAACAAGCAATAATAATAAATTAAAATGCCCATATTTGGTATCAAACATCTGGGAAATCACTTACTTTAAGCAATGGAACTGTTCCTCTTTTTCTAAGAATTATTAAAAATTAACATTAGCTTTGCCCATAGTTTCTCACATAGTTCCTTTCAGATTTCTGTTTATTTATTGAAAATATCCACATTCTAACTGACTATTCTGGTATTTGCCCTTCTCACAGGTGCTAAATCTCCATTTCTATTTGCAGCATTGTAGAGGACGGATACATACTTTTTTGGTAAGGAGTAAAATAACTATAGAATATTTTTCCTCTCTCTACTTATCTAGGTATTATTTTCCTTTCTGCACTCAATGATAAATCTATGTCCAAACAATACAATTAAAAATAAAATTAAATGAAAAAAATACTGGTTTCATATTGTCCAAAATTATCAGAATGGAACCAATTTTAATTAACAAAATAGAGATCTCAGTCAATTCCAGTTAATCCCAGAGAGAAGCACACTTTTAAAAATTTATTTTTGGGTTTGAATTGGGTAACTGTTCATTTCTGACCAAGGGCAATATATCCAGAATATATGTAGTAAGCTTTTTTTGGTTGTTGTTAAATAATGTGTGCATATTAAATATTACTTTATGGACACCATCTAAGAATATCATATCACTTCTGTCTACCTCAGCAGAAGTAGAAACAAAACTGTGAGGAAAAAAGCCAGACAGTGTGTTGGCTACATTACTTTGAAGTGCTTTTTCTGACTTCCTATGACTATGCAAAAGAAGCAGAAATGCTTTATTCAACTCAGTCTTTCTTACTTTTTTCTAGCCCCTTAATTTTCAGTGGTGTCAAAAAGATATGGAGATAACAGAACACTATGAGGTTCTTCAGTGATAAAAGCAAACCTACAACTGCGTAAAATGTAATGAGATAAAATGAAGGTTGTTCAATTAAGTGAAGGCAAAACACAGAGGCAGTACAGAGCACTCAGGGTTTCCAATGGTTTGGTGAAACTAGAGGTCCCTGTGATACAGTTCCTCCCATTTTCAATTCAAAAAACTTAAAGGCAAAATAGTTACTTTTGCCATTTTTTAAGTGTCTTATGTGTAAGTTACGGAACGTATTTTTATCTCCAACGTTCAGCACAAGCAGAATGTGTTCCTATGAGTAACTATTTTGAAACAACATTAATCATTTTTACATACCAAAAGTAAAAGGTTGCATCTAATTTACAGGCATCTATTTTCGTGTGCTTCAAAACCCAGGACTGAAATTCAGCAACTTCCTACACTACAGAAATTTAACAACCAAAAACCCCAAACAACCCCGTAACGGAAATCTTCCAGAAAGTTGTATAAGGTGCTTAGTGCAAAATACACTGAGACAAAGCATCAGAGAACTTTCCGTTCTTACGAACACTGATCTCTGCAACTGTTTTGTCAAATATTTGGAAGGGTAGAAAGTGTAGGCCAGGGCACGAGAGCTAGAGATGCTCTTCCGGACCTGCACATGGACTTGGGGCTTGTATAACAGATTGGGTCAAAATATTATTAATTTTCTCAAGAACTGTGAGTACTTAACTGAGCCTTTTTCTTATTTCAACTTTGTCACTTGTTTAAAGACAGCTTTGCATTGTCCTTATAGTTTTTTTCATCAACAATGCAATGCTGCCATTGTATTCTCATGTTAGAAAACAAAAAAAATAACAGGTATTTAATAAAATCTTTTCAGCAAACAGTTATGTCGTTACAATTACTGTATTTTGCTCATTTAAAAGAAATAACTACATTTTCATCTTTATCTTAAATGATCCTAAACTGTCAAAAACAACAAGATATGTGAAGCTATGCCAACGACTGTTTTAACTTTGCATTACGGCAGAAAAATTCAACTAATTGGTTTCATGAATTTTAATTTAATTGCATAACAAATTTAGCTAGCATATTTAACTTATTTAAATTATCAGGGTTAAAATAGGTATTACATACCGGTTTTAGAACTCACTGTGCTAAGTGTCTCATTACACATTTTTATCAATTAAAAAAAGTGAACAAGCAAGATGTGAGCAAAGCTCCTTTCTCTTTACAAATTTAAGGGAGAAATCTACTTCCTCGATACCCATTTCCTTGCAACATTTTCTAATTAATATGAGTGTTTCTATTACACAGCTAATTATAATAACCAAACAGAAGAAAAACATCTTAACTTGAAGGAAACAAAAGTCCATCTACACACGTTGACCTACAGACAAGAAGAAGGTATCTAAAATCACAATGATTACGAAGGCAACAGCAAATCCCCCAGACAGCCCTGAAGTTGCCACTCAAAGCTAAATGTAACCTCTAGTGGGACCACACAAAACCTCAGGAGGAAACACTGCACACCTCTGCCTACTCCATTAGTTCCCTCACCGCTCTTGGGAGGCTACAAGGGTCCAGCTGGGAGAGATGATTATTTTCTGGTGCCTTAACTAAAAAGACAAGTGAACACAATGACTTATTAAACAGCCCTTTAGAGAATACAGTCAGCAACAGGTAGCTAGTAGAGAAGGTCACGAGCTTTCTCATACTTTCCTAATAGCAAACACCTTAAATCAGAGTATCTTACCAAGACATTCCTCAAAAAGCAGGTAATTTTGCCCCTCAGCTGTCAAAACCATCCTCCAATGGATGGCTGTTCTAAGTAAGCAAGTTCAGCTGTAAACAAGTAATTCTAATGAACTGGATGTTAACATTAGAGAACAGCTGCAGAACTAACTATTAAAAGCTGGTGCAGCTACACTTCAACTGTACCTGAAATACTCCTGCACTTACTAGGAACTCAAGATTCAATTGTCAAAGTAAAATGGAGGACATACTATTTTCGATATTCCCTTTGAACGACCAAGATTAGGCTGAACAATTTCTGTATCTCAACTCTTCATCAGAGATGTGACTTGAGCAACCCTAAGGTACAAACGCATGATACAGCTAAAAATAAAGATAAATTTGCCTGCTGGATCACACTTCAAAGCATTAGCTACGCCTGCCTTGATCTAGGAGACACTCAGGAAGGATGCTTACAAAACTGCAACAAGAGCAGTGTTTTTAATTTTTAAAAAAAATCCCTCAAAGTCCCACACACCTGCTCCCCCAGCCCGAGAGAAGAGAAACAATAGGACACATCTTTGCTCTTACTGAGCCCATCCCACAGAGACCAGGACAATGCAGGAAGCCCAGTAACCTAAGAAACAGGAACAAGATAGAACACTCATGTCTAGATTGCCAGAAGGAGCTGAGAAAGGCACAGCGTTTATTAATAATAAATTATATCTTATGGGATAAACATACTAGGTTTTCACATAGTGAAACCGAAAAAATTTCTCCAGCTGGAAAGAAGGGCACTAGATAAAACGTAGCTATGTAGAGAAGTCAGAGGAGTTGTCAGGGATAGCAATCACACAAAGGTATAGTTTTAAGATCAAAAAAGTAATCTTCCATGAGCTTGAGGTGATAAAAAGTATTCTGGTCATATATAAACTAATTCAAGCATCCATCTGGATAAATTAGTAAAGATATATTTTATTGGGAAAATCAGAGTACTGCCCAGTCTGCCCATTCAAAACACAAATGACGAGAAGAAATGCTGCGAGATCTATGGAAAAAAATTACCCACATTTTACTGATTCTGTAACACTAGCTAGAGAAATGATAGTTACTCTGCAGGTGAGAAGTGATTCTTGAGAAGTTCTGGGGAAAAACTGATACACTGAGTTTTTTTCAGAAAGGACTCTGAATCGTGGAACCTAGATATATATTTAATATTCTCCATACAGAGTTATATTTTTGAAGTTATCTAAAGTGTTTTGAAGGTATTTAATAGAGTTTGTGATTTAATAACAAGTTAAGTAGAATATGATACATTGGCTTATACTAGTAGATGGAGAAAAATAAATGGAGAAAAACACACCACTTCTGCTTTAACCCACGAATGTGCAAACATATTTTAAAATAAATGTATTTGGAGTGAATTGAGGAAGGGTAGGATTTTTTAAAGCTGTTTTCTCTCAGTCTCAATCTCATAGATACTGTTGTCCAACTTCAAACAAACTTGACGGAGGGTGGCTGTTGTAGAGACAGAAAAGATCTTCTTTTCCAGAAAAGATGATCAGAGGCAGGAGATCAAAATCAGTGCTCCAACGAGGAAAAGAAGGAAGAGAGTTCATGCAGATCCACACCAGCCACAGCACATTCTGACTTTGTCCAGGTAGCAGGAAAAGTAGGAAAAAAGCAAGATAAAAGACAGGCCAACTCAGGAGTACTTAGGGCTCACTGTTGCAGGGAACATCAGGGCCATGGACTAGAATGAGGACTGCACTGGCTGGAGGAAACAGGAGATACTTGGAAAGCAATGGGTCCTGTAGGGAGGAACTGCAGATGCTGTAGGAGACTGGAAGGGACAAGTTCTAGAAATCAGACTTCATTACCTGAGCTACCCACAGAACAGTTTATTTTCTGTTTTGAGAACGTAAAAGGAAATCTGCAAATTTTATAAAACAGGGTTTATTGTAATTGCTTCTTTTTATCAAAACTAATGAGTAAAAATGCCACATCTACCATCAAAAGTCAAAATTCTCCCAGACCCATTCACAATCTTTTTGACACGGTTAAGTCTTAAATTCTCTCCTGTCTCTCTCTCTTTGCTTCTCCAATTACATCACTCCTGCTTATTCCACTATTCATACTTTTGCCCTCTCTACAGCTCCAACTCTAAAGCTTTCTACCCGGCTGATAGCTGTCTATGCATACTTAAAAAGCTTTTGTGAAATTGAAACCTCAAAACAAACAAAACTACTGCCATATTTTTGGTCAGTCCCTTTACATGCCAAATCATGTCTGCAACATATGCAAATTTAGCTTAAGGGATGACTTTACTACTGGTTTTTCTGTTGTTGGTGGTTTGGGTTTTTTTAAACAGAAAACTGCAATACTTAACTGAAAGCACAAATGTCAAGTTGCAAGGCCAGGAACAGTAATTCAGAGGACAGAGAGCTCTCAATGTGCAACAACATAAAACAGGTAGTTTAAATGCTGCTTTGCCAGAAGAATTCAACATTTCCCACCAACCAGTAAATGCAGATAAGATGCCTGCTCTGCTATGAGCAACACCTTGTTTCCCATGCAATTATAAAAATAAAGAAATTTTTATGTTCAGTTTTCTCTTTCCTTCTTTTACCTAAGGGTTTCTTGAAAAAAAACAAAGACACAAACCAGGCAGTTGAAAAGAAAGCATAATGGAAAAATGAAAGTCTATGCTTTCTTTCAAAATGGTGTAGGTATCTCTCCACTTATGGTTAGCACGAGCCTACCACAAGCACCTAAAATCAGACAGAACTAGCAAGCTTTTAAAACTTATAGATTCCTTCATGCATCAGGTTTCTGTAATACTTTCAGGAATGTAAATAACATCACTTTGCACCCTGAAAAAAACATAATTTCATTTCACTTGCACATGGAAACCTTTTAATGGTTTGATCTCAGAATGCCTCTGCATAAGGTAAAGGGAGTTATTCCATTGACTATTAGAATATTCAACACCACAGCATGTTAATATTCTTTGCCAAAAGCAGCCCTGTGTAGGTATTATAAAACATCATAATTTTCTGAAAACTCATCTTACAGTATTTGAAAATCACACCTGAGTAGTAATTTAACTTCAAAACATTTGCACATGTTCCTAATGAAGAATGTCTCCTATTTTAGGGCAAGATACCACATAAACTTGGGAAAAAAACCACAACACCGAACCTGGAAACTTTTCTTCCTTTCTTCTTTATAACATAAAAAAATATTAATACTGATTCACTAAGATCAGGTTTGCTCTTTCACAGAATCAAGTTTTCCTCTTTGTAGGAATAAAAGTATTTCCAAAGAAAAGGTAATTTTCAAGCACATAAGCACAACATTAAATATCCTAACAATTAAGGAACTTCTTATCTGCTTAGGTTGTTTAATGTCACCAGATATTACCTCCCATTTCTTTCAAGCTGATGGCAGTTAAATATAACTTGCATAAACACTTTGCATAAACTTTTACAAGCTACAGTATTCAGTTCTTAATGATAGTATTTATTTGCTGTTGGTAAATCTTGTCTTTTAACAAAACTCAATTACACAACTGCGTCAGTGCTTAGGACAAGATCTAAAATAGACCAAAATACATACCCTGCTCCCCTCTCCACCCACAGCTTCACTTTATGTTCTATGGCACAAATTTGGATCAAAACCCATAACTAATTGTTTAGCTGGAGCGGAACTTTTCCTAGTCTTGGACAGACGTTTACAAATTTTACAGCACAGTAACACCTCATCTGTGCCCAGGAACAGGAGCTGAGAATAAAAAAAATAAAAAAAAAAAAGAAAGAAAAAAAGCCTCTCTGCCTCAAATCTGCCGAAGCCTCTAGATACGCACTGTGGTGCAAAGAAAGAAAAAAAAGAAGATGGGGTGAGGGAAATGACACGCACACCAAGCCCCCCCCTTCCAATTTGCAATCTTACACAAACACCAGGAAAAAAATATTTTTGTTGCTAGCAGAGTAAAATACAATAAAGTTAGTTTGTTTCTTGGCAAGAAACTGATGTGACCATTCTAAAGGCACGGTACTGGTACACAAACCTAAAGGAACTGTAAAAACAGAGCGGTAATGTTTGTGTATACAAACTAATATTAGCCATTAGGAGGGAATTAATTATTTTAAAAGACTTAAGTTATAAATATTATACTTTTTCCTCACTCATAACATTAACTTCCCTTCCATAAAAATCACACACGTAAAAAGACCTAGAGTCAGAAAACAAAACGGTATCAGACAGCAGAAGAGTGAAGTTACCGAGACAGAATTCATTTCAGTCACAGAAGAGATTGACACGAAAATATCATTTACTAGTTTATGTGAAATAGTAGCGGTACTGCAGTTCGGCTTCTGATGGACAAGATGTACAAAGAAAAGATCAGACAGCATCAATGACTATTTTCCCTTCCTTACAAAGTTCTAAATCTAGGTGAGAAAAGAAAGTTCTAAACCCTTAAGAGAACGACTTGGCTTTCTTAACCTCCCCACTAAGAAAAAGTAATTTTTATAAGTACAAGTCAAATGCAAATGTGTTTGTCATCTAAGTCTTGAAAATAAAGCTGTTCAGCTCTGCTTCTGCCATCATCATTAACAGATCTAATGAATGTACAAACTCCTATTCAACACTTCAACACAGGAGTTTAACAAATAGTGTCATCATTGCACATCATTTGGGAAACTGAAGCCAGGAAGCATTACCTGAAATTCCCTACAGCCTCAAGACTTCCCAAATCATAAATATTATCCAAACTTACTAATCACATAGGCACATTTCCCTTATTTGTCAATCTTTGTAGTGGATTTCGCAAGTCACATTTCAACAATTTATTTATATCTATATATTTCTGCCGGTCCCAGTTTTTTCCCATGACACTTCAAAACTGCCTATCGTCTTTGCCAATTTCCCACTTTCTAAAATCGTGCAGGACAATGTCCCTCTCCTTCGAGTCTGTCAGCCAAACCCACAGTGAGAAGAGAACTATGACTTAAACACACTCACAACCCCTCAGTGAAAGGCCATCATCCTAGAAGCAAAGAACCCCCACCTTGAGATAACACAGACAAGTTATTTTTTTCCCCCTTCTTCAACCTAACTATATATTTATGTTAATTCTTCTAACTATATTCCTTAGTCCTCTTCTCCTCCCCTTTCCCATTTTTAATCCTTCCTGGTTCATAAAGATTATTATCTGAACTTCTGCACAGTCAAGAAGCAGAGCTCAAACCTTCTCTTTATCAGTGCATGCTCGCAAGGTGCAAAATGCAACACCAGAGACCCACTCCTCTGGAAGAGCCTCACAAAGACAGCTGAAGTGTTGAGGAAAGAGGAAAGGAAGGGAAGTCACAGGCTTCCTGCTATTACAAGCCAAATTTAAACCCTTTCTACATCACAAGGGGTCTGTTGTTGTCAGTAACGCAAAGAGTCGACACTTTGGTTGATACAGAGTCTTCCTGATGCTTAAAAGGCAGCTCTTCCACGCTAAAGATGAGGAACGTTGGCAGAATACAGCGGGGAAGCCACACTCCTGTTTTATTTATGAAACTGCTGGAGGAAGGCATCAGCTGATAGCACGGCCAACTGAAGCCTTCCTGCGAGAGCTGGAAGCAGGCTAAGCTCTTCCAAAAACTCCATCCAGAAAAGTTTGTGCTGTAGACCACGCCTTGCTTCTCCAGTATTCTACTCCGTTTACTAATGCCACAGCACCGTTACCTGCCACACACCATCTTCTCAACAGGAATAAAAAAATCAAAGTATTTCTGTCTTTAACTCTACTAGAGATTATAAAAGGAACACTGAAAAAAAAAAATTAAACAGTCTTTACTGTAGTTAACTTGGCTAGAAATTTAACCACCTTCAAGTTCACCTTAGCATTTTTAACTATTAAGCACATTAATTACCTGGAACACTTGAATTCCATACAGCTCCTCAAATAATTAATTAGCTGAAGAGATCAAGGATTGGAGTCCCAGAGGAAATTCTCCTAGTTTTGTAGAACTACAAAGATTTCACCTTGTTAAATGCTACAACAGTTCACCTAAAGGCACATGACAAGTGTCCCTTCATCTATTTTGGGGCAGAATCCTAAAACCAAAACAAATTTTTAAACCCTTAAGTTCACTGAAGGAAGCTAGTGCATTTAGCACTGGATATCCTGGTTAGTCACCAGAAATGAAGAAGAGTATTTCAGTAATACCAAATAAAATCTTTTCTTCCCCTGTTCGTAGCACATTAGACATCTTTTGTAACAGGTACCCTCCTTCTGCTTCAAACATCAATCATCTCAGGGCAACCAAATCAAAGGCAAACAAGTTTTAGACAGGTCTTCAAACCGAATTTCTTTCAAGCCACAGGAATAAGGTGCACCGACAGAAATAATTCAAACCTGCAGTTGTGTGCATGGACACTAACATTAAAAAAATGTCTCTTCATCTCCAGCACGCTACAGTTTTCACAACCTATCTGCTGTTATTGATCACATCAACTGCGGTGTTGTGCGCAAACGTGTTTTGTCGCTCTAGAATGACTGATAAGAACATTTAGGGAAGTAACGTTTTACTCTTCTCGCCCTTCCAAGAGAACTCCAGGTTCTCTCTCTCATTAGCTGAATCCCACATCATTTTTCCACAAGGTAAGTAGGGCAGAAAGGGAATGAACTGGGCAAAAAGGACAGCAGGGAAAGCAGAACAACACAGGGAGCAGTTAGTTACTTTGAAGAAAATCCTTAAGGACTAAAGTATAGCTTGCAAGACTAAAAAACCAGTCTTCTCCCCCCTGTAAAGCGTATGTTATCATTTACTAATTACTTTTGGCATCAAAATCCTGAAACTAGATGCATTATAATTTACTTCTTGTATATTTTATATATACTTTTTTATTTGATTTTTATGCTTCTGAATGTTCCAATACATACTACCCACAAAAGGACAAGCACGGAGCGACTGACTGCAAAACAACATCCCATGGGGTGGACAACCTCTGGTTCCTGCAGCTCACGCACGGCTCTCCCGCTGGAGTAACGCTCCGTGACTGGCGGCAGGGCTGTGCTGCCAGAGGGCTGCAAGGGAATCCAAATCCCTTGCTACGGGAAGGCAGAAGCCGGCAGAGGCTCCTGAGGCCAAATCTGCCGTGTTGCCCTGGAATCCAGCTGCACACTCAGGTCAGCCCCAACTTACACAAAAGAAGTGAGATACTCGAGGAACGCACTGGTGTTGCAAATGCCGGTGTGTCCCAGTCCCTCCCCAGCTCTGCAGGCTTTGTATAATGGGTCTCTGGGCTCCCAGGTCTACACAAATTTGGGTTTGTAGCTTGCAGGGTTGAGAAGGTTACCTACCCATCTAATACACTACTCATTACACAGCAGCAGCATCTCTTTCAGAGCATCTTTATGCTTAGAAAATGTAGAATTGTGTTGGTTAAATGGACTGATACTTTAAAGGTGCCAGGGATCTCTGACTTCCACTTTCAGTGATGAACTCTTTACTTAGCACCTAATGTCGAGAGCTGCTACATCAAGGTCAACTCATGCAAATCTTGTATGTCACACAAGTCTTCTAAGAGGCCCTTAGTAACAAGAGCGGCCAAAATAATGGAGACAACTCAGCAGTAACAGGATGCAAGGCTGGGCAATTATGAAAAAGGGTTGTTGTGGATAAAGAAAATATTCCCTATAAAGCAGAGCTACAAATATGTAGCACAGAAAGTAATTTATTATGAATCAGTCTGGACTTTATTCCAACAAACTGTGTACCTTATCCTGAACTAGCATTTGGGGATTAGGAAGAAGTATTGTCCAGGCTCCTTGGCTAAACTTTTAGTTCAGACACTGTTACTAAAGAATTAATTACTGAAAGACTAGTGAAGCTTCATCTTCCCAAAAAGGCAGGATTCACAAAATAAATGACACTACTGGAAGCTAGAGGATGCCAATACAAAAATACTACGTTTGAAAATGCGCAAGACAAAACCAGTGATATAATCTAAAAAAATTATACTCAGAAAGTAAGCTCTGAAATTCCAACATGTTAATTTAATCAGAATTAATTTAGCAGGTTTGGGTATACGCCCACACACAAGACACTTACATGCGTAAACTAACATGCAAAAGGATCTCTTCCTACTCTCTAGTAAGGTTAAATGAACAGTTAGCAAACACAAATCTTTCTCAGACAAAAAAATATTTCCATTTTCCCTATCCTAATGTCATTCCACTCCTCACAACTACCAAGTAATTGAACAGATTAAATGTAAACAAGGAAAGCTTTTAGAAACATCATTTAACATAAACATCTGGGCAAGAAAACACAACAGGAGAGAGAAAACTCTTCCCTATTACTCCCAAAATTCATAGTACAGTCTCATTTTGTGAGACAGAAACAAAACCCTTACTTGCTCTGAATAAAGAAAACTGCATTAATTTTGAAGTCTAACAGGAGGCATGTTTACAGCAGCATGAATCAAAGTGCTATAGCAGAGGTAAATCAGTGTCAGCCATGTTGTGAAAGAAACTGCAGTTTTAAAAAAAAATACCCACAAAACTTAAGCCTTACTCAAATCAGCTATACTGAACCGTGATACTAACCATTTTATACAATTAGCTCTTACTTATTATTGGTGCACAACTTTTAGCTGAGATTAGTAAACATTAACTAAAAACACGCATCCAAATTGTAGAGACAGTGTAACAGCAGCAAAAGGAAAATATACTAGGATATAAAACAGCAATGACTACTGGGGGGCGGGCGGGGAGGGGACACACAAATATAAAGTAGGTTGTAAAGTGAAAAAGCAAATGCACTTACTCAGCATTAAATCCGTTCACATGCAAGATCCTCATCTGTTTGACTATTGTGCTTTTACCGGACTCACCAGCACCTAGAAAATGAAAGTAAATCAATTTCAGAAGGAAGCATGAGTGATGAAGGCACACTCGAGAATTTTTTCTTCAGGGTAAAACCGAGAGAGTTGGTGTTCTCAGTGCAACACTGAAAAGCGAAAGAAAAAGAACCAATTGCCACTGGAAACTTCAGTTGTAGCTAAAAATAAATGCCCAGCTCAAGTCATGTGTCAGATCTGAATCTTGGATCATTTCACTGTCCATTTTTTCCAGTGTCAACGTTAAAAGCAGATTGCAGGGTTTGGAAGAGAAACAGACAACTTCAACATTTCACAGAGTGCAAGGCAGGGAACATCAAATTCTGCTTGCCGCGTCACTACTATCTGATGGAGAGAAAGGCTGACTGAAGTCCATATTAAACTGAAGCACTTCTGTCAGATCCTTAAAATATTTTAAGTTTGGTTGTGGTTATCATCACCCAGTCAAAAGACTGTTAAGTGAAATCACAAGAAATAAAATATGTGGATACTCACATCTGAAAAAGGCAGGCATCCCTTTAAGCCTCCACCCACAAAGCTACAGAAACCTCCTTCTCTAATTTGAGTCTTGTAAGCAACCTCCCACCCTCTCTACATGTTCCAAATCAATCGCGCACGCAACAAGACGCAAAGACCACTTTTTGTGGCTGCACGCTCCGAAGAGCCCCCCCTCCCTCCTGCAGCTCTCCTCCGATTCCCTTAGATACCTGCAGCACAAAAAACCCCACTCCACTTTACTCCAGTTTCCATAAGTAGACGTATGCTATTTCTGCTGTGCTGCACGGATGCCAGTGCACGGGGCAACCCATCTGCCTATAGTACCCGTTTTTCCACGCACGCTAAAAAGATTCAAACAGCAGCATTTAATTGAGCAGCTCCACGCTGCCACATCGGTAGTTTTCTGTATCAAGCGCACATATTTTTCCAAGGGTAGTATCGTAACCTGGCAAAATTTAGAAAGCTTACCCTTCGCATCTCCTGGCTGCTCATTTATTCCTCTGATTAGTTTACGTCTCAACAACGGAAAACGTTCTGTCTGTGGCAGCACGGGCACAGAGGTACAGTTTGTATTTATAGGATGCCAGGCCTCTGCTAGCACACACTGACAGCACAAGCCTCCATTTTGAGCCTCACGTTCAAAACTGTATTTTAGCAGTTATATTTCGAAGTACATTTTCTGACAAATGCATTCCCCTCTGCCTTTTCCCTTCCTAACCTTCTTCCTCGTGAATTCCTAACAGCCCCGCTCTTCTCTCCATGAAATCTGCTTGCACGTTTTGCCACCTTAATATCGGAGCCTTACTCCTTTTTCCTCTCCTTGCTCACTGATGTTCTGTAAGCATCCAGACAGCAGTTTTTACCTCAAACTCTTTATGCAAGCGTCATTTCTCCCGTAAACTACTATTTTGCAACATACACACGCTGCCTCTTTGGGTATCCTGCACCATGCAACAAAGACAGCTGGTAAAACTAATCGAGAACCAGGAGACTGAGTCCACTTCACAATGAAGAATTATTCAGGAATGGCACTATATGCTATAGTCGTGTTCCCATTCGGAATAATTAATAACACAATTTCAGCTGTAACTCTAAATCACATCTAAGATCCATAAGCATTGGGAGCCAAAATCTTTACTTCACTGAGGCCAAGAAGAGTAGTACCCAGCTGTCGCATTTGCTATAAACACCTACAGTTTGGTACTGACACACCTGGATTCTCTGGATCACGTACGACACGAGTGAACCAAAATGAAGTATTTCATCTAAATTTCTGAGTAAGTCCAGTCTACCTTTGGCTACTTGTTAAGGCCCTATTTTTACCAACAATTACGCATATATTTAACTTCACCACCAAGGAGAGCTCCGTAATTTCAGTGAGACTGCTCACGGCAGAAGGGGCAAGCATGTGTGCCGTGGTGGGGCCTACAAGAGTGGTACAACCTGTGAAGAATATTTGTCAGCTCTTCTTTATTGTTACTTGAATATGATGTGAAAACACTAAGAATACTTTCAAAGTACTTTATTTTGTGTGTCTTATGAAGTAAACGTAACAATAACAGAGATGGGAGCTTTTGGGTTTTTTTTACCAGTGAGTTTGTGTTATAGACTGTCTACAATTCTTGACAGCTACTGTTAGAAACTGCAACAGCTGAACTGTCACTTTAAAACAGACACACACAAGGACCTTACAGCCATCACTAAACATCCACAAATTTTTGTTTACAAGTATGTGAACTATTTTTCAGCCACCAAAACTAAAGAAAACAGAAAGAAAACCCTGATGAGGCCATCATGGTTCTGTTTTCTGAAATTCTGTCACATAAAAGTAACCTATCCGATGACAAATGGTTTCTACGTATCTATGTTATGCTCAGCCTGAAATCTGGAAGTCCAAGACACTTCCCAGGAGCTGAAGACCAAATTATCCTGCTGAAAGATTTCTGCTGGAGCCCTGGTAGACTTCTCAGTGCTGCAGGTGCTGCTGTAGTCCCAGTCACTCTCCATTTATGCTAACTTCAGATTCTACAAATTACTATATGAAAGATTTTACTGGTAAGAGTATATTTCCAAATTCACAACCTTCAAAATTTTTATTTTTTTTTTCTGTTCCAATTACGGTTGTTTCACACCAGAACTGAGTCAGCCTGCTGAGGCCTAGCCTCTGCTCCACGCTAAAATCCCTGCATAACGTGCACAAATAAGCGGTCCCTCGGTGTGACCAAAACTACCGAGATCTCATAACTGCATCTGATTTTAATGCACTACTTTAAATTACTTTGAAATAACGAGCCTGACTAACGTGTTCTTGTTCTCTCTGATAGCGATTTTTGGACCTTCCCCCTCCTTGAAGCCATAACCTGCATTTCTAAACGGATCTCCTGAAAAACATGACACATGCAGGTAATCTAAATTAACCGCTGAAATAGTACGTGAAACCGAGCTACAAACGTTCCCCTCACTCCAAAGGCGCGGTATCTTAATTAATGGTGCGACAGCAGTAAGCCTAACGAGCCCGCCGGGGCACGGAGGACGTGCCCGCGACCCGCCCGCTCCCAGACCG
>VWZK01007883.1:0-27360 GCA_013396935.1 Baryphthengus martii | reverse complement strand
TTTTTATTTTACTTTTTTTTTTTTTCCCACCCATGACTGACAGAGATTTTGCTAGAACTAGCAAGTCACATTCCATTGAGTAGCTATTGAGTAGCTACAATGTGTAGCAGGTCCAGAGAAGGGCAACGGAGCTGGTGAGGGGTCTGGAGAAGATGTTTTGTGAGGAGAGGCTGAGGGAGCTGGGCTGGTTTAGTCTGGAGAAGAGGAGGCTGAGGGGACACCTTCTGGCTCTCTCCAGCTGCCTGAAAGGAGGTTGCAGTGAGGTGGGGGTTGGTCTCCCAAGTAACCAGCAATAGGATGAGAGGAAATGGGCTTGAATTACATCAGGGGAGGTTTAGATTGGACATTAGGAAAAATTTCTTTACTGAGAGAGTGGTGAGACCTTGGAACAGGCTGCCCAGGGAGGAGGTGGAGTCACCATCACATGATGGCATTCAAAAAACATATGGATGTGGAGCTTCAGGACATGGTTTAGGAGTCATGATAATTTGTAGTAGATGGTTGGACTTGGAGATTTTTTTCCAACCGTAATGATTCTGTAATACTATGATATTGGGTGGCTGTTGAGAAATGCTTGCAGAGATTTTTTTTTTGCAGGGTGAGGGGGAAGATTGGGGAGTTACTTCCCTAATAAATGGGATGCCCTGTATGTAAAGATTCTTACCACAATGAAAAGGTTCCCAAACTCAGAATCAACACACTGGATGCAAAGGGAAGTAATTTCTCCTCGGCAGTGGTGCCTTGATTATAAGAAAACTTTCAAATGAAAGTGACTTTCTATTTTTCTCCTCTTCCTGGAATGAATATTGAACAACCCTTGAGCAACCTGGTCTAGTGGGAGGTGTCCCTGCCCATGGCAGGGGGGGTGGAACTCGATGATCTTGAAGGTCCCTTCCAACTCAAATCACTCTATGATCCTATGAATATGTGTGTTTCATTGAGAAGTAATCACAACAAGCAAACTCCAAAGAAAGTAGAGTGGTGAAAGCTCAGTGAAGCTCAGAAAGAAGAATTGGAGTTCAGTAAGACATTTTCTTTTAGTTCAGTAAGTCATCGGTGAAACCAGAAAGAAAACCGCTCCGGCAAAGAATTTAAAATAATATTGGAATAATATTAAAATAATATTGGAAATAATTTCCCCTTTCTGGTAATCACGCTGCCTTGTTGGGATCCAACAGATGATAAAGGGAGCTGGAAGCTTTCAGTCAGCCTCTGGAAGCTGGCACATATTTAAAAAATGAAACGACATAATTCCTAGAACATTTCTGAAGCCTGAAGTGCACTCTAAAAGAGAAGTAAAATGATTTCTCAAAAATAAGTACACGTATTAAATAGTTAAGAGTAAAAAGCTTTATTTGTTGCCAGGATTTTTGTGTCTAGTATAAATTATCAGGGATGAAAACTCAACAGTCTGAACCTGAGTCCTGGCATGAAAGTGCAGGGAGCTCAAGTATCTAGTTTTCCAGGCACTTAAAGAAAAAATCATTTTAGGTATTTTGAGCCAAGATCTTTTGAAGTTCCCTTAACTGAGTTATTGTTGCTTTATCCTCTGATTCCATTCATGTAAAGGCAGAGAGAGGCACATTCTTTATTTTTGTTTTTCCTGAAATATCTTGAACAGAATGTCTGTTCTTATAAAGCATTAGCGGTAAATAGTTAAAATGAGAAAAAAAAAAATTCTTCTGGAACTTCGATCCTTCATTTTCCATTCCAAGTGTTTTGTGTACAGATTTTCTTTGCTGTGGTTGTACTAATGAAGGTATAGCTCTAAGTAGCGTTATCCTTCTGGTCGTGAAAAAATGACAATTATGACAAAGCAAAAAAAGCTTTGTTCTGCTTTTGGTTTGTCTTGTCTCTTCTGAAGGGGAGCTCTGCGAGGCTCTCTCTTAGTCTGTGTTTACCAAGTAGGGATCCAACACGATTCCGCTGTCAGTGGGAGCTGCGGGAATTCTGTAATTACCTCTAATACTCCCATTTTCCTGGTAGAGGTGTGGGAACAATCAACTAGGGCCAGGCACATATCTTGAGTTTCTGCTGAACACCAGGAAGCTGAGAAGGCTTCATTCCTTCGGCAGTCCTCTTTAAACAAAGTTCTATTCTCTAAAATAAATGCATTTTTCAGCTTTAGGGGCGATAATGCTGCATCACCAGTAGAGACGAGACAAGCATTGAAGAAAGGACCGAAAGCCTGGTCTTCTAATTGATATGGTATGTGCAGCAGGAACTCTTATTAGAATTGAAATATTCTTGCATGAAAGAGACACATTCAGTTTTCATCTGAGCCTAATGGCAGTTCCCCAGTTTGGCTTCCTTGCTGAAAAAAAAACCCCGACCTCTGTCTTTCTATCAATAGGACACAAATTCCAAGGAGTTTTACAAAGCATTATCAATAGTTATAATGATGCCTAAACACGAACCTGCAGTCATTTTGTTTGGACAAAATCTCTGAAAGTATCTTTTCTGAATAAACAGGTCCAATATCATCCTGTAAAGTAGAACCATAGAATCATAGAATCATCAAAATATAGAATCATATAATCCTAGAATGGCAGGGGTTGGAAGGGACCTCTAGAGATCATTGAGTCCAAACCCCCTCCCAGAGCAGGATCACCCAGGGCAGGACATACAGCAACAGATCCAGGGGGGGTTGGAAAGTCTCCAGAGAAGAAGACTCCACCACCTCTCTGGGCAGCCTGGGCCAGGCTCCGGCACCCAAAGAGCAAAGAAGTTTCTCCTCCTGTTCAGGTGGAACTTGCTTCCAGTTGGTGCCCATTGCCCCTCATCCTATCCCAGGGCACCAATGACAGGAGCCTGGCCCCTTCTCCTTCACCCCCACCCTGCAGAGATTTGGAACCAGGAAGAAGATCCCCTCTCAGGCTTCTCTTCTCCAGACTAAACAGCCCCAGGTCTTGGTTTTCCACAGACTCTTGTAACTCCCAGACAGGAGCTCGATCAGCCTCTTATGCACAAATAGCAGTTTGTGAGCTAAAAACTATTGTGAATTCATTTGTGAGAACAAAGTTATCACTGTAGAAAATATCAGAGCATAAAACTGTTTTTCTGTCCATACAGCCCCCAATTTAATGATTGTAAGATGAACTTGCAGAAGTTATCATTTCGATTTTGCAGGCAGGCCTGTAAGATTTCAGTCAGTAGATGTGTAACGTATCAAAACGTTTTCAGGATTACAGCCCAGTATAGGGAGAGATGGATCTGTCTAAATCTTCTAGATTTGGATGAAGAACAACAGCATGTTCAGGAGGAAGTGTGAGACGAGACTGGAGTCAGGGGGGTGCCTTTTTCAGCCGGATATATTAGTTAAGTTTAATTTGCATCCAAAAGTAATTAACAGATATTGTGGCAAATCATTTTTAAGTGAGACAAAGTTTTCAGAAAGACAGACTAAAGAAAAATTGGTACATCCCATAGCATGAGTGTAGATACAGATTCACAAAGATGTCCCAAACTAATTCCTCTCCTCATCCAGAAATATTTTCATTCACCTAATGTCCTGGCTCACCTATAAATAACTGTGTCCCAGTTAGGAAGTGTGAATTGCATGGTTTTAACCACATCAGTACATCTTTTCTGAGCAATGTAAGGACTTTTCCACAATTTTTCTTTCTCTCCTGTCGCAGTTTCACCATCAGAATGACTAGTCTGAAATGTTAAGAGTTTAATGAAGGCAAGCAATTTCTTTTTTTCTATTACAAAAAAAAAATTTACAAATTAAAAAGAAAAAGGTAAAAAGTGGTTTCCTGTGTGTAATTGTACAGAAGACTCACTTTCCTGTATTTAACAAAAGCCTCTATTTACCAAAATTCTGCCAAATTTCTCCAAGTTTCAAATAGTGATGTTGTGTCACAGTAGATTTTTCTCCACTTTCTCACATTTTCTAACTGCTTTTCAAATGGAAAAGAATGTCGCTCTTAATACTTTTGATTGCTCAGGAGTGAAAACTGACACTACTAAAAAGTAATACTTTAAAATAACTTACATTATAAACAAAACTGCATTCTCCCATAACGATTTTTGTAAAACTCCAGGAAAGTGGATGTTTTTATTTTGCTGTGATATAATTTCTCACCATCATGAAACAGAATAGCTAAAAAAAAACCCAAACAAAACCTCCTGCCAGACTACAGAAATGCTATTGATTTCAAGTACAAATTACACTTTTAAATAAAATACATTAAAGGAAATTAAAGACTTAGCAAAGAAAATAAGCAGGATGCATTAAAAAAAAAAAAAAAGACAGAAAAACCTGCAGTTCTGCTCATTTTGTGCTGGTTTTGTTGAAGGGGATAAATAAATGTCAGTGAGTGTTTTTTCACTATGCCGTCAGCTTTTTTCTAAGGAAAACCAGCAAAACCAAAAGTAATTTTTCATCAAGCCACGTGTCAGTTTGTGTAGGCAAGTCCACTCCAGCTGGGTTATATGGCAAATGTGACGCCTGCCACCCTAAAGAGAGGCAAAGTCTTTAATATGTAAATATATACATATACGTGTGGTATATTGGGAAAGTAAAGACTCTGCCATCGTGCAGCTAAAGAGCGCTCAGTTTTCCCGTGGTATAATTCATGAATATTGTGAGTTTTAAGTGGGAGGTCTATTTATGCGGCGGTTTAGGTGCCAACCAAAAGGGCACTTGGCACTTGCTTCTCCTCTGGGCTTTGAAGCTGACTTTCTACAGTCACGTTTTCCAGTCGTAACACCTCCTTCTTCACAGCTTAAAAGTCCAGGCTGCTCGCTCGATATCCCTCCTCCGCTTCAAAATGGAGAAATCGTAACTCAGCCCGAAAGGAAACGAATCAATTACGAGGAACTTGGTTTCGCTTCCTGCTGTGGTAGACGAAGGTCGGTCTCCCACGAAAGTCAACCCGTAAGCTTCAGAAAAACATGTGCGGGTCTTGAGCCGTTAGAGTCAACTGGAACTTGGGAAGCAACAAAACCCAAACCCATTCTGTAAGGAGCGGCGGCTGCCCGTGGCATCTGAGGATAACGGCACCGTTATGGCTGCTCTGCTCTAGACAGAGAGGTGTGTGTGAAATTTCCTGTTCTGGTTATAGATTTCAGTTGTTTTCACGGTAGTGGAATAAAAGACTAGTCTATAAACCGCAAAGAAGGGGCGGAGGGGGGAGGAGAAGAAGAAAAAATGAATGTTTTCCTTTCTGTCTACCAGAAAAAAACAGAGATATCCTGCAGAGCTTCATAGACGTAAATGGTTTGGAAGGATCCACAATTAAAGGTTTAGCCTAAGAAGTAATAAAGGTCTGTAGTAGAAGTTTAGGACACCTTCAGTCATTGCTCATTGCTTGATGGCTGGAAAGTTAATCCTTGCTCTGAAATCTGGGATACAGAGCAAATTCTGTCAGCTAATAACATCAGAAGCTCATTATTTTCATTATTTCCTGTTTTAATAGCTCTGGTTTAGGAACAGTAGTCAAAGCTCATATTACTTATGTCTACAAATTCTTCTTGCTTATTGGCTGGAATTGCATCACACGTAATCCAAATACTATTCAAAAAAAAAATTTTTTACATTTAAGAATTAATATTCCAGATACTGAGAGGCACTATCAGGTCTCCCCGGAGCCTTCTCTTCTCCAGGCTGAACAAACCCAATTCCCTCAGCCTGTCCTCACAGCAGAGGTGCTCCAGCCCTCGGATCATCTCGGTGGCCTCCTCTGGACCTACTCCAACAGAACCATGCCACAGAATCAGAGAACCATAGAATGGCTGGAGTTGGAAGGGACTTCCAAGATTATCTAGTTCCAACCCCTGTGCAGTGAGCAGGGACACCTCCCACTAGAGCAAGTTGCTCAGAGCCTCATCCACCTTGGTCTTAAACACTTCCAGGGATGAGACGTCCACAGCTTCTCTGGGTAACCTGATGTTTGAACTTGGAGTAGAAGTTACTACAGGGGCAGTAACAGACCCCTGTTGCATCCTTGGCAAGCTTCAAAATATCTCCATCATCCTGGCTAAAAATTCATCTAGGACTGCAGTGTTGGTCAAATTAATTATCTACTTTGACTAACTCAGGCAGTTAGTTCGATCTGTTCATTTGTTTGTTTGTTCAACATTTGTTCTCCACATGAAATATGAACAAACTTCCGCTTTTTTAGAAAGTTTTTGGCGAAAAGCTTTTACAAACAATTTCTTTTTTTTGCAGTTGCACTACGAGCCAGGTTACAACGAGCCTTCCAATTTCCAAATGAGCTCCGTGTTTAATAACCTACAGTGGGACCATGGAATAGAGACTTTCAGTATCAGGTATTCATGACAGAAAAAGTTCAACAGAAAGACATTTTTAATTACAAAAAAAAAAGGCCCAACTATGCTCAAACTGAATTTTTTTAATCTGCAAAATCTCAGGGGCCTGTGCTGTTTATCCATCTCACTCGTCAGTACCTAAATAATTTCTGAAAATAAAAAAAAGAGTAGATGTCTCATAATTAATTACATTCTATAATTTCTAGGCCAACCAGTGTCTCATCAGAGGAGATGGATCCAGAGGAGAATCTCCACTGCCAGGTATGACCTAAAGAACACATAAGGAATGCTCAGGTGAATGTCACAGGCCTCTCTTGGTCTTGGGGTTGCCTTAGAACCATATAATCATAGAATGATAGGGGTTGGAAGGGACCTCTGGAGATCAAGTCCAACCTCCTACCAGAGCAGGATCACCCAGGGCAGGACGCACAGTAACAGATCCAGGGGGGTTGGAAAGTCTCCAGAGAAGGAGACTCCACCACCTCTCTGGGCAGCCTGGGCCAGGCTCCGGCACCCTCACACCAAAGAAGTTTCTCCTCCTGTTGAGGTGGAACCTCCTGGGTTCCAGTTGGTGCCCATTGCCCCTCGGCCTATCCCAGGGCACCACTGACAACAGCCTGGCCCCTTCTCCTTGACCCCTACCCTGCAGAGATTTGGAAACAGGAACAAGATCTCCCCTCAGGCTTCACTTCTCAAGATGGAACTGCTCCTCCAGCAAGAAAACTCTCATGGAACTACTTCTTTTCTAGAATGAAATAACCGGGAAAGCAGCAACTGAAACAATGTTGGAATAACATCCATACAGACTGATGAGGTAGCACCTCAAATTTAGTCTGATGTCTCAAAAGATGTAGAACTCCCCATAATGGGTTGCCGGTCCCCACACTTTAATCTTGATGTTTTCCTCATAGTCAACACTTAGCTAATCATAGAATTCTAGAATCCTAGAATGGCTGGAGTTGGAAGAGATCTTCAAGATCACCTTGTTCCAAACCCCTGCCATGGGCAGGGACACCTCCCACTAGACCACGTTGCTCAGAGCCTCATCCAGCCTGGGCTTCAACACTGCCAGGGAGGAGGCTCCACAGCTTCTCTGGGCAACCCCTTCCAGGGTCTCACCACCCTCACAGGAAAGAATTTTTTCCTCATGGCCAAGTGAAATCTCCCCTGCTCTACTTTCCAACCCTTGCCCCTTGTCCTATCCCCACAGGCCCTTAGAAAAAGCCCCTCCCCAGCTTTCCTGGAGCCCCTTCAGATCCTGGAGGCCGTTCTAAGGTCTCTCTGGAGCCTTCTCTTCTGCAGGCTGAACAGACCCAACTCCCTCAGCCTGTCCTCCCAGGAGAGGTGCTCCAGCCCTCTGACCATCCTGGTGGCCTCCTCTGGACCCTCTCCAACAGCTCCATGTCCTTCTTGAGTTGGGAGCTCCAGAGCTGGATGCAGGACTCTAGGTGGAGTCTCATCAGAGCAGAGTAGATGGGCAGAATCACCTCCCTTGACTTGATGTAGCAGCAAAGTTAGATGTCAGTAAAAAATACATAACTAGGCATGTCTTGGCTTCAGGAAATGTCTTATAGTGCTGGGGTATCTCAGCCTGTGGAAGCAACTTTTGTCCCATGAAGGAGGAAATACCTACAACATGACTGAGGAGCTTGTGATAATAGAGCAGTAACTAATCCTGGGAGCAAACATGAATAAGCCTAGCCAGTGATTGCATTCTGGAAAAACTTTCCCCACTCAGATGACTCTATCGGCACAGTTCCTCCTGGGTTCTGAAATATCTTTAAAAGCAGATTTTTGTCTTTTTTTTATGTTCAGTTTTCTTCCATCCGATCTTTGCATGTCCCTTAGCTCCCATTAAATACAATCCTTCTGACCAGTAACCCTGTACATGTGGTGAATAAAAAAAAAAAAAGAAAAAAATTTATAAAAAGGAGAGAAAAAAAGGGGTCAGGGAAAGGTTGGTTGAATAGGCAATTAGTGGGAAATTTCATAAACAATAAGGGAAATGTGTTACACAGCAGCCTATTTTTTCTACATAAATCTCCGTTTCATCTCCAGGAATAGTCTTTTCATGCATATTTAGTTTCAGAAAAAAGAAAAGAATCCACCGCACAACTTTCAGGACATTTTCCATTCCTCCTTTACGATGCTATAAATGTTTAGGCAACAATGCTGGTCTTGGAAACGAGTTAAATGAGCGCAATTCAAATTAGTGGACGAGCCAGAGCAGAGTCTTTCATTTACAGTCCACTTGATCAGACCACATTAAAATCAGCAAGACTTGAGCCCCACTCTGTTTCCAGCCTGCAGGTTGTTATCTGATTTGAAACCTTTCTGTTCAGAATTGTGAAGCCAGTTTTGCACTGCTTGCAACCCACTATTAATTGGAAGCTTGGATTCTAATAGCTGGTTTTTGGGGGCGGGAGCTGGAAATTCTGAAACCCACATCATGCCCTAAAAACTATTCATTTAATTTAAAACCTTTACATAAATTGCTGGTTATTGGAAAGCTAAACACTTAGTCACAGAGTTCAGTATCAGATGCTATGAATTTATTCACATCTAGATTTTAAATTACCTCTTTTCCATTTCAGATGCCAATTTCACTCGGCTACCTGAAACATCATTTACATAGAATTATTATATCAGGAAAGAAAAAAAAAAAAATCCTCTCTTGTGTTCAATGTCTTGTTCCTCTAATCCCCACAGACAGCGAGGAAGAAAAGCTGGCTTTATACCGGCAATTTCTTCTACTGTACCCATTGGCACTTGTCAATATTCCTTACCAGACAGAATGTGCAAATAGTCCAGGACATGTAACAGCTTCAGAAGTTTGCTGTCACTTATATGTGGATGTACTGTAAAAGTCTACACATTAACTGACGGAAAACCAGGAATGTTTTGATGTTGCGAACCCACAAACGGAGCTCTGCCAGCTGAGCTAACGAATCAGTTCAGTGAAACGGTTGTACATCTAAATCACGATTGCATTTAATAAAACAAAAAAAAAAGTGTAGGCAGCAGAGTAGCTTCTTGTGGGGAAAAAGTCACTGTAGAAGTAATGGAATCTTCTAAATCTATATGAATCCTTAGGACTTTTCTGGGAGATGGAATAAGATATGCCTCCAGTGTACAGTTCTCTGTTATTTTTAAACATGGCTTCAAAATGAAACATACCCCAAGATCTTGGGTTATTCAGCATTGGACCTGGAGTTTTTCCCACAGGTCAATGTCCTGATTTATTCCCATCCTGCAGGCTCTCAGTAGTGGTTTTCTTTCTGATATAGTTGTGCAAACACCTTCCTTTTCAGTCAGCCAGGACTTAGTCACACCTACTGGCAGTCGTTCTCTTGTCACACTGAGTGACCACTAACATAGAATCATAGAATCCTAGAACGGTTTGGGTTGGAAGGGACCTCTGGAGATCATCAAGTCCAACCCCCCTGCCAGAGCAGGATCACCCAGGAATAGATTCAGGGGAGTTTGGAAAGTCTCCAGAGAAGGAGACTCCACCACCTCTCTGGGCAGCCATCCTCACAGCAAAGAGATTGTTCCTCCTGTTGAGACGGAACCTCCTAGGTTCCAGTTGGTGCCCATTGCCTCTCATCCTATCCCACTCACAAGAGCCTGGCCCCTTCTCCTTGACCCCCACCCTTCAGAGATTTGGAAACATGAATAAAATTCCTTCTCAGGCTTCTCTCCTCCAGAAGAATCATTGCCATTCCCAACAAGCGAAGAAAGATTAGGGAAAAGTAGAAGCTGCTATCCCCAAAGTCCAGTCAAACGTGTTGTAGCCAAAGACTTGATCAGAGGCAAGAGTGAACTTAACCAAAGGGAGGACTTCATAAAAATTAAGTGGTACTAACAGGAGGAATCAGAAGCAGTGAAGCAGCCACTTTATTCCCCTGAAGCCAAAATGAAGAAGTCACTTGCTTTCTTCTAATTCTTTTGCAATCCAGCATCGTTTCAGAGGGTTTCTGTTAATTTGCTCTCTTATTTTTTCTCCTTCCAGTCATACACTCAAAACATGTGCTGTTTTTCTAACCTGCACTTTATTCTTAACTATCAAGCTCCATTGACCTCTTAGAAATAATTAGAATTCCCTCACAGGAGAATATAATGAATTTTACATTTGTCTTTCCTATCTCCCGCTTTCTATGTTGGCTTTAAAAAAAACCAGCCAGATTTAATCCTTTGCCAGTTTCTCTGAAGGACCATTTCTAGCTTCCCTTGGTTCTGGGTCAGGCCAGGAAAGCTTGTCCAGCTTTAGAATGTATTAACAGTTAAAATGTCTCACCAAATCAGGAACTGACTCACCAAAGTAATGCCAAGAAAATTTATTCATGTTTTTGGACCATTTTTAATTTTTTCAAATTGGTTTCCTTTTGCAAAATATTGACCCTCTAGAAAATAAACGAAAGCAAAGTCTCTTGTGTGGTATCCAAGTCGCTTATCTACTGTTCCAACTAACAATGCCCATTATGACAGGGAAATCTAATCCATCATCTGTGGAATCTGTCCTGAAATTAAAAGAAATCATCTGTTGCTACCTGAGTTAAATAAAAAAATCTAATTTTTTATTATCCTTCACCTCTACTCTGCCCTGGTGAGACCACATCTAGAGTATTGTGTCCAGTTCTGGGCTCTCCAGTTCAAGAAGGACTGAGAAATACTGGAGAGAGTCCAAGGGAGGTTACGAGGAGGAGGAAGGGACTGGAACATCTCTCTTGGGAGGAAAGGCTGAGAGCCCTGGGGCTGCTCAGTCTGGAGAAGAGAAGCCTGAGAGGGGATCTTCTTCCTGCTTCCAAATCTGTGCACGGTGGGGGTCAAGGAGAAGGGGCCGGGCTCTTGTCAGTGGTGCCCTGGGATAGGACGAGGGGCAATGGGCACCAACTGGAACCCAGCAAGTTCCACCTCAACAGGAGGAGAAACTTCTTTGGTGTGAGGGTGCTGGAGCCTGGTCCAGGCTGCCCAGAGAGCTGGTGGAGTCTCCTTGTCTGGAGACTTTCCAGCCCCCCCTGGATCTGTTCCTGTGTGTCCTGCTCTGGGTGATCCTGCTCTGGCAGGAGGGGTGGACTCAATGATCTCCAGAGGTCCCTTCCAACCATTAACATTCTATGGTTCTATGAAATAAGTTCTGCAGGGGATTTTATTTCATTTTATTTTAATAAATGCTTCTGCATTTCTTTCCTGTCATACCATTAGGTTGGAGCATCTCTCATACAACTACCATTTTGTCAGGGTGGTGAGAGGGTGGAACAGGTTGTCCAGGGAGGTGGTGACGGCTCCATACCTGGAGACATTCAAGGTCAGACTGGATGAGGTTCTGAGTAACCTGATCTAGTTAGGAATGTCCCTGCTCCCTGCGGGGCGGGGGGGGGGGTTGGACTAGATGACCTTTAGAGGTCCCTTCCAACTCAGGGCATTCTGTGATTCTAGGATTCTATGATTTCACGATTTTATAATTCTATGACTCTATGATTCTACGATTCTATAGACACCTGCACTGAAGATCTCCACAGCTGGTCAGGAAATCTCTCTCTCCACAACTGTAAGATCTCTATCTTCTCAAATTCATTTACCTTTGCCAATAACAAAATTAATAAAAATCAATGTATTTCTAAAGTAGGAGTGATTTAACCGTATTATTATTAAATCCATGTTAATATACTTCTGTAATTTATAATCTCTTTATTCTAGTTACCACACAGGTAGACAGCTTGGTCACATAAAAATGGTTTCCCTCAGAAATTAAGTATAATAATATCGTGGGGTAGCAAAGCCTAAGAGAATAGAGACAGGAAGCATATTTAATCATCAGCAAGATGGACTTTTTTCCCAACTTTTATCCCCACTTGCTGTGTGACCATCGGCAAGGCACTGTGCCTCAGTTTATTCAAATGTAAAATGGTTATAATTAATATTCAGCATAATTAATGATGAAGTGCCTTGAGAACATGTGATGAAACAAGCTCCAGAAGAGCAGAGTATTTTTTGCTTCGACCTCTTTAAAACTGTATCCCCTTGCCACATATTTTCAAAAAGTCTACAACTCCTTTACTGGAGCTAAATGACTAATTCAGATGAATAATTTATCTGAAGAATTTTGCTTTGTTTTCTCTTTGCAAATTGTTCTCAAATAGACTGCAAAATTCTTGGGCTTATTAGTTATTGCCAAATTATGCACAAGTCTCTTCAGTGACTAATTCTGTGTCTGAAAATCACTAAATTTTTTTTCCTGAAAATGTTAGTAATTTGCTGTTTGCACTGTGCCGGTCGTTCTTTCCTATTATTGAAAAGCATATGTAATTAATCACCGTGCCTACATGTAATGATATTTTATAAATAAATACATATAGATGAAAAATTCCTGATTCATGGGTTTTAAAGGTCAGAGAGGACCAGGCGACCACCTACTCAGAACATCTGTAGAGCCCTTTTCCCCTGAGTTGAGGCTGATAATTTGTGCTTGACTGGAAGTGGCAGACTCCTTTTAAGAGGATCTGCAAAAGATTATTGAGAAATGGGAGCATATTTTCAATAGACTTAAAGCCACTACATAGGGATTGATTCTTTCCTCTCCTTCCACAACGAATCAAAGGTGCCTAGAAACTACTGGATTAATTTACTTCCTCCATTCTTGATTGGATGATTTCATGAGGGGGAGAATAATGCACCGCTATTGGTAGGTTTTTCAAATGCTTCTTACTTGTCATATGAATTTGTCAGGCTTTGATTTCCCATTATCAGTTCTTAGTAATAATTCCTTTTGCTGGTAGTCCCCGTGGAAGTATTTGCACGTCACCATCAAGTCACCTCTTGATCTTTTCCACAAGCTAAACAGATCCGAGTTTCTTGTTTACTGTAAGCCTATTTATTGAGCCCTCAAAGAATCATTTCTTCTGAAAATTGTCTTGGATTTGTTAACATGTTTTAATATTCTGCTGTGAGTCTCAGCAGTGCCATTTATATCACTAAAGTTCACGACATATTGATTAAGAACATCCGTTTCTTGCTCAGAGATCAGGAGAAATATTGTTCTGACTGTTGCCAAACAAATGATGGATCATATATACTTTCAAAAAAAAAAAAGTTTCAGAGGAAAAACACACACACAAATTCTGTTTTGGTCAATGCAAATATTTCATTTGACTGAAATAACATTTTTTATTTAGTTTCTATTTGCATCAACTTGATGTATTTTAAATCATTTTATTAAAATTGGTACATTTTTGAAAAAAAATATGATAAATTGAACAAGAAATATATACATATCATTTCTAAAAATGAGCAAGGACAATGGTAAATTTTGTGTGTTTTTGAGTGAAATGCTAGACCCAAATTTTGATCTATCTAAATTTCCACTTTTCAGTGATATTGAAAGCGATTTAAATAAATTTTCTGTGACTTATGCCATTAACAGCGTAAGTGGTTATTTTTAGAATGCAACATACAGCGAGACATTTTTCCTAACTAAGGTTCACAATTAAATTAAATTTTTCTGAAGCAATTTATCTCTACTTACAGGAAAACAAATGAGAAACAAGGTGCCCCACATCAAATTGAACCAAAATTTGCCTCTAAAATCAGAAAACACAACCCAACTCTGAGAGAAATATGTATTTCTCATGTACACATCAGGAAAAGAGGTTATTGCAAAGCCCCGCTCTGTGGCCTCCTCCAGACTCCAGATATTCAGTAGAAATACTCACCCTGGATTCAGGAGAACTTGGATCAGACTCCGAGCACAAGAATTTCTTGGCATCCCACAGCAGGTTATCTGAATGGACACTTTCCTTTCCTTTGCACCTTCACCATCTGTTCTGCCCTCTAATTAGAAATGCAAAACGAATATAATTAAATGTTGGCATCACTCAAAAATAAGCTAGAAGTTGTTCCAATGCATATGCATGTTCTTTATTAAATGCAACAAGCATCTGGTTTGTTTTCTTATGTTTCGCGACACAGAGAGAGGGAAATTACTTTTTGCTGACAGAAAGGATATTTTCTATTAGCAAATTGGAATGAAATACAAGAGGCAACACTTCACAACAGTTGGTAAACTGCAGGTTCTGGAAACAGATTCAGGCTCTGAGGAAGCACGAGAGGAATAGCAAAAAAAACAAGAAGGAAAAACATTATTATGATTATTAAGTATTTTTCTGACTGACTGCTGAAGTTGAGCTCTTGGTCCAGCTGCCACTGGAGCTGTGTGGTTCAAGTAGGAGTAATAACTTTTGAGTAGGCATTAAGACTCGTGTCACTTCCCCCTTGTGATCCAAGCTACTCATCAGCAGGTGGTGGCCCAAGCTAGTGTCTGCCTTCCATAGTGGGGTAGATCCTCTTCTACTTAGTCCTTGTAAAGTGTTATCTGTTAAGTACCTTGGTGTCCAAACAGTGTCCATGTGGGGTGTGAGGACGTATAGCCATCCCTGCTCTTCAGATAAAGAGAAGCAGCTCAGGACTGGAATAGTAGAATCTCTCTTGGGAGGAAAGGCTGAGAGCTCTGGAGCTGTTGAGTCTGGAGAAGAGAAGCCTGAGAGGGGATCTTCTTCCTGGTTCCAAATCTCTGCAGGGTGGGGGTCAAGGAGAAGGGGCCAGACTCTTGTCAGTGGTGCCCTGGGATAGGACAAGGGGCTATGGGCACCAACTGGAACCCAGCAAGTTCCACCTCAAGAGCAGGAAAAACTCCTTTGCTGTCAGGGTGCTGGAGCCTGGCCCAGGCTGCCCAGAGAGGTGATGAAGTCTCCTTCTCTGGAGACTTTCCAACCCCCCCTGGATCTGTTTTTGTGTGTCCTGCCCTGGGTGATCCTGCTCTGGCAGGGGGGTTGAACTCCATGATCTCCAGAGGTCCCTTCCGACCCCTACCATTCTAGGATTCTGTGATAGCTATGAAAATAATTTTCTAAATAAGCTATATTCTGATAGTTAATTTCTGAAGTCCAGGCTTCACTTTGAGTTCACAGACATGAATCCTCACCAGTAGTATTGTGCTGAAACTGCTCCTTCATCACTTATTTCCTAGTAGGTATTTGCTGGATCGTAGGCTAGAAGGGAAGTGTCCCAGTTTCCAGACTGTGTTTTAGTATGGAGATGAAAATCTCTCTTCTTTAGGCCACCTTCTCTGTCCACCTTCTCTGCCCACCTTCTCCACCACCTGGACAGAAGCTGCTTGATATATAAAAAAAAATATTCCATGAGAGTGAGTTGATTAGAGGAGCATTTTAGGAGGCAAGCCTCACAGTCACCCTCAGGTAGACAAATACTCCTACGGTTTGGTTCAATGCTCCAACAGCAGAGCAGCTGGGGAATGCTACTTCAGCCCGTGTCTGCTGCAGTGCTCAGCATTTCATGTTGGTGATACCTCATCACCCTGGACTGGCATGAAAAGTCCAGGAAAAGAACCTGCTGTTTATGTCCCAGTGGGACTCTAACATAGAATCACAGAACCATAGAACCATAGAATAATAGAACTATAGAATCATGGAGTGCCCTGAGTTGGAAGGGACCTCCAAAGGTCATCTAGTTCCAACCCCTTGAAAGGATCAGAGACATCCTCAACAAGAGCAGGTTGCTCAGAGTCTCATCTTGCATGTCTCCAGGGATGGGGCCTCCACCACCTCCCTGGGCAACTCTTTCCAGTGTTCCAATGTAAAGAACTTCTTCCTAGTGTCCAATCTGAATCCCCCCTGACCTACTTTCAAACCCTTGCCCCTTGTCCTGTCCTCACAGGCCCTTAGAAAAAGTCCCTCCCCAGCTTTCCTGGAGCCCCTTCAGATCCTGGAGGCCACTCTGAGGTGTCCCTGAAGCCTTCTCCTCTCCAGGTTGAACAGACCCAACTCCCTCAGCCTGGCCTCACAGCAGAGGTGCTCCAGACCTCGGATCATTTTTGTGGCCTCCTCTGGACCCTCTCCAACAGATCCATGTCCTTCATGTGTTGGGGGCTCCAGAGTTGGATGCCGTGCTCCAGGTGGGATCTCACCAGAGCAGAGGGGCAGAATCGCCTGCCTCCATCTACTGGCTACACATCAGCCCAGGATATGATTGGCCTTACAGGCTGCAAGTGCACATAACATAAGTTAGAAAAGATTATCATTATGAAACTTTCTCTTTTGGAGGCAGGGAGAGTGCACCCTGTTGCAATTTTAGTTTGGTTTAGTCTTCCTTTTGCTGTCCTTTCACATGTACCAGTATCATTTTGCTGTCAACTGAATGGAATGACCTCTCAATATCCATGGGGATGGAACACACTATGTTGTAGGCAAGGTGCTACACCTCATGTGTAAACTACCACCAGCAAATATGGGCTGAGTCTTGTGTTGTCGGCAAGCTCCCACAAGTTGTCCTCTTCTGAGGATGGTAACAAGCAGCACAGCACTGTCAAGACTTCATCAGTCTGGGGCTCGTCCAAACACAGGTCACTGTGCACCCTCGGCTGGACTTCCCCTGCTCGAACTTCGACTCCAAAAACTGGGTGTATGTCATTTGGGCTCCCTCTAGAGCCAACTGAGGAAGACAGTTGCTCTACCACATTGTCTCTTTGGTCACAAGAGGTGCGTCCAAGACAAATAGGGTGACTCATCCAACAAGCATAGAGAGAATCCTGGTGATGAGCTCAGTCTAGATGCCTAAAAGTAGGAGAGAGGAAACCTGCCCACATGGGTTTTTCTAGTGAAAATGTTTCAAGTTAGTTTGGAGATTCCGGTATTCAGTTAAAATACAACTCAGTATCTGCAGCTATCGGTGGTTTTAATGCTGAGCCAAGCAGGGCTAAAAGTTTTTGTGAATTTTCTGCTGCTATAAAATCATTGGTGGATTGAGTGGATAAACCAGTCCCAGTGGGCAATCAAATAGGATTCTTCTTGTCCTTGATCACCTGTTGAAAATCAATAGTAATTATTATACTACTGCAACCCTCTTGCAGATTGATCAACTTCGTTAATAGAAATGTTGAATTTAAGAATTCTATTCAAAACAAACAAACCAACCATAGCTCCGGGTTGAGGATTTGACTCTAAATGAAAGTTCTTGCAGTGGGTAGGTAGAAATTGCTCATATCTCCCAGACAGGTTTTTTTCAAGGACATTTCCACATCTGTTGACCAGAGCTTGTAGAAGCCCTACTGAAAGGCTACGCTGTATTTACATCAGAAGGTTCATATAGTTGATGCATATCTCCTAGAAGGAGAGACGGAATGGAATAGAGATACGAAGTATGTTTTCAGAAGGACTTGTGAGATGCAAAATTCACATCCAAGACACTCCACACTGTAATAATGTTCAGAATCACCGTCACCATTTCAGATATCCAGAATTTTTTTCAGTACACGCCCTTCAGTTTCATAGAGGTTGTCTTGAGGACGATAACATTAGCTTGGTACTGTACCTCACACAGCGGGACGAGGAGAGTTTGTTTTTTCTAGACTCCTGTTGAAGTGTTAATTTAAAGAAGTAATAATGTAAATCTTATTTCCAACATTCTTTCCCCCGTGGCAGAGTTCTATATTAAGACATGTGGGTCATTGAGCAATGTGACTGTAACTCAGCATGCATTATTTTCCTTTGGTAAAAGGATACCATAGTAAAATTCAATGAGAAGCAGTAAAAAAAAAAAAAAAAAGAATGAAAGAAAAGAAAAAAAACACATTAAAAAAAAAAAGTAAAAATGAACAGGTCTAAATAAGACTCGAATATGAAAGGAAAATATAAACCAGACAGGAATGATGGAGACACGTTTTCATATCTTTTCTTTTAAGACTGGTTTAAAAGTTTACCTTCTCTGCCTTGGCTTTCTGCTGCTGAGCAACACAAGGCAACATATTTGCTCAGCAGCAGCAGCTGGGAACTATTCATTGGCTCAGTATTGCCCGTCAGCTACACTGGGGCTGGATTCAGCCTCCAGTAAAGCTCAGCAGGAACATTCCCATTGCCTTCTGTGAGAGCTGGAGCAGGTGCTGGAGGGGAAGATCTGGTTCTCCTGAAGTCAATGACAAAGCCTTTGGTGAGGCCAAGCTCTCCTCGGGTCCTGAAAACAAACCTGGCAACTCTACTGATGGTCTTTTTGGGGAAGCCCAGAGAAGCTGTGGAGCCTCATCCCTTGAAGTGTTGAAGACCAGACTGGATGAGGCTCTGAGCAACGTGGTCTAGTGGGAGGTGTCCCTGCCCATGGCAGGGGGGGCTGGAATGGGATGATCTTAAAGATCCCTTCCAACTCAAGCCATTCTATGACTCTGTGATTAAACGATTCTATGATTCCACGATTCTATGACTCTATGATCTATGAAGGAGAAGAGAAGCCTTCCTGCTCCATCTGTGCTATTATACTTGTCTCTGACCGCTAATAAGTTTGGAAGCTGCCAAACAAGTAACTGTGGAGCTGGTTGTAGCAGTGCTGGACACTTCATCCCTCTTGCACCCACTAACAGAGAGGAATTTTCATCTCCCTTTCTGCTCTTCCTAATTAAGCCATAGCGGCCATTGTGGCTCTAGGGTTCTTTCTTCAAGCCATTGTTTCTCGGTGTGGTTTTACTGACACATGAAAAAAGCTCAGGGGCAGGAGTCGCGTGGTGTTTTCGACTGAAGTTTCAGCTTTAAAGCCGGGACTCAGACTGCTTCACTCTGCTGCTGACAATTTAGCAAATGGTCCATGTTATGCCTCTTTGATCTTGCGAAAGTTTTCAAAAATTTATCCTTGAAGAAAGCTACGAGCCCAACAGATCCCCCAGTTCATTAGCAATCCTTTAGCAGTTCCCAACAATTAGAGCTGTCAGCCAGTCGAACTCCGTTCGGAGGCCGCGCATTCAAAACCCCTGACTAATGACTTGGTAAAAAGACTTGACAGTGTGTTGCAATTTGTTATAATTGAATCTAAGCTGCATCAGCTGTTTGAGGGGCTGAAATGTTTTCAAACATTACACTGATTTAAATTAATGCCATAAAAATATTCAGAAATCGTGTCTGTCAGATTCGGTGCTAATAATCATGTTCTCTTCAGATATGGAGAAGACATTTCATCACCATTTGAAAGCATTGTCAAGCAGACAGCTTAAATTCCCCCTCCTCCTCCCCCCTTAAGTGAAAAATAAGTTGATAATCATTATATTCACGAGAGGAAAGTGCTGGGTAACTGGAATGGGACAGGGTAGGAGGGAGAGGCCTTCTGAACTATGAGATCCTGGGGAAGTAAAATTTGAAAAGCCCATTACAAATAATAATTTTCACTGACTACCCTTCGATATAAAACTTCCAAAAAAAAAATAAAATTAAAACCAATTCTTGCAGCAACTGCTGGAGAAAGTTCAAAAAGAAGAATCATCTTTTCTAACTCACTCCCTGCCTTTAATTTAACTGCGGGCACATAAACCGAACAGTGGGACATTTGGCAAGCAGACTTCCAGCGTGAGCTCTCCGGTTAAAACTCCCATCTGCTTTCAGAATACCTTTCCCTCAAAAAGAAGTGGGATGGCATGAGATATCAGGGCAGCTTTCCTTTCCAAATAAATTGCTTGCTCTGCTTTTTTAATCCTCTGTTAGTACTGGGAAGCTTTCCATTTGAATCGAGAGGGGTTCAAGACTTTTAAGGACTAAGCCTGAATTTTCCTACTTTGGTCTAGAGTCTAAAAATGGAATTTAAGTTCCTTATTCCATTTGTATGAGGCTATTTAAAAGCCAGCTCCAGATAGAATTTGGGATTTTGCCTGTCATGGAAAATCAAGACAGTTTGGATCCAATGATTTTTTTTCTCTCTTGAAATCCAGAACACCTTGAGTGGACAAAACGATGAGTTGAAGACGAAATCTGTACAGAAATTTCAGCACCATAAAGGTTACTGGAGGAACACATTTCTCCCTAAAATACCCGTGTAATTTAGGCTGAGCTGGGATACCAGGTTCTAGCTGTCATAGAGTCATAGAATCATAGAACTGTCATAGAATCGTAGAATCATGAAATTGTAGAACTGTAGAATCGTAGAATCATAGAATGCCCTGGGTTGGAGAGGACTTCCAAAGGTCATCTCGTTCCAATCCCCCTGCCATGGCCAGAGACATCCTCAACTAGAGCAGGCTGCTCAGAATCTCAAGTCTGACCTTGAATGTCTCCAGAGATGGGGCCTCCACCCCTGGGCAGACTCTTCCAGGGTCTCACCACTCTCACAGGAAAGAACTTCTTCCTCATGGCCAACTGAAACCTCCCCTGCTCTACTTTCAAACCATTACCCCTTGTCCTAACATCACAGGCCCTTCTCAAAAGTCCCTCCCCAGCTTTCCTGGAGCCCCTTCAGATTCTGCAGGCCACTCGAAGGTCTCCCCAGAGTCTTCTCCAAGCTGAATAGACCCAACTCCCTCAGCCTGGTCTCAGAGGAGACGTGTTCCAGCCCTTGGATCATCCTTGTGGCCTCCTCTGGACCCTCTCCAACAGATCCATGTCCTTCTGGTGCTGGGGGCTCCAGAGCTGGACGCAGAGCTCCAGGTGGGGTCTGACCAGAGCAGAGCAGAGGGGCAGAATCACCTCCCTTGACCCTCTGGGCCCGCTGCTTTTACTGCAGCCCAGGAGGCCATTGGCTCTGTGGGCTGCAAGTGCACATAAGTCATCACATTACTTTGTCTAATAGACCAGAAAACTATTGACAAATCCTAGCACAGAAAGAACTAATGAACTTTTCTGACTTATAGAAACTAATTGCAACCTGCTGTTATCACCAGTTTTAGTCCTTTATTCTGAAAGTCTCAGCATTCGCCTGACCACAGGTGGCTGTCATCTGTGTCCATAGCCAGCGCTGAGCTGGTCAATGGATAGAAATGACAGGAGCAGTTCAAATCTTCATGAGGTTGATAAAGTCTCAGCATTTGCAGTACTGGGGTTCGAACTGTGGAAAGGTGAAATAATTTCAATTCCTAATCAGGAATTGGATGTTCTTAGAAAACTGTCTGATTAGAAAACCAGGCAAGAACAGAATTGAACAGACCTCTCTCAACCTCTGCACACTGATAAACTCCCGAACTCTCACTTCTTTTGTTCCAAGCTCACATCTGTTTTCCTACCCATTGCATTATGAACCATCTATAATATTTGTAACTACCTTTTTTATATATATTTTTTTTTTTCTGTTAATACTGGGGATTAGACTCTATCCCCAGAGGTCCTTTCCAGCCTCTACCATTCTATGATCCTATGATTGTGGACTGGATTTTTAACAGATTGCAAGGAGGGTCTCAGAAGAGTCTTTAGTACAAATGCAAAGGTCTTCTGATTCGAGTATACAAACACACCTGTGCTACTTCAGAGGTAATAAAACATATAATTTCAGGTTTTACAAAGTTTAATGTATGTAGACCTCTCTTAGCTAGATGGTATGTGGGGAACTAACAGCGTATTAGATATTCTTCTAGTCTTGCTGATTTCACAAACGAGCGTGGCTCATAAAACTCCTTATACATTAAAAAAAAAACAAAAACACCACCTTTTCTATGCAATGTCTGATTATTACAAAATGTCAGCAGCCAGCTTGGAGTTCTTACTCTTCAGCATTCCCAGGTTTCACAAAGATGTGTGCTCCAGGTATGATGGTTATTGTGAAATAAATCACAGAAGGATACTTCACTAACACATTCTGTATTTACTTCACATATCCATTTTCTTTATGTATTACGGACCTGATTCTACCAGGCAGGTGTAATTTCAGGAATACTGTAATTTATGGCCATTATTGAAAACGTAAGGCTGGATTTATTTCGATAACCTGATCTATCGAAGTTAGTCCTGTAGGCTCCCTCTAGAGTCGCAGGACCATGAGAAGCACCTCCAGACAGCGATTTGCTTCACAACCTGTCCTCGGCAACCACCTCCAGATGTTGCTCCTATCCCAGGCACGTTGTTCATTGAGATGCCTCGCAAGGTCAGAGGACACTGCAGATTTTTGGATGATGATACAGAGAAAATTCCACAGAAAAAATCCATGAAATGTATTTTTGCCTTAAACCTTCTATATTTTCCTCCTCTAAGCTTGCCAGCAGTTGCCATCTGATTCCACCAACATTTCTTGACATCATCTTCCTTCATTTTTAAAGCTATCTTCAGTTCATAATATTGAGAAACAAAAGATAATACTTCGATAAAATGAAAATGAGTTTCTGAAAAGTGAGCAATTTTTAATTTAGATATGGCAATGTGAATTGGGTGGCCTGATACTATTTCACAAATACATAAAAGGTGTGATTTCTTCTTTTATATTAGAGTTATGCCTTACCTACTGTATGTCATATCAGTTTCTTGCTGCAGCCCTCATAGCATCCTTTAATCTCTACTGTGGATTGCTGACTTTTAATTATTTCTAATGTATCACAGAATGATAAGGGCTGGAAAGGACCTCTGGAGATCATCGAGTCCAGTTGGACCCTGCCAAGGCAGGGTCACCTAGAGAAGGCCACACAGGAACATGTCCAGGTGGGTTTGGAATGTTTCCAGAGACGGAGACTCCACCACCTCTCTGGGCAGCCTGGGCCAGGCTCCATCACCCTCAAAGTCAAGAAGTTCCTCCTCATGTTTAGATGGACTTCCTGTGTTCAAGTTTGTGTCCATCACCTCTTGTTCTGTCACTGAGCACCACTGAAAAAAGACTGACCCCCACCCTTGCAGTATTTCTAAGCATCGATCAGACCCCCCCTCAGGCTTCTCTTCTCCAGACTAAAAAGATCCAACTCCCTCAGCTTTTCCTCATAAGACAGATGATGTACCTTCACATTTCTTGCTTTGCTTTATTCAGCAAGGAGCTGGTCCTCTCAGAAAAATTGTAAAGAGCTTCGCTTTTTCTTCCACAGCAAATCAAAACCTGTAAACTAAAGTCCAAGCTGATTTAGAAAGGTGGGAGAGAGGGAATGTTAATTATCCAAAGGTGTGATATCTACTGAAAGAGCCAAGTCACCAAAGGGTTATCCATTTCACTGAAATCGCCAAGTTAAACAAGACACAATTGGGGTTAATTTAGCTTCCCAGGCTTTCATAAACTCATACTTGGGAGGTCGAAGGAGGGAAGGCAATTAGCCCCAATTGTATCTTGTTTAACTTGGCTGGGTGAATCACTAACCCTTTTGTAAGTTGGCTCTTTCTGCAGCTATCACACCTTTTGTACGACCAAAGTTTTCTAACTTGCCTCTTTTTTTTATTGATGTCAAATATTTTTTATCAACTATCACAGCTTCTTGGAGGTTCTGGTTTGATAGCAAGGTAATTAAATAACAAGAATGCATTGACCCATTTCAGTGCTGGGAGAAAAGAAATAAGGATAGCTAGAGCTTTGAATGAAAGCACATACTCAGTAGGCTTTGTATTCAGAGATTCCTGAAACAAAGCCAAGCGTATAATCCACGGGGCTGTGTGGAGCAGTCAGTGAAAACTGGAATGGCCACATGTTAAATGAGACACCAAAAGAAGCATCAACACTCCCATGAGTGCAACATAAACAACACAAAAAAAAAACAAACAAAAAACAACTTAACTTTATAAAAGAAGCCACTTACTTGGAAAAACAGCTTCTGCTACTTTGAGGATTCTTGATGGAGCATCTTCTTGGACATTAGTGGTGTCAGTTATTAGATTAATTTTTTTGTTCAACAGACAATTGTTTTTAGCAATTGTTCCAACAAATATCAATAAAATATTCCTGCTGACCAGGAGCTGAGTTATGGCCTTCGTACAGAAGATGCAAACTCTGAATTGAGAAAGAAACTTCTGTTGCTATGTCATCAAGCAATAATCCTTTTCTTCTGAACCAGAGATGGACGCGTGGCAGAGCCACCCAGGCAGTACGTCTGCAATGGGACCCTGTCAACATACACCTTGAGTATCTGCTGCTGTGGTCAAACTCTTGGGTTTGTGTTGATGTTTTTGGCAGTTTAATTTGTCTTCTTTTTTTTTTTTTTCTGTCATTACAGAGTGTATCTATTCCAGGAATTGCCACTGCACTGACATTCATTCACCCATCACCCACCACACATATGAAGATTTCCAGTCCCCTATAGATGTCATATACATGTAAGCTACTTCAACATAAGTATTGGTGTCCCAGTAGGATGCTGCAAATATTTCCATGTTGAAACCAGTGAACAGAAAATGTTTGAATAATAAACAGAAGTATAGGACTTGGATCTTGAGTGAGAATGTAGGAGTTTTGTGAGATAGCAGGATGATATCTCATAGAATCACAGAATGCCCTGGGTTGAAAGGGACCTCCGAAGATCATCTAGTCTAACTCCCCTGCAGGGAGCAGGGACATCTGCAACTAGAGCAGGCTGCTCAGAGCCTCATCCAGCCTGACCTTGAATATCTCCGGGCATGGGGCCTCCACCACCTCCCTGGGCAACCCCTTCCAGGGTCTCACCACCCTCACAGGAAAGAACTTCTTCCTCATGGCCAATCTAAATCTCCCCTGCTCTGGTTTCAAACCATTGCCCCTTGTCCTGATTCCACAGGCTCTTACCAAAAGTCCCTCCCCGGCTTTCCTGGAGCCCCTTCAGATCCTGGAGGCCACTCTCAGGTCTCCCCAAAGGCTGAACTCTCTCTCCAGGCTGAACAGACCCAACTCCCTCAGCCTGGCCTCACACCAGAGGTGCTCCAGCCCTCAGATCATCTTGGTGGCCTCCTCGGGACCCTCTCCAACAGATCCATGTCCTTCTGGTGTTGGGGACTCCAGAGCTGGATGCAGAGCTCCAGGTGGGGTCTGACCAGAGCAGAGCAGAGGGGCAGAATCACCTCTCTCGTTCTGCAATGTAAGGTTCCTTTTCATTAGTTCCATTTCAGGTGTAACATAGACAGGAGAGTTTAGCAAGGGCCTTTCCTAAATAATTTTATCATTATCATTCCTCCTTGCAGTGCTGCTGGGTAGTGCTGCATTTCTTTCTCTATGTGTCCATGTTATTTTAAGTGTTTTGTCTGATGGGCCTTGAAATGTCCAAAACATTGGAATGGTTCACTCTCCCCTTTTGTGCAGAAGCACTGTGAGTATTAATTATGTTTAATCAGAAAGCTTTTAGGCAATTTAAAGAAATCAGATACAGATTGAACCACTGCCTGGAATTAATATGACTAAGGTCATATTAATACACTTCTCCTCTGTTTCTGGATAGTTTGTATAACTCATAGAATCACAGAATCATTGGAGTTGTAAGGGGCCTCTAGAGATCATCTAATCCAATCCCCCCTGCCAGACCAGGATCAGCTCTGACAGATACTAAGTGATATGATAAATCCATCTGATGGAAACTAGAGCAGGGTAGATTTAGATTGGACATCATGAAGTCCTTTCCTCTGAGGATGGTGAGACACTGGAAGGGGTTGCCCAGGGACGCTGTGGATGCTCCATCCCTGAAAGTGTTGAAGCCCAGGCTGGATGAGGCTCTGAGTAACTTGCTCTAGTGGGAGGTGCCCCTGCCCATGGCAGGGGGGTTGGAACTGGATGATCTTGAAGATCTCTTTCAACTCAAACCATTCTATGATTCTGTGTTTGTGTGGTCTCCCCTTTCTCAACCTGAGTTGCACAGTAACAGATTTCAATAATACTGAATATTGTTTTAACATATCATATCAAGCATTTTGCCCTTGCTTTTTTTCCTAGCGCGAGGCAGCAGGGATTAAGGTAAAGAAAAAGTCTCTGCTTAGATAAGACAAAGGAGCTGTTCCAGGACATGCTCATTTAAAGTGTTAAGCATTTTTTCCCTTAAACTTGTCCTGTTGTGATATTTGACCAGGCTCTTTGTGGTTATTTATCATCATCCATTTTTATTGTTTCAGTAGATTCCCTCGCTTCTTTGATCTCATTTTGTATTTTCTGCTGATCCTGAGGCGGGGAGCATGAGATCGCTGGTGTTATTTGTACAACTTAGTGAGACTCAGAGTACTTACACTTAGTGCCAAAATGGCATTTGATCTTGTCACCTCCACCCTCAGCAAAGCAGCCACAAAAGAGCCGGAGAGGCTTTTTCTCGTTAGTGCGCTCCAGAGGATCTCCGCCTGCCAATAAGAAAAAAAGGTGACTGGGAGTTCACGTGCCTACAATGGCTGTAATTCTGACTAGTTAACAAAACCCAAAAGCTTTAGCTACTTAAAAATCCCTTCTTTTCAGTACAGCCAGGGTCACATAAGTGCCGTAGAACATCACGGAGCCTTGAGCAACCTGGTCAAGTGGGACGTGCCCCTGTTCATGGCAGGGGGGTTGGAACTGGATGATCTTGAAGGTCTATTCCCATTCAAATCATTCTATGATTCTATAACCATTTTCCTGATCAAAGATGATGTGGTTTTCCTTTGAAATGTCATAGTTTCATATTATAGCACTGGATGTGAGGTGTAGAGTGGTCAGCAATGTGTGGTGTTTGTCATGGGAAGGGAAAGGAGAAAAGAAAGGAGAAAGAGAAGGAAAGAGAAGGAAAGAGAACATCCCATTCCAAACCCCCTGCCATGGGCAGGGGCACGTCCCACTAGAGCAGGTTGCCCAGAGCCTCATCCAGCTTTTCCAGAAGTCAAAGACCTCCAATACTGATCTGTCAATCTCACAAATTGATGAGAGATTGCTCTTCATGATCTGTTCACGAAAGGTGTTTTCTTGGCTTTGTTGGTCCTGTTGATAATCCTGTGTTTCCATTCAGTGAGAGCTGGACAGACTGGAGGCAAAGGCGAACCTCATGAAGTTCAACAAGAGCAAGTGTAGAGTCCTACACCTGGGGACGAATAACCCCCCTGCAGGAGTACAGGGGAGTGGCTGACATGCTGGGAAGCAGCTCCATGGAGAAAGACCTGGGAGTCCTGGTGGACAGTAAGTTATCCATGGGACAGCAATGGGCTCTTGAGGCCAAGAAGGCCAATGGTCTCCTGGGAGATATCAAGAAGAGTGTGTCCAGCAGGCCCAGGGAGGTTCTCCTCCCCCTCTACTCTGCCCTAATGAGGCCACCTCTGGAGTGTTGGGTCCAGTTCTGGGCTCCCCACTTCAAGAGGGACAGGGAAANCACTTCAAGAGGGACAGGGAAATACCAGAGAGAGTCCAAGGGAGGCTACCAGGAGGATGGAGGGACTGGAACATCTCTCTTGGGAGGAA
>VWZK01007881.1:29226-180939 GCA_013396935.1 Baryphthengus martii | reverse complement strand
TTTTTTTTTTTTTTTTTTCTTCTTCAGCTTGATCCTGCTCTCTGACGGCCTGAACTGTAAGGGGCATTTTTTCCTCAAAACCAATTTTGGTTTTTTCAAACTCTTTTGGAAGGAGCCACAAGGATTTTGCTTACTTATCTTTTCAGTCAATTTGTAATCATTTTCAGAGGGAATATTAACACACTGTAAAAAATTTTCTCAAGTTTTGGAAATAGTATTTTCGCATATATTAGTTCCTCATTCAGCATGTTCTTAATATCTCTAGTGAAATAAAGTGAATGATGGTACCTAACCCCTTAGTCTGCATGTTACAGAGACTCGTTTGAAACCTTGATGCCTATTTGACAGGAGTGCTGAGCAATAACAGCCACAACTGAAGTCGAGGAGAACTGTCCTGTAGACCACCAAGTAGCCAATGAGGAGTGATACTATGGAGAGGTTAGTTCTTAGTTGACACGAATTGGCCACGCAAGTTATGAGAGTTTTTATGGCTTTTAATAGGCACCACTGTACTTCTTCATCCTTTCTGATTTCAATTAACCATTTTTGAATCTGAATCATCTCATTGGATATCGTCATTCAAATGTACATCACATAGAGGACCTAATGTCTCTTTGACTCTGTGGGAGTAACTTGGGATAGTATATTTTTTTTTTCCACAGATTGAACATATTACAGATTTGTGGTTGGAATAATACCTGCCATATCCAGGTCATCCTCTTTTCCAGTTGCTTCAAACTGGTGGATGTTTATAGCAGCACCAAAAATATGTTTAAGCATCAAGTGTCCTTCATATTCCCACAGAATATTTTCATTTTCTTCTGTATTGACAGTGTTCCCAGCATAGGATTATCAGCAAATATCACTGATGTCAAATGACTTGGTGTGTGTTTTGTACAAAAAAAATATAAATCAAAATGCTAAAATCCACCCCAAGTCCCATCCCTCAGGAGTTCTGGTGGGGAAGTCTCTTCAGACAAGGGCTTCCCCTTTCAGTGTTGTTTCTGTCCCACGAAGTAACTCACTTTTCATCATCGGCCACACTCAATTCATACCTTTGCTGGTTGCTGATATATTTTACATTTTTTTCCACATATCATCATCTTCCTTTTTCTTTGTGAAATGTTTCCTTCATGCGAAATATGGGGTTTACTTCTCAAAACAAACAAAATAATTATTTTCCATTGAAAAGAAGGACGTGGCTTTCCAGCTGACTCCTTTTCCTGTTATTCAGTCACTGCACCTTGTTGGCACTCAGAAAACGCAGATAACCCTTTGAAAAAGCCTAAATGAGACAAGTCTTGCATCCATTTTGCCACAAAAGAGAAATATTACTGCTTAATTTTTTAACATACATTTATTTTGATTAGTAACCTCTGCTGAAGAGTATGAGCTAGTAAACATTCCGTCTCTGTTCCTTGAAAATTATTTTATACTTTTAAGCACTGAACCAAAATTAAAAGTTGGAGTTTAAAGGGTGCATAATGTAGCCAGATTAAAACTGAAGGCAATAATTTTCAGATACAAGTGTGTGGGAGATATAGATGTCTGCAAGACAGAGGGGAGAGATATTGCAGTCTGTCATTCTTAGATGAGAAAATGTGTTCAAATATTTTATCCTAATTGTATTTTTATGCTTGCCACAGTAAACCACTTTTAAAGGCACTATCTAAAATGCGATTGGCATAGCTTGCTTTTACTGAGCAAAGTTGAGAAGGTATGAAAAAAGCTGTGATATTCTTTAATGTTTGTTGAATAAAGTGCCAGAAAGAAAATTTAACATTTTCCCATGTGTCTGCTTTGAAATGCAAATTCATTTCCACAGACATTGATTTTCAGAGGAATTAAGGAGTTTGATTAAAGACTACACAGTCAGGTTGGCTGCTGAAAGTAGTATGGGATATGAAAATAAGCACATAATAGGATAAAAATTTACATGATTTAAAGTTTAAAATGGAAAATCTGTGTCAGGTTCTCTCTGACTATGTGAGAACAAAACTCTGTGAAGCTGTTTCATACACCTAAGTATGTTCTTAATGTCTTAGTTCAGCTGTAGTTGTTTACTTCAACCCACCTCTTTTCTGAGGATTTGACTCTCAGTTGCACATATGGGTTGGGTTTTTGTTTCTTTTTGTTTTGTTTTTTTTTGTTGTGGTGGTTTTTGGATTTTTTTTTTTGTTTGTCTTCTAAGCCTGTTGTGGAGCTATCAATTTCCTATTGTAGCTATGGCACACTACAGGGATTTGACATTGGTCTTAAACTTATAAACATGAATCAAGCTTCTGAACATACTTGATTCCAAACATTAATCACTTGCACTTCTTTTTTTTTTATTTTGAAAGAGGTTGTGAGGTGACATCTCTTACAACAGCTGGTAATTTGAGAGCTGAATTTCAGCTTTTTTTATTTGCAGTATTTCTGTAAGGCATCATCTAGAACATGATTCCCTTAGCGAGTCCTAACACCTCCAGCTTCTCTGACATTTTTAAAGGCAAGTAAACAACTCTTGAGCTCCCTTCCTTGGAGTCCACACTTTTTTATGTTAATGGTGCAAGTTGAGGGGGCTGACAAACTTGGAGGCTATTGAAGTGGCATCTGCAAACATGACTTTGGAACTTATAAAAATATGCTTTCCTTGCAGAGTGTAATGCAGGTAAATATCTTTGCTGAGGAGCCTGGTTGTTATAGCTTTTTTAATGAAGACTAGGTAACAGGGTCTGAGAAATATGTAGAGGGAGAACTTGAAGGATGGCATTTTCCCTTTCTTATACAGCAGATAGCAGCCTTTATAAATAAGGAAGCAATGGCTGGGGCCAAGGCCACCACCCAGCCATCTACCCTGAACTCTATTATTTGGAGAAGTATTCTGCAAGATGGATTTCTTCATCAGAGGAGTGCCTTCCACTTCAAGTGGAAAGCTGTGACGTGAGTTTACTCATATCAGGTCACACACATCTAATTGTTCGCTTCCTTGAATAACGCAGAGTTATTGGGATACCTTCTTGTGAAGGCGAATTGCCTCTCCTGTGTTCTGCTGCCTTGGTAGCATGGTTGTTCCCTAGATACTGATTCACTAGAAATCATTTGTCTGGAAATTCAATTTGACTTCGGCCTACAGCTCAGGGGAAAAAAAAAAATCAAAAAAAAATCCAGCATTCATTAAGGTTACTAATGACGAAATTTTGATTTTGCGAATTTCTCAATATCTGTCTTATTAGATGGAAGTGTCGTTTCTCCGGCGCAGAAAACACCACACTTGATGTCATCTTGTAGGTAATTTCAGCCTACGGGCTTACTGCTTCCCTGATTCAAATACTATCACCCCAGATCGATGAGATTTATTACTCCGGGAGGCTTTTCTCAGGGAAGAAGGATAAAAAATAGTTTATCATGCTGCCTTTCAATGATGCCTTTTACATGTGTTGTTAAATTTCAGCTTTCTCTCTGTGCATGTGAATCCTATTTTCTCATAATTCTATCTATAGGGTATAAGGAGTACCTTCTAAATTTGATTTTCTGTCTTCTGTTTTTCATTGTAAGTGATCAAAAATCCTGTGATATTTCACAGCTTTCCTTTATTGCCCTTAATGTGAATAGTTCAACAAATAAAATGGTTATTGCTGTCTTTTGTAACACTTGATATAACAGCTTTTAACTCCAATTAGACATATCAATTCAAAAGAACAAAGATTTAATGAGTCTGAAGTGCATGATATAAATCCTATCCATTTTATTCAGAATATAATTAGACATGTACACCACAAATCCGAGACCTTATTAAACTTCTGTTGTATCTTCAATTGTTTAGTTTATAATATTTGGACTGCCAATTGAATTACTTTGATTACATTGCTTAAAATATCATTCCTAGCTATAGTGAGTGTTCAAGTAATAAAACCTGACTGTTGGATAGCAACCATTATTGTGCAGTCCAGGCTAAGAGTATCAGCAGCAGCAGGATCTGACACAAAACTTAAACCTGCTTCAGGACTCCAAGATGGAAATCTGCTGCATTTCTAAAGTAATGGAGTTTTAGATGCAGCCACAGAAACACCAAAGGCGTGGGATAACTTATACATACACAAAAAAAAAAGACTGAATAAGCTGAGAGTTTTTGTCTTGTAGAGGAGACAACTATAAGGTGCTGACCATTGAGGGATAAACAAATGTGGAGGGCTGTTCACCGATTTGTTGGCCTCATTCCGTGGTTGAAAAAAACCCCACTGAACAGTGTAAAACAAAACAGAACATATGGAAACGGTTCTTCATGCAAAAGATAGTAAACCAATGAAATATCTCACTGAAAGGTGATACAGATGTAAAAAACCTGATTCAAAATAAAACTTGAGGAGTATTTAGAAGAAAGATCACTAAAGGTTATACAGTACACAAACCACTCAGAAATCTGAGCAGAAATGATCTGTTTTCTCAGAAAAAAGTGTAAAAGTTTTTGTCTTAATAAAGCAAATCTATGAAATTTATTTAGGTCTTCATCTAAGTACGAAAATAATTTTGCCACAAATTAAAATAATTCAGATGTGCACATAGAATATTTCAGATTTACAGTCTAGTGCTTTGGAAAAGTTCATGATCCGGTGTTGTTCTCCTCCTCTGGGGCCCAAGCTTTTGAGCTGACCTCTGTTTCTCATGATCTATCACCGGTCTTCTTTGCAGAACAACAAGGTAGTAATGAGAAGATTAGCCTTTCTATATCCTAGTTTTCAGAGAGGACTGAAAACATGAGGGTCAGCGATTTGTACTTAAGAAAAATAGATCTTTTCCTTCAATTTTAGTTTTCTCAGTATTGTGTGGAAAATGTTGACTTTTACTGTTTAAGACCTTCTCAGAAAACAAGTCCTTCCCTAGTAAGCTTGATCTTAAATATCTTGATAAGATGCAGAGCTCAGACTAAGCAAAACTATGTGAATTACAAGCATGCTGCATTCTTTGGTTGTGGGAATAGCTGCATTTTATTGGACTTTTAGAGCTTTGATCTCAAATGGAAGCGAAAGCATTCATTTCAGGAGAACTCCCTCTGTTGCTGCCTGCTGTGTGTTGTGGGATTTACCTGCTGTCATTGAGCGTACTCTTTGTGAATGCAACGAAGTTGGTCTGTGCGTACCTGCAACAAGGTGATGGCTTTAAGAGTATCTGCTCATCATTTTGGCTCCTTCATCAGGAATTCTGCAGACTAAAACAAAGAAAAAGGAAGGCACAGGTATGGAGCGGTCTAGAAATGAGTTGATGAATGCTGGTGAGGTTGCATAAGGAAAGGTTTTATTCTTCAGCTTGCTCTTTTCATATTTTTATTTATTTATTGGTTTTTCAGCTCCACTAGTACTTTGATATTTTATCTCCTTGCATTTTAAATGTGCTGAGGTTTGTATTCCAAGTCAGGTTTTTCTCCTGCACGGTTACAGCTATAGATAGAGGGTTAACATTGTGAAGCATGAAAATAGCTTTCCTCTACAACAGTCCCCTCCAGAACATTCCCCTCCAATGTTTCTGAAGATATTTTTCTGAACATGAAAGCCACTTTATTATTGATTTATGTAGGCATTGCAGGTTACTATTGTCGTTCACTTTCTGATTTTTTTTTTAATTTATTTTGGAAAAATAACCATTACTGGGCTTTCCAGTTTCAGGTTTGGCCAGCAACACTTTTGAGAGTTGAGGGTGGGGTCTTGTCAGTGAGACTGTCCTGCAGCTAATTTTTATCTTGCTTTTAGTGGTTGAGGGCCTGAAAATTATTTTCATGGGCTCATGAAACCAAGCATTGAAATAACTGTTTTATTTTCTTGGTAGGTTTTATTTTTCTGTACTGTGATTTGTAGTAAAAGAAAATAAATGAACAATTTCAATCTCACAGGCAAAATAGTTGTTTGCTCCCAGAGTAGCCTAATATTGGGAAAAGCAAAAATGTTCACAAGACTTAGGTCTGCCTGACTGCAACATGTGTCATAAGAAAATGACTGGAAGCCTTGAATAAGTCGCAGTGACTCATTTTACCAGATGTTGTATCAATGCTGTTTTGATCCCAACCCTTCCTTTCCCCGGGGAGAGATTCTGAGTTGTGTTTGCCTTCTTTCACGTGCTTCTTTCTTGCCATCTGGTAGCTTTCCAGTGTGCCACCAAGCACCAGAGCTCTGGATGAGAGGCATTTGTGCTGTTGAACTGTTACAGCAGGAAGGATGCTGCTGGTGGTACTCTAAGCCTGCTTGTCAGTATTGCAATGTGATTAGGAGAGGACAATTTGCTAGAAGAAACAATTTCAATCAGCTTGATGATCTCTAGTATGCTTGAAATGTAAAAGAACTTTGCAATGAAATCCAAATATGAACTTTGTGGGCAAGATTTGCAAGGAATTTTGGTATGCTTTATGGAACTGCAGACAGAAGCTGTACCTACTACCCTTTGCCATTCTCCCACAAGATAATACCTTCCTTGTTTGATTTGAAGGATTGAATTAGAACCCACATGCTTCCCTCTCTTCCTTATTTTAGATTATTGCCTGATGAAAAATCTGGATGTCCCTACTCTGATTTGGCCCGAGAAGGATTTCAGACGTTCCACTCTCAAACTCTAGCTCTGCATCTCAACCCTCAGTTCAGAGGGTGTCTGGAACCAAGGCCTTTGCCACATGCCACAAACATTGGTAAAGTCTTTTGTTTTTCTATAAAACAGCTTAAATGGGTAAAAAAATTAATTTGCAGTATTTCCTCAAATATTTTTCTTACCTCTTTAATCTGGCATCCAAACTGATGATTTTCTCAGAATCCTGTTGCCCGGCTCTCTTCTCATATGGCGATTTCTATATGTTGACTGTGATAATACTCTTGGTACTCTGAAGTTCTGAGCTCTGGGAGCACAACATTGGCATAAAATTTAAGGCTGTCTGTGATTCTTGAGGTCCTGTGAAGTGCTGTGTGCTCTTGGTTCAGGAACAAGCATGCTGGCTATAAAATTGTCAGAACAGACATTGTGAAATTGCTGTCATCTGCAACTGTGATCTGCACTGCCTGCCTTAAACCTGAATTCTACATAAAAGTGGCATCTGTCCATGGAATTAGAACAAAGTTTTTGCTTTTCCTTTTTAATTACATCATCTGGTGCTAGCAAGAGTGGGGAGGTCGGTGTGTGCCTAAAAGAGAATCATTGGACAAGGGAGTCCATATTTTTCCTTCTTGTAGCATCAAAACTCTCACAGAAAACCAGAAGAGTAGAAAAAGCCATGATTGAAAAAAAGAATATTTTTACTAATAGAACTCCAAACAGAAAACAAGGCAGAACATATAGATATTTTATGACACTGCCCCAGAAAGGCAAACAAATATTCAGTTGAGTTAATTTTAAGCCTGGATATTAATAGTCTCAATAAAGTAAGAGCACAAGGACAGTATACAAGTAGCTAAACATTGGGCAAAAGTGACATTTCAAAATTTGAGATACTTACATAAAATAAATTTCACTATGGACTTTGAAGGTATTTGTAAGAGTTGGAAAAACTTGCTGCTATTCTGATCTGTGCATCTAACTTCTCTGCTCCTGCAGGATTTAATTCCCTGAAATGTCAGGTGTATGTGTTCAAAAATATTGATTATGAGCATCCAGGTGGTGAGAAATAGAGCCAGGAGTGGGGCAGGAGGTACGTATCCTTACCTTTACCTGCAATGGGTGATTTTATGTGACCTCAACCTTCTTATATCCCTAAAATGGTGGCAACACAATTTGCAGGTCTGGCAACGCCTCTCTTTAAGGATTTTCATTTCATTAAATTCAGGTTTGCGGATTTATTTATGTTTTGTTGTTGTAAACACCTTTTTATATTAATCACTATTTCATTTGTGTTCTTTCCACTGATGGGTGAACAAGCCTCTACATTACTCTTCCGAGAATTATGTCATTTCTATGTGCCATAGGCTCTATCTAAATTCATACGAAAAATAAATAATCTTCCGTGATGTTAAGCGAATAAGCACCACTTAATAATGTAACAGTCCAGTCTTTGGTAGTGAAATTATGTTTTTCATTTATTTTTATATACTGTTTTCGAGAAGGAGAGAATTAATTTGTACATAACTGGGGAAATGCAATTAGAGGAAAACATGAGGATCTGCTTACAAATGAATGGCAGTAAAAATTCACTAAGATAAAGCAAATAAATAGAATAAACCAGGCTTTAAGTTAGTATTACACAAGAGATCAATAGAGCACAAAGGAAAAAGAATTATAGTTATTTAGCTGGTCAGGTCTTAGATTAAGTATGACTAACAAGAACTATACTAAGAAAATAGGTAGTTATTTGTACAATTTTGCAAGCTACTGTGATTCTCATGAAGTAGAGATGCTGTGTTGTAAGAAAAAAATCTACCTAATGGGAATATTGGGCTGCAACAATGAATGGGCCAGGTATCTTCATCTTAACTAATTCTTCTTTTACAGGAAAGATTCTTGAGTATCACTTTGTGTAATATCAAGTGAAAGGGTAAAAGGCAAAGCTCCAAGCATGTGTAAATCTATTTAACTCTCATCAAAGAAAACTTCTTGAGGATCAAACACATTTTTTTCAAATACAATTGGAGTGAAAGAAATGTCTGTCTGGGCTCAACGAGCTCTGCTGCTGAATTACACTGGCGACTTCCAGAGATATACAAGGGTTATTTCACATGTTTTTACAGTTATACTGTTATTTTCACAGTCTACATCTACTGAAGAAGAGACCATAGCAGTCAGAAAACTATTTAATAGTAGAAATATTGTATAGAACATATACACTATATGCTTCACTAAACATCAAAGTCAGCTATCAAGATTGGGGCCTACCTGATGGCAGGGCCTTCACACAGGCACGCAGTGAGAAGACAGCCTTCGACACACAATAATTTGTGACACAAATAATGAGACCAACAGAAAATTAGTATAGAAATGAAGGCAGAGGTGCAGTGAATTTTGCAGGTTTCAAGATCAAAATCAAGGCCGTGTTAAAAACTCCTCATCTAGTGTCCCAATTAAAGTATTATTACTTGACTTTATTTTTTTTTTTATATCTTGGAAAAAGATTTCTAAGTCAGCTAAACTGCAAAACTTGAGCCTTTTGCTAGTGCCCTCTCACGTACAGAGGACTCTGGACTCTGACATGTAGCTTGGGGCTGCACAGGCTCTTCTGTAACTTGCTGAAGGACCGTGGGTGAGGCAGGTCCTGGAATTGCCTGACTAAATACGTCATTCAGCCAGGCTCACAGCGAGCCAACTGGAAAACCATGTCCTTCTTTTCAATGGAAAAGATTAATTTTGCTTGTTTTCTGAAAGAAAACCTATATTTTGTGTGAAGGAGACATTTCACAAAGGAAATGGAAGATGATGATTTGCGGAAGAACAATGTACTCATGGAGCTGCAGGAAAGGTTCTGACAGCTTCTGACAAATGTCTGTACATTGCAACGGTGAGGAGAGCAATGTGTCCTTGATCTAAGTTGGTGAGATGAGTTTGGAAATCTTCCAAAGAGTGTAAAAGCGTCATATGACAGAAGTCACAGCAACACAGTGTATGTTGCAGTAGGTCTTACCTATCTGTGACCAGCCAGGTCTTACCTGTATGCAGTGGCTGTTTATCAGGGACTTCTGAACATCAAGCTGTTTATGTAGAAGCTGATAAATGGGGCACTGCAGCTCTCTTCTGCACATCTTCTCCTTCTCTTCTTCCCTGCTCAGTAGATCTGCATTCAAATAGAACAAGATAAAATTCCTGAAAACTTGCTCCCAAAAAGAGCCATTCAAATGCAGTTCCTTAACTTCTCTGCATTGAGTGAATGTCATGATGGAAGATTTGGTCCAGTAATTACCGTCTGTTGAAGTCAGTGGGATTTCTGGTAGAGCAAAGAGTTACTGAGCATTATGTAAATGAGCCCAAATCAGTATACAGTTACTAAATGACCGTAAGGAAGAAAAGCTGTTGGTGGCTCTAAAATCTTCTAATTAACACCGATGGAAAGAAATGGAGCAAAGGGCAATCTAGGCTAGAAAAAAAATGCTTAATGGTAAGATCTATTTAACTTTATAACAACTCACTGACTAATGGAGAAAGCAACTTTCAGCTACTGCACTGAACTGGACAAAGCCCTGAAATATCTTGCAGGAGTTAATTCTGAAATGGTGAGTTGGATAGCGACTTTTCAGAGTATATGAATAATTTTGTTTTCTTTTAATACCTTGTTAACCAGGCTGCAGGTTTGGGTGGTAACATCTCTTCCACCTGAAGAATTTGTTTTTGGAGCTGCGGGTGTAGTGAAATATATGTAACTTGGAAAATGTAATTCTGGTAATGTGACAGGTACGTATTTTCCAGTTCCTTTTAGAAAGCAGAAAAAAACCAGGAATTTAGAAGTTAATTCATTGTCCACATGAGAGATCTCCCAATGCAGGTCAGATGCAACCTGGGCAGAGACGGATGATGTCAGCTCCAGCAGCCTCCCAAGGCACACAGCATCTTGGGCCAGGAGAAGAGCTCCAGCACCACATTGCAAGCCAGTGAAGAGCTCATGGATTAATTCCAGTGCCTTAAATAATATTAACTCATCCTCTGTTCTCCTTCATGGTAAGTAAAAGAGATGTTGTGGATACAAGATTCATCTTTCCTTGTTAGTGAAGTGAAAGCTCTTGAGGTTATTAAAAGTGTACAGAGTGTAACTGAGGACTGACTGTTCCTGATGTGGTGAAGTAAAGTTCTTCTCTGAACCCTGTTCTATGGTAGATGAATACAAAGTTCTCTACAGGGTTAGAAGCAAACATCAAAAAGACAGGAGTGAGTTTCTGTTGGCAGGGAGCTGAATGGGGTGAACTCATTTCACTTTCTCCAGGCTTGTTTAATTTGGAACATGTTCTTTTGTTTCAATACCAATCTCCAAAATAACACTTGAGTGATGGAGAAGCGGTGAAGGGGGGCACCTGTGGAGAAGGACACGGTGCTGTGCTATTGCCACGTGACCTACAGCGGGAGCACTGCGATAATCCTCCTGATCTGGGCATGGAGCGGGGAGGTGAGGAACTGGCTTTGAACAAACAACACCTGTAATTAACATTATGCAGTGATTAGCAAATAACTTTATTTCAGCTGGCTGAAATGTTGTGGGGAAACTCTGGGCATGTCCAATCTGTATGTTAGAAGGTCATAAAAATCCTTTGGAGCTCAGGGCACTGGCCTCACTTTCATTCACCAGAGAGAAATATATTAAATTAGGATCATTTGAAGTCTGGAAACTGAAATACTTTTTTGCTACCTGGCAGGGAAAAAGACTACAGCTGTGTGTCAGGCCACTGAACAACTTCAGTGTATCTGTTTCCCTTCACTGGAGGGAATCTAAAGCTCAATGAAGAGCTTTAGAGTAAGCATCTTGTTGCCACGTGAGTTGTTGACTTTTGGATGGTGTTTAATTAAATGGCTGAAAGATGCACAGATTATTATTATTATTTTTAATTATTTAATCCCTATGTCAGTTCCCAGGAGAGAATTCCTTAGGAAGGGGAAGTTAATTTTGTAGCTGTGTTTTCAAACCCTAATAATTTGATTTATAAGAAGGTGAGAAAATGTAAATGGCACATGGAATTCATCTCATCTCTGTGAGGTGATGGAGTGAAGCTTGAGAAGGATGACTGAAAAAGTTGAACTTGTAGGTCTGAAGTCTGAGTTGTGTAACCATGAGTAACTCAGTCCCTTAGGAAGTTGCAAAATTCAATTTAGCCCACCTTAAAAAATAGACTGGTAATACCTGAATCTTCTACTTTTATGACTGCTGCTTAAATATAGAGCATTGAATACTCCGTTCTTAGTGGTAAAAAGAACAACAGGGGGTTGGGCTAAAGAATCTGCTACTCTAAGCAAAAGGATCCCAGAATAAACTTTCACGTGACACGATTATGATAAACCTGGCAACAATTTGCTGTGGGTTTTTATGAGTGCAGAACATTGTTTATATACAACATTTGTTATGTTGCAGAAGGTTCAGAAGTAGCATGTTTGTGCTCGTGTGTGATGAGAGAGGCCTCATGTATGTACTTTGGCTTTATCATAATTACCAACAAATGAAAAGCCAGAGAAATATCTTGAGGGATTCAGTAAGCAATAATGTCATACTAATAGCTTTTATATATATAAAGCATAAATAAGTACTTATATGTGAATAAGTATGCATTAAAAATTCTAAATATAAACTCTGATTCATTATTCAGAGCAAATAAAAGAACTTGACAGAAAGTCAAATACAGAATAATACAGAATTATTTTTTTCTTTCAGTACCAGTGACAGGTGATTTTTAGCTTATGGTGATATAAAATATTGGAACATGACTTTGATCTCTTGGACCTAATGTATAGTTGCAGAGATTTAACGTTGCCAAACAGCTTGCTTGGATGCCTTTCCAATGATTTGCAAATCCTTAAGGATTTCACAGTGATTAACTCTACCATATGCTTTTTTCAAAGGCCAGTTTTACCAGGACATCAGTTTACATGTGGATTAAACTGGCAAGTGTGAACAAACTTTCAGAATCAAGAAAAGTAAACGTTAATTGCTTGTTACTACTTTTGATTATCTTCTTGTAATGGGAAAGTTACAAAATAAGGAGGATAGGGACAGGTAATAAATGAAATTCCTGTCTGGAACGACAGCTGGAGTAGCAGAAAATTCTCCTGTTGTCATGGGTTGTTGCTACCAGTTATTTTACATACAAATTGTTTCACTCACCTCTGATTGGCAAGTTTTCCTGGCACCGCCAATATTTACAGTGGCTAATTCTCAAAGCGAATGCTGAGAAATATTTTCCTCTCTAACTGCTTATGAATGACTCGCATTTGGCAGCAGAATAAAGGCAGATTTCTAAATACACATTAGAGGTTTGGGGTCTGCAAACGGACAGAAACAGGCAGGAATGAATAAATACTTAGCTAGTAAGGAAGCCGATTAGAGAAACTCTCCTTCTGCAACAGCTGAACAACCAAGAAGACGATAATAAAAGTCTTGCTGCTCTGTCCATAGAAAATGGAGTGATGCAGAATAGATACTGGTTCGTAGGAAAATGTGACATGTCTGTCAGAGTAGACTTGAAACCAGGATTCCAAAAATGTGCTTTATTACTATTGTGTATAGCTCAAAACCAGTATACATAATCTCATATACATATATAGATATATTTGTATGTATATTTGTATGTGGCATAGTTTTACAATTTATAAATAAGTTGGTATAAAATCTGCTTTTGCCCCGAGATCTCAATCTCTCTCTGACAGGAGGGAAAGAACAGTTTGCTCTCAGAAGGCTGATGAACTGATTATATCAGGTAATAGATGGCTTCACTCAGCCAATGATGTTTTCCAAATTTATGAGTATGTGAGGAAGTTTCCCTCAGAAAAAGTGAAGTTCAAAGTCTTGACTGATTTCTGTTCTCAGAAATCTTGAAGTAAATATTGGGAAAAGGGACAATTCTGAAACATCCCAGGGAGAGATTTAGGTTTAGGATTTACCTGTGTCCTCTGATTGCAGTACCCTTCTAGTATATCAGACCTAAGGCTCATCTGAGAGCAGACACACAGCAGAGTGCAGTCACATCACAAGAAGGCAGATCTACAGGAAAGTTGGGAAGCGACTCTATCATGGAGTGCAGTGATAGGGTGAGGGGTAACTGTTTTAAACTGAAAGAGGGTAGATTTAGATTAGATATTAGGAAGAAATTCTTTACTGTGAGAGTGGTGAGATGCTGGAACAGGTTGCCCAGAGAAGTTGTGGACACCTCATCCCTGGAATTGTTCAGGGTCAGGTTGGATGGGGCTTTGAGCAACCTGGTTTAGTGGAAGGTGTCCCTGCCCATGGCAGGGGAGTTGGATCTTGATGAGCTGTAAGGTCCCTTCCAACCCAAACCATTCTATGATCTTACACTGAGGCTGATGAAAGCTTGCAGCTCTTTTGATTTCTGTGAACCTATTCATAAAACCTTTCTAAGTCTATAATCTGCTTCTGGACTGTGAAAATGAATTACTAATATTTACTTGTCCTGTGTTCTTGGCAAACAAGTATGTGGATAGCTCTACTTAATACAAGTACAGTACTTAACAGGGGGAAAAAAGGGAGATGCTCTTGCCTAGAGGAGCGGAACCAAATCTTGTACTTGGAATACAGCTTCTCTGTGGTAGGAGCATCTTCCTGTGATGAGACTCAACCATAACTGTCTGAGGATGGGAGAAGCTGCCTGAAATTCAAGGGTTTACAGTAAGGTTGCAGTAGGTTTGATGCACTTTCAGGACTGGAGAGATTTAGGAGAGCTACTGAAATGTAAAATCAGTCCTGGTTTACATTAGTAGATCCTGGCATTGTTATGTTTCAGGAAAAGGTTTGCATGCTGAACAGGTAATGCATGCTCAGCAGTTAGGGGAATAAGAATTTATTTCCCTTGAGCGGAGCTTACTTAAGCATGTTAGTAGCCACTACGGTGAAAGAAGTTAGCAGGATCTTGAAAAAGCACAAGAGATATTCAGTATGATGAAGTTCTGTCTGGAGGGGAGAGGTGGGAAGTTTTGAGGAATAAAATAGGTATCATATAGCTTAGAGGTGGTCAAAAATTTAAATTAGAGGAGTGAATTAACAAAGGCTAAGAAAGAGGCAACTATTAAACATATAGCAAGGAAATGGAGGGATTAACTATAATTAAACACTTATCAGGGAGAGACAAGGAAATCAAGAAAGGCAGAAGTGAGGAAATAAGCAATTTGTTAATATTAATCAAAGCAGCTTGGGGAAATCAATAAATTCATCAGGGTGATATATCCTAGACAGAAGAAACTGCAAGACCATGAATATAAATGACTCAATAAGTAAGAAGACAGTGAATAAATGTTGAGAGTCTAAATAAACACGAGGTGAGTTATATCTCATTAAAAAGCGGGCGTAGGAGTACTTGGAAACACTGTGGACACGCTCATATCGAGTGTCTCAGACAATATACACTTCCCAGCATTTCTGTTGTGGGTGTTTGTTCACCAAAAGGACAAAATGTGGCTGTGGCAGCTTTTTATTCTTTTGCATTTCTGTCACTTTTTCTTTATCGTGAAATGAGAGAAGGATCGATAAGAAAGGCAAGCAGAGACCACCAAATAAAATTTTACTGTGTCATTTCTAGGAAAAAAAGTTTTTTCATTTTATGAACACTGTAAGTATTTTTTTTTTTCTAGAATTTTGAGTATTGGCATATTACTTAGCTATTAAAGTGATGAACAACTCCTACTGATAAAGCTTCTTTAGATGTTTAATGCTTATGGCTGTGGAAAAAACAAATAAAATGAATCATAAAGGTTTAAGACATTTAAATTCCAGGTTGAATACTAAAATTAGGGTAAGATAGATGTCAGGCCGTGTTTAGAGCTACATATCATAAGGATGTCATAAACTTAGTTAAAAGTTGTAAATTTTGTTTTGCCTTAGCAAAACATGCTGCCAAATGTAAGGAATCTGACACATGTTGAGAGTGTTTACCAGGTTGGCTTTTTTTAAATGATTTTTTAATTTTTTTATCTGTTCTGCGAATATAAAAGTGGAGGATTTTAAGAGACCAGTTCTAGAAAAAAAAATAGGTTTTGCAGGCTAAAGGAAAGTCCTTTCTTAGATGATGCTAATAAGTGAAATAGACCAGAAATTCTTTCTTGTTGGACCACAGGAGCTTTCCAGGGGTAACCAGAAGGTGGAGAAGGCAGGTCACTAACTCTGGAGAAACCTTTGTTGTATGAAGGAATCAACAGACAGAGAAGGAAGGTTTCCTGAAGCTCTTCCTTGGAGACAATATGGGAGAAAGCATGAGGGACACAGGACATGGAATTGCTGACTCCCATGCTCCTTATGTTATCTGTCAAAGAAAATGGAAGATTTCTGAATCTTTTGAAAAGTTTGTTCCTCTCCCACTGAGTGTACAGACACGCAGAGAAACAGCAAATATGACACTTGGAAATACGGTGTCAGGGAGGAAATGGAATGAAAACAGCAATCAAGAAGATTCTATGTAACAAAAAAAAAAAAAAGAGAATGCCAAAGCCAGTGGAGATAGTAAGGAAATAACTGACTGCTGTATTTTAGTCATTTTAAAATGTTAGTCCTTATGTTAGAAGAGAGTCTTTTAAGGGTGTAGTAGGCTGAAATGCTGCTTTTTTTTTCCTTGTCATCTTCAGAATAAGCATTAGCAAACCCTTCGCTCTTTCTCTTCCTCTTTCTGACTGAATTTGCGCAGTTTGATTTCTCCCAAACACTATTCTATGTGTCCTATCAAATGTAAGGACATCAGGACACCGTGAATAGCCAGCTTCTGTATGGAATGCTGACAGAACTCCTACAAGACCTAAAATATGTGACGGAAAAAACTGAATCAGTTGGACGACTCCAACTTCTTAATTTAATACATTAACATTTAATTTGGCATCTGCTCGATGTTGCAAATTAATCTTAATCAGTCTTCATCTTGAAAAAGCAGATGTGTCTGAAATAAAATTCATAGAATACATTGATTGCAGACTAAATAACAGGAACTCATTTAGATAGCCAAGTATAAATGATTAGATGTAAGGTACCTATTTCCTTGCAAACTCTGTGAAGACAATTAAAGATAGATGTGACTGTTATGAAACAGAAGAAACCTCTTGATTCCCTTTACCACTGACCCAGAAAAGATGTCGGTTTTTGGTGATGTGGAGATGTAAGCAAGTTTGTTCATAAATACGATTTCTGATGACCATTAATTTTTTTCAATGACAAGTCCAGCATTTTACCTTCATTTACAGAGACGTGCATCACAATTTCTTAAAATCCTGTCGATTTTATCCAAATAATTTTTCATTATTTTCTTAGTAGAAGAAGTTTGTTTCACTTACAGCTATTACATGGTGTTATTTTATCATCAACAAACTCACTAAGGGTGCACTCTCTCCCATCACCCAGCTCATTAACGAACACACCAGGCAGTACAGGGCCCAGTATTGACCCTTGTAGGCTTTGTATACATGTAGTAGGCATTGTGTACGTGTGGGTTCCTGAGTTCACTGCCCTTCTTGAATTAGTAACTCTGAATCTTCTGCTTTTCTCATAGTTTCTGTTGTATTTGAGAAACAAGACAGAGATAGAAACTCCTTGCTTTGTCCTGTTAGTGTAGTGTAGGACAGGAGACAAGCCCTGGGGGAACAGGAGGGTTCTGCAGAGCTGCCAAGAATATTGGAGAAGAAATTGGATTTTTTTTTTTCCTCAATCTTTTCCTTTTCCCTTGTATAGGTTCTAAAAGATCCTTTCTGCTCCTAGGCACTGCTCACAACATGAACAACATCTACACCATGATATCCACAACACACACAATACCATATGAGGACGGTCAAAACTAAATCCTAATTGGTAGGCATAGTCCAGCCAGGGAGGAAACTTCACCTGGCAGTCTTTCCACAATTTCTGAAGATCCTGCCAATAATTCACAAACCAGGATATGAAGGAAAAATTTCAGATCTCCTTTTTTTTTAATTTGGAGACAACATCTTAACCATGGCAGATGATAAATCAGTTATGGCCCTTATACAATAATTACTACCTGGCAGATCAGGAAGCTGAAATCAACCATGAACATCATCATTTGACGAAGCTGAATGAAATACAGTATAATCATACTAGAACTTCATCTGAGAAGTTTGAGGTGAACAAATGGTAAACCTGTATACATAATATTCAGTTATCCTTTGAGCAATTTTAAAACACATTCTTTAAGTTCAACAGTGAAGCAGTTGAATGTATGTGCTCCTACCTAATCATCCTTAATCTAGCTTAAAAATGTACATTGGCCAAAATATTTTACAGTTTTCCTAAATAGTGAGTTAGAGGATGTAAGAATATGTGCACCTGCAAAATACCAGAAGCTAATTCGAATATCTCATCCTAACAGTTGAAAAAAGGGGATGATTTTTCTCCTACAAAAGGATAACCTTGTTCTCTCTGCCTCATCTTCTTATTCTTCTTTTATTAAACATTCTCAAGTTGGTAAGTCATATAATTAAAAAAAAACAAAATAGTACAAAAAATAATGTACCAAATTTCTAAATCAAGCAGGTGGTTCCCCATCAAGGTACATAAGGTGTTCCTCAGCTACATCTTTTTAATCAGAGTAGAAAAGTATGTAATTTAGATTGAATATCTTTATTTTTTTCTACTTTGCCACTGTTCTAGGGTGAAGAGAATGGAAATGACTGAACAGCAATTAAATAGAAAGTAGGGAAATATTTTGATTCAGGCTGAAAAGAAGGTTAAATGAAATTAAATGAGATAGGAGGAGGAAGGATGGAAAAGAAAAGTATTGGTTTTGGATAAATTTTATTTTACCCAAAACAAAGGTTTTTGTTTTGGTTTAAGTACATTTGAGAGAACCTCCTCTCTCTTTAACTTGGTAATTTGAAATGAAATTTTGAAAAACATATCCAATCAGAAAAATATATTTCAAACCACTTTTCAGAAAAGCAGAATTCTGGTTTAATGGAAAAAAAATAAATAAAAGTGATGTTCCAGCAATTGGTTTTCTTCCATGGCTGAACAAAAATGAAAATGCATTTTCCCAAAGAAAAACAAAAAAAAGTAAAAGCAAGAATAAGCATTATTCCAAAAGAGCCAGAAGCCTGTTGTTTAGAAACAGGTTGAGGACCCAAGCCTCTGCTGCTCTCAGATAATTGCATTCTGAATCCGAGAAAACATTTGCTTTCGCTGTTGTTACTATCTTAATGATAGACTCTCACAATAAGTCCTTTTAGAAATTTGAGTTTTTTTAAATCCTCACATATTCATTTGTCAAATAAGTGCTATTAGAATATAGCATATGCTTTATTTGAAATCCTAATTATGCCAGACACTTATGGAAATTCCACTCTCTGTTTTATTGGGCTTTTCCTTCTACATGTACATATCATACTTCAGAGCACAGCAGGACTGCATAAAATAAAAGGGCTGTGTACTGGTTAATATTGAAGACTGTCATTAGTGAGAAGGAAATTAATTGGATTATGCAAAATGTGCTGTTGATTCTTACGGAAATACTAGAATAAACCAGCAGGCTTTCTTGAGAAGGGAAAGAATCATGTAAATAAAATATCAAAAACCTCACCAGGAAACATTAAATTCCTGAAAACTAGAAAGAAATTAACCACAATTGTTACCCTACTGGGGAGGTTACAACCACAGCCTCTTAAATATTAGCTACTCTTTTGCAAGAAAACACAATTTTGCCCTAGAGAGGAGAGATCTGAATTGGCTGCCGGTGTCCATGAATTTTTAGTATGGTAATTGCTGTGGTGCTGAGAATGTGCATAAAAATACTGAGAGGCTAGCCAGGATCGATGTTATTCAGCAAAACTCTCTGTTCTTAGCCTTTGAAAAGCATCCCAGTTGAGTTTTTCAGTTTAAAGGTATATAGATGTAGCGAGTTACATTTGTGCAGTGTCAAACGTAGCTGATAAAAGGCTTTTTAATGTGTCACAAGGTCTTGCAGCCTGTTCTAATCTGGAGCCTGCAAGCTCCATAGGCCATCCACCTTCTGAGCATTTACAAATTGACTTCTATTTGAAAAAGTCATCAGAAGGAAACATGCCCCATCCGATGACTTTTCCAAATAGAAGTGAGCCTGAAGCTTCTATTAACATTTCTCAATTTTTGTGAAACCTTTAGTATAATATTAGTACGCAGTATTCGCTAGAATGTGAATGTTTAAATACTTATGGGGGAGAACTAAAAGTTCAACCCACCTGTCTACAAATGTTAATAAAATTGCTAATCTGCTGCTTGTTCAGAAAACAAAAATCAGAGCTGATTGTAGTCATTTTCATCCCCACAATTTGCAGTGATAGAAAAAAATTACAGGGAAGCAAGGCCTCCAACAATCCAAATTGGGTTTGGTGTATATAATTAGCCACTGGATTGTTGAGTACACTCAATTAAACAGTATGATGTGAGGCTCGTCTCATTTCCTCGTTCCAATACACACCCACCCAACACTGAAGTTAATGGGGTTTTTTTATTTTATTTTACAGAGCTATTCCTGCTAAGCTAAATTAACAGGAATATTTTAATCAAAGCTTGCAGTGGATAGGCCCTTGTCAGTCCCAGGGGGATTTACAGCTTGGTGCACACAGAGGGTGTGTTTGGTTAAACACATCTATGCAGATATCTGGTCAACTCACCTCATAAACACGGACGGGCTCCCTAAACTGTATTATTTGATCACAGCTCTAGCAAAGACTGAAATTACCACCTGAGTATTTGAAAAGCCATGCAGATGATTGACCTTTGGAGAATTATGGAGTGATCAGGGGTAGAACAAAGACTGAAATCGTGGCAGCTTCTTACCCTGCTGTAGTTACTCCAGCGCAGAATTGTGGCTTAGTTCTCAATGAGTTGGATTTGTATATTATGAAACATTTGATGTTTACTCGATAATGATGTTTAGGAATAGGTGACCTCATTAAAATATTGTATTTTAATGTTCACTCATTCAGTAGGAGTGTTCTGGTGAGACCTATTCCAGTCTCCAGTATCACTTCTCATGGAAGATGAAGTAGAAAATATACAACAGCATCTCTTACTGAAAATAAAACGAACTTTAGGTTAAGGTCCTAAATCATTAACCAAATCACACTGTGTTCCTAACAGTATGTGAGCCTGCTTTGGCCCTCTAGAAATGTTAAGACTTACTATCTGTATTCCCAGCCTTCTTCAGCTGGAAATGTGATCACATGAGTCATATAAAATGGGAACATTTTTATACTAACAAGAGACAGGAAAGAGTTTTTTACTGCCATGCATAATGCCTAAGACACTATATCAAGAAGGGCTGGAGCAGTGGGATTATGAGACACCACGGGGACAATTTGAAATGAGAGGTGCTGAGTGGATAGAGGGAAGCCCTTTTTCCCCATGGTGATATTGTCAGTCACTTGTGTGGATCTGGTAAAGCATATCCTGTTCAGGTCTACCATGTGGAATAAGAATCCCTACTCTGGGCCTTACTTATATTTATATATATAAAATCAGGATGGATAAAAATTGCTACAGTCTTTTGGAGGACTTCAGATCTTCTTCAAATAGTCTTTGAGAATGTTTCTTATTGTATCTCTTTTCCAGTAAGTCTGAATTTATTTATTTTTTTAATCTTGAAGAGTATCTGAAGTATTTGGCCTTTAATTTTTTTTCAAATTAAATATTCATTTTCTTGTGTTTTAAAGGACTTTTAGTGGGGGTTTTCAGTAATTAAAAGTGAAATAAAGGAGTTTAACAAATGAGTTTAATAAATGAGACCCTTTATTCTGTATTGCACACATTCATTAAAATGAGTGGTGTTCCAGTTGAAAAATAATTCTCCAGATGAAAATAAAACACTAGCATAAAAAAGCCTTTATTTTGAACTACTGTCTGAAAAAAAATAGTTTGTGCTGTTGATGATATATTCACTATTGTCTTTGCTCTCCGTAAAATGGATTGCTTGGTGTGTTTCCAGTAACATCTTCTTTGCTGTTGGGTGAGATTAGGTGCTGTGAGCAAACAGGCAACAAAATGTATTCTGCCCAAGGACCTGGAAGAATGAATGTCTTGCGCTTTCCTTGATCTATCTCTTGATTTCTGCATAAAGTGAAAGCACTGAGGGCTCGAAGCCATCTACGGGTTCCTGAGGTTGGTTGGAGTGTTCAGCCCGGATTTGATCCATGATGGAGACTACTTGTTGCTACAGGCGGCAAATAATCCTTCAAATGAAAAAGGAGCTTCTCTAGCAGATGGATCTGATGCCGTGAGAGCAGGAGTCTTCCCTGACCTTGCAGCAGAGCTGGGTGCTGCAGAGCTCTGACAGCAAATTTCCCTGTGTAGGTGGAGCGGAATTGGGTGCGCAGTCTTTAGTTTCACGAGTGTAGGGCTTGTGTGAAGCTCTGAGCTGGCAGTAAAAGCTGGTTCTTCTCTTCATCAACGCTATCAAAGGCTGTCATCCTTACGCGCGCACTGAAAAGTGCCCATATTGGGTCCGTCTGGGAAAAACTTTCTTCATAGCAGCCCCTATGGTGCTGTGTTGTGGATTTGTGGCTAGAACAGTGTTGAAAACACTAATATTTGGGCTGTTGCTGAGCAGGACTGGCACAGCATCAAGGCTTTCTATTTTTCCTGCTCTACCTACCCAGTGAGCAGGCTGGGGGTGAGCTGAAAGCTGCAGGAAGGCACAGACAGGACACCTGCCCCCAGCTGGCCGCAGGAATAGTCCACACCATGTATCATGATGCTTAGCAACAAAAACTGAGGTAAAAGAAAAATAAAGCGGGGATTTGGGACCATTGGCTGACACTAGCTGGGCATCTGTCTGCTTGAGGCAGTGACTGCCTTTGCATCACTCTTTTTTTTTTTTTTTTTTTTTTTTCTCTTTCCTTTACTTATTAAGTTGTCTTCATCTCAGCCCAGGAGTTTTCTTGCTTTTTCTCCTCCTATTGTCTCTCCTGTCCTGCTGGGGAAGAGGAGCGAGCAGGCAGCTCATGTGGGTGTTTGGCTGCTGGCCAGGGTCAACCCACAACAATGTCTTTTTCTCTTTATTTTTTCTAAGACTGTCAGGAGACATTGCCAGACTCCAGAATAGATCTCTTAAGCAGGGTTTTAAGTGAAAAAGGAGTTAGTATTTAAATGCTGAAGAAAACTGTTCAGACAAGGAATTTTGAATGTATGACTTGTGACTTCTCATTAACTAACAATAAGAAAACAATTACTAATTGCAGCAGGGTTAGGTTATAATTGGATTAATTTTTAAGAAACAGATTCTGAAAGAAAATTACTTCGAGCTAGTTATCACCACAGATCTACCCACCCACTTTTCCGTGACAAGATGGGTTGCTTTGACTTTGCCTTCTCCAATAGAATGAATATCATCCCATATGTTTTCTTCCTTCCTATAATGCAAAGCAGAATAAAATTCTCCTACAAAACAAGACATACTTCACAGCTGATGCCCACGGTGCCTGAAGGTAGGATGAGGCCACAATCAATAACCGACGTGTGGTAGCCACAGTGGGGTTTTGAAGCAGCAACCTTAAGTAGCGTGAGGTGTTCCCTGAGAGATGCATCCTTTTCTCTGCTTTTGGCCTTTGGGAAGGGATATTGAAAAGGGAGATGGAAAATTGGATATTCTGTGGGCTGATGCATGGGAGGGAAGTGTGAGTAAGACCTTTAGGCCTTTCCTTTCCCACTGTGCTCTTTGGTAAGAGGAAACGGAGCCTTAACTCCACGCTTACTAGAAATGTGAAGAGAACTTTGCAAAACAAAACACTTCGCCCCAGTGTCTGCCATATGATTTCACACACTTTCTACCAACAGAGATAGCCATGGAGAGCGCTAATGTATGCTGATTAATCTTTCATTTTCTAACATCGTTCTCCAAACACCAGTTTTGGCACCTCAAGCAAGTAACAGCAGCCGTTAGTCTGCCTGGGAGCACACTTGGCTCTGACAGGACTGTCGGATGCCAAAGCAGAGAGTATGTTTTGTCCCCAGTGATATCTGGGTCTTTGCCTTGATCTTTGCCAGATGCTAAAAGGGAAAATGCTTAAAATGTTGAATGATTTTTGGATTGAAAGCAACCTGAGGTTTCTTTCTTCTAGAAATTACAAGAAAAGGAATTCAAAACCAAAAACACCTTAGTGATGCTTTAGATAGCTAAAGCAGATGGAAGAGACTACATGTGAACATTTTATTTACGCATTTTGAAAGGCATTAAAAGTCCCTAACGTATCACTCTACACTGATCTTCTAACAAGAGAGAGAATTTTGATTCTCTACCATAAGCACTCTGATAATTTCTTCTCTTAATAGTCTCTTAATTTCCTTAATAATATTGATACACTTTTAGTTGAAAAAAAAAAAAGGGAAAATAAGTATTTAAATGGAATTTCTCTGTCGAAATGACACGAATGTTTAACTGTATTAACTCAAAATGTGGTTTGAATCTTTTATTTTATCAGTATTAATTCATATATCCAGGTCTACTGCTGTTGTATTTCAGGGAAACTGTTGTTCATTCACATTTCCAGTATCAAACGCAGCTCCTCAGTGCACCTTTCCCTCTGGTTGAGCCAGGGGACGACTTGATGTGGAATGAAAGTAAGGGAATTCACTTTGGAATTTTCTGTGGAATGAGATTCCTTTTTTTCAGTCACCTACAACTCAGTCACTGTCTCACCTGCATTTCTCCCTGCTCATATTCTGAGAGGGTAAATAATTTGATCAGGTTGCACAGTTTTGAGTTTGAACATGACTTCCAATACTAAGACGTTACTTTCCAATGAGCTGAGCTTCATTCACCTTTCCTAGTGGCAGGGTGAACATCTGGAGGGGAGCTAAAAATGGATTTTGTGGTCACGGATGAAAAAAATGAAGATAGTCAGTTGTGACCGTTACAGTTCAACTTTTTCATTTCTCATGATGTGGCTGCTTTTGAACTTGCAGGGCTGCTTCAGGTTCTTCCCTGCAGGCAGCAGCTTGGGAAGAGTTACCTGTGGGCTTTAGGGGGTCTATTTGCCTAACACCACTTTGATAGGAGGGATTTCATGGGCTAGTTGCTCTAGCACCAAAACTAATGATTAAGGATGATGAAGGGACTGGAACATCTCTCCTGTGAGGAAAGGCTGAGAGAACTGGGGCTGTTTAGTCTGGAGAAGAGAAGGATGAGAGGAGATCTTATTCATGTCTATAAATATCTGAGGGGTGGGTGTCAAGTGGAAGGGGTCAGGCTCTTTTCTGGGGTGCCCAGTAATAGGACAAGAAATAACGGGTACAAGCTAGAACGCAGGAGGTTCCACCTCAACCTGAGGAGAAACTTCTTTCCTGTAAAGGTGACAGAGCCTGGAACAGGCTGCCCAGAGAGGTTGTGGAGTCTCCTTCTCTGGAGACTTTCTAGCCCCACCTGGATTTGTTCCTGTGTGGCCTGCCCTGGGTGATCCTGCTCCGGCAGGGAGGTGGGACTAGATGATCTCTTGAGGTCCCTTCCAACCCCTACCATTCAATGATTCTATGATAATGCTTTCCCTTCCCCATAATTTTAGGTGTTTCTTCAACTTTGACACATTTTTTCTCATAGCGAATGTGCCTTTTCTTCACACATGCACATCATGGGTTTTGTTTTTTCATTACCCTGGTCTTATCTCTTGCAGGAAAGCTGCTTTTTTTTCTTGCCAGCACTGTTCCAAGGTGCTGCTTTTTGAATGGAAGGTTATCAACCCCTTGTTGTTGCTATACCAACCCTGCTGCTGGTGTAGCTTCCAAGAGCTGGCTTGGTAAAAAGAGAGGTTTTACAAGACAACCCACAGCTCCTGAAGTGTGTATTAACACATTTGTTGAGTTATGAAGCAAGTGGTTAGAAATGTTTTCAGCTCAAACTCTGAAACTTAAGTTTTCATTTTAATAGTATGATTTCTATCCTCATGAACCATAAGCTGCATTTATAAAATCTAGCAGGCAAAATGTGTTCTGTAACTAAGCTCCCTACTTTCCTTGATTTTCATGACCTGTCAAGACAGGGATTAGTTGACTAGAGTATTCTTATATACAATTTGGAGAAAAGTCCAATTTATTCTCGCAAAATTCTCTGCTCTTCCATCACCCAGGAAATTATTTGATAAAATGTCAGTACAGGAATGAGGTAGTATTTCTAAATCTCAGCTGGAGCTGATTTACTTAAACAAATGCAATACTTTTTTTTATTATCTTATTTCTTAATCAAATATTTGGCTTTATTACTGCTATGTAATAATGGATGTGCAGTTCCCAATAAGTGTTATTCTTCAATGCAATTCATGTCACGTGCTTAGACATTTTTGTACTTAGAAGGTTTTTTTTAGATCATTCAGAGCAGTAGCTCTATAAACTCTTGTCATTACAGACAAGCATAGCAATTAAATCCTTCCTTGGAGAATATTAAAGGGCTGGAGATCAAGTCTTTTCTTTTTAAGTTGTCCATTTGTTACCAAGCAGTTTTATGTAGGTGACATAATACTGAAAGAATATTTAATTTCAGACGGCAAATACTACAGAAGCAGAAAAGGGGCTGTAAAATAATAGCTTGTTTTGAAAGTGAACCAGAAAGTAGATCCTGAGGAAGTGGAGAGATGAATATTGTGCCAGCCAGCCTTCAAAAAGGGCAAGGTAGAGGGTGTAGGTGGGTCAGTCCCACCTCTTCCTCTGGGACCATCAGCCTGGAAGCCATTTCTTGGCATATGCTGGACCAGTAGATGACCAGGAGCAGCTGGCCAACTTCTTCCCTTCCATGAGGAAGTGACTGGCTCTATGACCAAGAGAGGTGGCTTATTTCAGCCTGGAGAACAGAAAACTAAAAGTGAGGGAGCAGAACTGTCGTCTTCAGCTACCTAAGAGTAGTCCACAGAAGACTCTCACTCCAGCTTTAGGAAGTATAGAGGATGACAGGAAGTATAGAGGATGATGGGCAAGAGCCACAAATTGTGCCAGGAGAAATTCTGACAGCTGTAAGGAAAGAATAAAAAAAAAATCAAAATGAGAGTGGGTAAGCACAGGAACATGTTATCCAAAGACGATGTGAAATCTCCATCCTTGTAGACGGCCAAAAGCTGACTGAACAAGGCCCTGAGAAATCTTATCTAACACTGAAGCTGGCTCTGCAAGTTAGGCTGATTCTACCTTCATTAAAAATAAACCATACTTATGAAATCTAGCAAACAAAATGCAAGAGTTCTCTAACCAGGCTCCCTACTTTCATTGACTTTCATGACCTGTCAAGACACTGAGATTAAGAGTATTTTTATACTCTTTCAGTATAAAAACTCTTTCAATATACTCTTGCAGGAACTTTCAGTTCCCTTTCCAGGGGAAGGGTGATGGGAGAAGAGGCTGGAGAGGAACATCCAGAATGATTTCCAACACTCAAAATGAATGAACAAATGATGTCATATGTTTGATTGTAATGGCTGCAAAAGTCCTGTAAATCAGATGATGAAAATCTCTCTGAAAATGCATGTCTGAGAAAACAGTGCCACTGGAGACAGCGTTACTGTATCACATGTCAGAGGTCAGAAAGCTCTTGCTTAAATATTTAACCACAAAGCTGTAGAAATGAAAGATGTATGTCTGTGCAACAGCAAGTTTCCTGTTCTGTCATCAGGAGATTAATAATGCTTTAAAAAGTGTGAATAAAAACCAGGTTTGTACTTGGCATTATTTTATGCATTACCTATAAAGCATTTCTTGTTCTGTATCTTACTTGCTCCTACCCCACCAGCAGCATTATGTCAGCAATGTCTTCACTTGAGTCTCTACCAAATGTTCACACCCCCCCAGCTGAACTGTGTTTTCAATTCCCAGGGAATTCTTCCTGGCCCAGAGCACAACTGTTGAACAGGTTTAGGTTTTTCTCTTCAAGTCTACAACATAACACTGATGTTAGCAAGCAACACTTTGAGCATAAGGCTCACGCAAAAAATCCCTGATGCAAATTATTTGTTATCCAGCCACTGACTGCGTTTCAGCCTCAGCTACCCTTGCTGCTGGGAGAGCGGCTTAGAGGCTTCACTGTTACACGCACCAGTAACATGTTCATTCCTCAGGATGAGCCCTTTAATCTAAAATGGAGTCCTACACTAAACAGAGTTGTTTTCTCCTAGGGTCCTAGAAAGGCAAATGGGAAATAAAGATTGACAAGTAACTGCAAGAAAATATTTTTATCTTTTTTTCCCCCTGGCTATGCACTAGCAGTTATATTTCTAAAGCAGTGTGGAGGAGGTGCACTTCTCACTACTGCCCATATTTTGGCACTGGCATTTTCTCAAATTATCGACAAAGTTCTGGCAGGTGCTAAGGTCCAGCTGATAAAGTTGCAGGGAAGAACCTGCTCTTAAACAGGTGCAAATCCTCTGTATAAATTCCACAGACGGGTTTGAGCTCAGCTCTGAATGCAGCCTGACCTTTGTCACTCCCTGGGAAGGCTTCTGTAAGTATTCCTCAGAGGCTTGAAAAATAGTCTGTGGCCTGGAAAGGTACCTCTGTGTTTTAGTTTTGTTTCCTTTTCAGAGAGACATGTTGGGAAATGCTGGTTTGGTTTAATGGATTTTTATTTTTTCTGCCTTAAAGTTTCTTTAAGTGTAAATTATCAGTGCTCTCTTCAGTTTTCCTTCGAGCTGCATTTATAAATCAGTATTTTCAATATTTTTATTAAGGTTTACTATTGGCCATACGTGGGTGTGACAGTAATGAAGAATTTTGCCCCTTGCTTTGGGATTATTTGTCATGCTACAATAGGAGCTTATTGACAGACATGAAGAGCCTTTTGTACTAGCAAGACAGCTTATACTGCTCTTTAGTACTCAATATACTACTTCACTACCCTGAAACTAATTAAATCATGTGGCATGTTGAAAAAAAGGGCATGTTTTCATTCATGGGTTCTTGATTTAGACTCACTGGAGAAATCTAGGGTAATTCTGCTGTTTGCCATTGGCTCATGACTAACAAAAAAAAATCTCAGTATTGTTGGAGTATATCTTGGGTGTAAATCTATCACTTTTTAATAAGACAGGAAACAGTGCTTGTAGTATTTCCCCCTTTCCAGGCTAAATGCATCATCTGCCTCTCAGAGAAAGCGTTCTGCTATGGGACCTGGAAAAGCCTTTGTGATCAACCCTCTGGAGCAGGTTCTCTTTTTCAGCGTCAGCTGTATGTTTGTAACAAAGGCTTCCAAAAAAATATTGTTCCCAGCCACCAGAAGGCATCGTGATTTTTAAATGAAAGATCCAGCAGGCTATTTCATCCATCTAAAATACAGTGTCCTGAGACCCATTCCTTTAGATTTATATAAATTTCGTGTGAACACTATCTTTCTTTTATACCTGCCCTATTACTGGCCTGGTTTTCTTTTGAAGCACAAATATGTTGCCAGTTTGTTGGCTCTGCTGTATTTTCAACAGCTGTCTTTATTTTGCTCCTTCCAAAGACGCTCATAAAAAAGTGTATTTTTATTCATCTATTATTACCCTGAATTTATAGCAGGAACAGTAATGGCTTAAGGCAAGAATAATTTAGATGAATGCTTTTTTAGACTTCAGAGCTTTGCTGCATGTGAATAGATAAAGTATCTGTTTTAATCTAGTTTTCAAGGCCCTTAATGATGAGACTGTCAGTGAAGTGAAATTTTTCTTTCCTTACATGCACAGTGGAATGTTTAATTTTTTAGAACTGAGGCTCTACAGAGAAAGAATTCAAAGTTAGATTTTTTTTTATTTTTTTTTACTAAGGTATACTTTACATTTATCTGACTGTCTGTTAGGTCTGGCTGTAAGCTGGATGCAGGAAAAGAGAATTTGGAAATAACTGCATAGTACCTTACCAGGAACTGATGTAGACCATCAACATCTAAGATTTCAGATACTGGATCATTTCACAGAGAAGGACCTCTAGTTTTAACATAACCATGAGCCAAAGTACAGGCTCACGTTAGTCAGAAGTGGTGATATTCAGAAATACCCACAAGCAAAAAAAAATCTGTGGTCTTATGGTAATGAGGAATAAAAATAGTGTCTCTTTACTATCCATATAGATACTTCTTTTTTTTTTTTTTCTCTATTTTCAACCTTTTCTCTCAAGCCTAGTATGAAATGAAAGGGTCCTGCCCTTTCAGTGCAGTGCTCCCATGATCATTCTGTTGTGCAAGTTTGGTTTTCAGCTCTGTCAGAACACTAGAAATCCCATCAGTCTTTGAATCAAATACCACCTAACTTTCTGAGAAAAGAAAGAAAACTGCACCATTAACATTCTAAATACTAAAACTAGAAGAAAACTAAACCAAGCTGACAAGATCAATAATGTTCCCTTGCACTCTATCTAACTCCAGAAACAGTGTTAGTGGTGTTATCAATGATTGTAACATGTAACCTTAACTGAATTTGTGTTTCAAATTTTGTTCCACTTCAAAATCCTGTCTGCAATTACTATCTTCCACTGTCATCTAGTGTCCAAAAAACTTTCTGCAAGTGTTCGGTGATTATATAGAAGAAATAAATACTACTTTTTCCCAAGCTCATTAAAAAAAAATTAAAAATTAGGCAGAAAGTAGTTGCTAAAGTTTGGATACTCTGTTTGGATATTTTCTTGGATTTATTTGGATATTTATTTGGATTCTATTTGAATATCTTGTTCTGTCTGTATAGTTACTCAGCCTTGAAAAAGTCTCTGTAGCTGAACATGCATGTCCAGTAAGGAAATAAGAAGTGGAGGGGAAATACAGACATTCAAAAAAAATAGCATTACAGAAGGTGATGGAAGGAACAGGAACCGCAGGTCCCAGTTGTGTCAGGGCTTTAAGGGAATTGTGGGCTAGAAGAAAGCACAGTCGAAATATCTTAGTACAACTGAAGAGAAGAAATAAGTAAATAAAGCTCATAAGAAAAATATTAGGACATATTGCTAAAATAAACCAGAAAGAATTCAAACAAGAACATGCATTAAATCTGTTTGATGCTTTCCCATAAATTGTCCCTCTTTCCTACATTTTGTAACAAGAAAGCAAACATAATGGGTTTGAATCGTGCTCTCTAGGGCACATGTGAAATATTTGAGTAAGAAAACAGCTTGCTTAGTAAATAAGACCCATACTCACAGGTATTATGCCTTACTCTCCTAAAAAAAAAACCCCTCATGTTTATAATTTTGACTAGTAATAGTGCACTGAAACTATCCGATGTCCTTTTCAAGGAAATAATTGTCAGTTTTCAAAGTGAAGGATCATATGAAACCGTTGCTTCTACTTCCACATACTTGCCACATGATCAAATTCAGTTTTCATTTCACAACATTCAAAAACCACACAAGATACCCTGAGAAAAATGGGAACTCTGCTCACATATCAAAAAGGAAATAGGATTAAAAATGACCATCAATAACCTGAGCTGATGTTAATATATTTAGCCCTGCTGAAATTAGCCTCAAGGAACCATGGCACCAGACTCTTAAAATGACAAATTTAATGCAAGGCATTAATATCTGTTCTTGAATGTTGAGTTTGCTGCCAAATGTACATTATCTGTCTACTTTGTAAATGTTATTCCAAGGGTAAAAGGCAATATAGTGAAGCTAAATGACCCAAAATGACCCAATGGCTATTTATTAACATAGACCACATCAATAAAAGGGTGATTTTAAAGAAAAAAAAAAAAAAAAAGGTAAAAAGTTGCTTTTGGAAAAAACCAAACAAATAACAAAACCCAATACTATTTATGTAGGTGAATTCAAATATAGAAACAACTTTAATTCCATCCTCTTATGACCTATGACAGACAGGAAGACTTTAAAAGAAACTTTCAATCTTTATATATCAGACTAGTGCCACTTTAGATTGCAAAAAAAAATAAAATAATCAGAATACTACAATTATTTGAAGAAGAATAATTAAAGAACAGGTAAATGTTGCACTTATTTAAGGGTTTAAAAAAACCAGATCCATATTTGTCTGCTCATCCTTGCAATAAGTTCAGCTGAAGGAATCTGGTGTCTATACAATTTGAGAGCAAAAAAAATAATAAAGTCCTCACAGGAACCTCATTTTAAGATATTTACTTGGCAGTTACTGCAAGAGTAAAATAAACTTGCTAGTCTTAATTAAGGTAGACGCAGAACTTCCGTGGAATAAAAGTTTCAACCTGCTTAATAGGAGTTTTCTTAACTTTGAAGTTTCCTTTCTGTATTTACTACATATATAAACAAGCAACCCTGGTTACCAGTTTTTAGCAAGCAGAAAGAACACACTTTTGTCCTCTTTCAGTTGGCAGCTTTCTGTAATGAGTGGTGATGTCTTGAATTCTAGTTAGTGTTAGGAATAAGATGACTAAAAGGTGAATTTTAAGTCCCAGTACGTCTTCAGAGAGTTCCATATGGCAAATGCAAAGACATCTGGAACCCAACGAAATACGTACGTTATTTATTAACCTGTCTGTTGCTTTACCTAGTGACTAAGGAAATTTCAGTAGCTCAGGGTCCTGAAAGTATTTTAACTCATTTTCTGTGAAGAAACCAATTTATTCTGTAAATTTGAACTATAATTTCCTTGCATTGATGTGTGCTGAAAGAAAATCTAATAGTGAGCGTGGAACTCAGTAGAAAGCACCATCTAAAAGGTCACTGTTCCATTTAAAATATTGTGTTAAGAAAACAAAAATTTTGTTCCAAAAATATTTTTGTTATCATCATCTCTGATTTTTTTGAAGGCAGTCATTTTGAATTGGAACATAACCTTGGAGCCCATTAAGCAGTCCTGCCAACTTCAATCCTTTCTGAAAGGAAATATATGTATCTAGTGAAATACGAAGGTATCGGTACTTAAACACTTGATGTCATGTTACACTGGACCTCTACGTTTCTATTTGGTGTTTGCTAGAGCTTTAGAGATATCCAAGGATGTGCCTTTGTGCATGCTGGAAAAGATTTTTCAGACAACCTTGCAATCATTCTGTAAACTAAACAGAACAAAGAGGAACTTTCTTTCTGAAAATGCTCCTAACCTCCCCAAGGATTCTACACATTATATTCTGCACCAGAATTCAGCAGAAATTCCTAATACTCGTCTTTCATGAAAAATATCAAAAGGCTGAATCCTTGCTGAATGACAGATTGGGAAAATATTTAAGAATCAATTAGTGAGTAAGAAATAAATCACATAGGACTGACGTGCAGGTTGCTAGACTGTGTTGTTTTCAATGTATAGATTCTCTTATCTGTTAAAAAAAATTCTTTGGGGGGGGGAGGGAAAAAGGCAACCCAAAAATACTATCAAAAAAATTCCAAAGCAAAATAAAAAATGAAATGTGAAAACTTATGAAGCCATAGATTAAGAGCAGATTTCAATCCCAGTGTATGATTAAAGGAGAAAAAGTCATTCCTGTCATTCAACTCAGAGCTCCAACACTTGCTTGCAGATGAAAAATGTAAAGACTAGCAATGACCTCTGGTGTTGTGGTTTAAGTATTGCAGTATAGTGTTCCTAGCAATAAACCACAGTGCCCGTGAAACAACCAGGTAATTCTAGACTGTATTATTCAAATATGTGGTGTAACACAGAAGCAGCTCTTTTCAAGGAGAAAAAATTGCTTTCTCTATTAACTACAGCTTGTAACAGCAGAAATACTTGGTCGTTTTCCTTAAAAACTTCCAAAAACTAGCGGAATACTGTTTGACAACATCTTTTTTTCTGATGAAATGGAGGGTGGGGAGCTTTGTACTCTTCTTTGCATCTGGTTCAAGAACAAGGATTGTATATTAGATGAGATGCCACTCTGGGTGGTTCATATGCCCAGGACAGAGGGAGCAGGAGAAAATAACTTAAATCCCAACAAGAAGAGCAAATGAGAGGCCATTATAGTCCATCCTGTTGCTGGATATATGGCCTTTGGACCATTCAAGGAGAAAGGACAGAGCAGTGTTGCTTTCTAAGATGATCTTCACGGGATGCTGAGGTAATTACTGTCCTCTACAGAAGCAAATGTCCCCACTACACTACAGACCTTATCAATCACAAGCTTGAACAGAACAAGCCTAGATGCACAGATGTGGTCTGAAAAAAGGCAGTAGTACTAGGACCTAAATCAATTGCCCATTTAGGCTTGAGAGGAAACAAGGCATTTCTCTTTGGTAACACCACAGAATTTTCAGCCTGATTCTTGCAGCCCAGACCTTGCTTTAAGATTTTCTGTGCGATTATTTAAGAAGTGGGATCAGTTTGTTTAAACATTTTAAAAAAAAAAAAAAAGTCTACATCTTCAGTGAAATAGGAAAGATTGTCTGTAAGGACAAATTGCCACAACAGGATGGTTAAAAATACCATATGGAATCTGTTGTGAAGCCCTTGTGTGGTTTACCTGAGGATTCAGGGAGACTTCACAAACGTTGCTGAATGGAAATCACAATAATCACCTTCCTAGGTTTTTCCAGGGCTTGCTCTGGTCACCAGGCACCGACAAGAGTAACAATTCCATGTGTAATTCCACTGATGAGAGTAACATTTCCAAGCCTAATTTCACTTCTGCACCTGGCTTGCTCTCACTTGCTCCTCACTTGTTTTCTTCCTTTTTTTTTTTTTTTCCTTTTTCTTCCTACCAGTGTTAAACACACTGCTAAGCTATTCCATACAGTGGTAATAGTTTTCATGTGCTATTTAGCATTTTGACTTTCTTTAAATGCTAAAAAATCTTAAATGCTAAATTCTTTTCATTTTATTGCTACTTCCTGTATCAATGCGTACATGTGTTTTTCAGAGCACACCTACGTAATCTTTAGCTGCAATTAGAGATTATTTTTACTGCTGACTTCCAGAAATGTAATCCTGTAATTAGAGAGGAAGTCACCTCAAATGAAATCCCATCTAGGGCACTAGAGCTGCGTGCTGATTTTAAGATTAGTTGTCTGTAGTAATGTCAGAAAACATGAGAAATTCATGCTAGAAGGTACCTCACAAAACATTAAGTGGCACAAGGATCTTAGGGGTGTGTGGAAAGCAAAGGCTTTTTGAGATGGTAGTCTGGAGTATTTCTGAATTATTTGCAGAAAGTATTTGAATTTCTGTATGGCTCTGGAGAGCATAATGCAAATCCAGGCTTAAGCAGGCTCGGATTTTAAGGAGCATTTGAGATGGACCAGGGGTTTATCTTCTTCTGCATCCCCGAGAAACTCCAAAGCTGAGTTAGTGCTTAGAGAAATATTAAACAAAATTCTTTATGACAGTTTCTCCAGCTCTGTCCTTCAAAAACAACCTAAGCTAAAAAAAAACCAAACCAGTTCCTACTGCAGATAATTCTAGACTGACTAATTATTGAACTGAGATTTATGGCTGTTAGTGATCACAAATACTTTTTGTCTCACATGCAGAAGAGGGATATTTTGTCTAGTTTATATATGTCCCCTAATCCGAACAATTCCTCTTACCTAATTTTCCAGAAAGAAAGATAATGATCAAAATTGATCTGAAAAGACACATACAAAGCAAAATGTCGATGAAAATTGAGTTTTCTTTGAAAGGATTTAACAGACAAAAGACCCCACCTCTGCAGTCTAGAGAGAGCTACTGCTAAGAGCCTGTCCAGAGTCACCAGTTATATAAAAGCCATAGTTTTGAAATTCAACAGCAACAATAATACTCATCAGTATTATGTAGTGCATCTGAGGAAAAGAGAAATGGATGGGAGCAATGTGAACTGGAAGCTATGAAACATGAAACACCAAAAAACTACAGTCCGTAGCCGGTCATGGCAGGGGTCTGTTGCTCTTTTGTACCCAAAGTCCCAGAACTAAACACTGAGCCTTATTTTCAACAAGGTGTTGAAAATGTTAATGATTTGAAAATCGTCTACTGCTAATTAAGGGAGTTACTAGATACTCCGAGAGTTTAAGGAAATCCAGGTAACTTGGGGTTGTACACTGTGATTCACTGAAGATAATATTAATAAAAATGTGAAAATCACCAAAACTGCAGGAGACTGAAAGAGCACTAATGGTAGGGCAATGTTCAAAACCTGCTTCATCTCTAGTTTGTTGTGCTGCCTATATCATACCTTCTCTTTGATGCCTACAGTTCAATTCAGATGATAGAGCTACAGGGATTAAGAACACAGTTAATGTTGCTCAGGAAGGTTCTGGGAAAATGGATCCAAACCAGTAAATTTTCATTGACTGGGTTTATGTATTTGAGGAAACAACTTACATGCTGCTTACAAAAGTAAATTTCTTTACTGTTAAAATCAAGAGCAAGGCAAAACTTTATGCATAAATCTGATTTTGTATGTATGATGTAAAAAATAAAGAAACCTCCAAGCCAGTCTTTAAGGAAAGAAACCTCTTCCCAGCTGGGGGAGAGCATTACATGCTGACATTTTTTCTTTCCTGTGCCCAAATAATTATACAGGTGTTGATCTCTATTACCTCCAACTTGCCTTTTTCAGTAGAAGAGAGTAATTTGTAATTAGTAGAGGTTTTCATGTGTTGGTTTCCATTTTGGTATCCTTTATACATTGAGGTATCAATAGACTAAGTGGAATCCTTTTAGAAATATCGTTTAGGAAGACATTCATTAAAGAGCTTTGGACAGTCTTAACTTCAAAATTGCCCACCAGAGTTGCCACCTCTCTAAACAGTTCCCAGTCTACGCAGACTTGGCACAATTCAGACATGGTTTTAAAATGCATAGGGAACATAAAAGATGTAAGCAAACCAGCAATCATCTGTGTTCCTGCATCGGAAAGCTCAAGTGCAGAGCAGATTCCAAAGCTGTAAAGCCCTGAAAGAGGATTCTATCAGCACCCACGCCTGATCTCATCAATGAATATATAAAAAAAAAAACCTCCTAAGAATGAGTAATGAATGCGAGTGCACTCAGAACAGTCAGATTTTTTTTTTCTTCTTTTTCAAAGGATTTAAACCCTAGTTTAAATTAGTCTACTCCTACAGTATCTTTTAAAATAATTTAACTAGGCACTTAGGAATCTTTGAGAAGTGTAGTCTCTTCTGGAGATGCAAAGAATGATTTCAGGTTACTTAGTTCATCATTTCAGTTTATTCTATTAATTGAGGCCAATGACTAATTCTTTGAATTGAGACTCTGGAAGCTGGGAAAAAAATGATGGTTTTGTTTCTATTCCATTCAGGAACAGAACTGTAGAAAAGGTAGGGGTTGGAAGGGACCTCTGGAGATCGAGTCCAACCCCCCTGCCAGAGCAGGATCACCCAGGGCAGGCCACACAGGAACACACCCAGGGGTGTTTGGAAAGTCTCCAGAGAAGGAGATTCCACAACCTCTCGGGGCAGCCTATTCCAGGCTCTATCACTCTTATAGGAAAGAAGTTTTTCCTCTTGTTGAGGTGGAACCTCCTGTGTTCCAGTTTGTGCCCCTCATCCTATGCCAGGGTACTACAGAAAAGAGACTGGCCCCTTCTACTTGACGCCCACCCTTCAGAGATTTGGAAACATGAATAAGATCCCCTCTCAGTCTTCTCTTCTCCAGACTAAGTAGCCCCAGGTCCCTCAGCCTTTCCTTATAAGAGTTATTCCAGTCCTTGGAACATTATAAAAATGAAACAAAAAAAAGGCTGAATGCTCAAAGTGACTAAAACAAAGGGCAAAAAGTTGACTCAGTATGTTAGTAGATGATATTTTCATTTAACAATTCATCTTCCTGCAAGCACAAAGAGGGTTTTATATATTTGGTTTAATGCTCTTTGTAGTTTATTTAAATATAATTTTTTAAAAAGACATGAAAATTAATAGTTTCTTCATCTTGAATTTCCAGTTTATGTTGACAGAAAGCTTAGGGAAGAGAGGAGAATTTATATGCTTATTTTAAAAGGCAATTAGCCCTTATTAACAAAAGGGGGATAAAAGCCTAATGTCTAAATCAGCTGCTTAGGTTAAATATAATCATACTTTTCTAGTCTTTTTAAAAAATAGTCTGCATATTAAAATCTAAATATAGAAAGAACAGACATAGTCTAGAAGCATCTGAGCCTGTCTCACTGGAGTGCCTAAGAAGATGCATTTGCAGGCTGGCTGCTGGGATATTGGCTGGTCTCTGGCCTGGGCTTTCAGCTGGAGACACCCAACATCCCTGCTCCTGGAACAATCCTGCCATTTGCACCTGGCTTCCTGCACCACTCCAGGGGTTATTGTCAGAGGAAAAGTTCATGCAGGGCAAAAGGAGGAGCTGAAGCCTCCACGGATATCGCTGCACCCCTCGGTTTTGACAAATTTGGTCTTTATGGTTACTGAACGGGGAGAGGGACTGATGGAAATCATGGAAGGCTCAGAGTATGTTACCCGTGGACTGAAAGGCCGTTGGATATTTAGAATGTTATTTTGCAAATGAGGATAGCGGATCCTGTGCCATAACTGTAAAAAAGAAAAATAAATCAGGTCTCTAGCAATGTAGGCCAAATTAATTCCTGCTATAACTTCTTCAACCAAAATATCTGCTGTGTAATTAATTTTACTGTTAGCAGGAATTAGCCTTAACATTTCAAACTATGGATGTATCTGACAATGACTTAAGTGCTTTGATATCAAAAAACACCCCAGAGCTGCTACACAGTAAAAAATGGGAACTCTGTGCCCAGTAACATTAAATATTCCATACTGCTGATACCTTTCTATACAGCAATAATTTTCCATGCATGTAACACTACTGTTGTTCCTTGTAGTCTTCAGTGCATTTACTTGCTTGGCCTCGTTGTGTCCAGTACGGTCCGTGTGCTGTGGAGAGGTGGTGGTGTGGGAAGGTCCAGTTGGTACCTGACACAAATAGGATCTCTTAAATCAAAATATGCAGCAGGGGATTTTCATAGGATTCTTCAAGCTGCCTGTTTTCTCTTGTGAGCTGCTGTCCTTAACCACTTCCGAGGGGGTATGTCCATTCTGACTGTTCTATCTGAGGTTTAAAGGTCCTTTGGATAGGTCTACCCAGGACCAAGACCTGATCTCATGACCTAGATGTTACTATCCCCTTCCTTTAAGGAGCTCTGGCAACAAGAAAAATCACTTATGAATTCAAAACCTGTGTGGTCAGAATTACTGGAACATATTGGGAAGCCACCTAATGTTAAAATCACTGGTTAGGAATGATCCCTAAAAGAGTCAGAGGGAGTGGTGTGCTTTCAAAAATGGCACCAGCTGCTCCTGAGTCATTGACCATTCAAAAGCAAATTACTGAGAGCTTATGGACCGGTCAGTGCTCTAGAAAAGAAGCAAGAGATGAGCCAGTACTTGGTGTTGGCTGTGGACTGCCAGCCCACGTCAAAGAATAACCAAAGTTCTTGAAGTATCTCTCCCTAACGTGACAGAGAACTTGCGTTGTTGGAGACTGCTGTTTACTTCCTACATTCCAGCTCAGAAGAGTAATATATACTTTGTGCTTTAAAAAATTACTATTTTTTAAAGGGATTAAATTGTTTAGTTCCATTTCATTAAACTGAAAATGAATACTTGAACAAGGTTGCTCTACAAGATGCCGCAGACTCAACAGAGAAGGAAGGAACTTGGGTTTAAACCATCAGCCTGGTTTAGCAGGGAAATAAATGCAGCTGGTTCCAATACTAAAAAAACCCAACCTAACCAAAAAACACCCCCCCAAAAAAAAGACAAAACTGAAGAGAAGTTGATGAAGAGAGCAACTGTAAGGGAAGCAGAAGTACACAGGGAGAATTTATGGCAAGTAGAGCTAAAGAAAATAGGAAGATGTGGTTTTTCAGGTATATTTGGAAGTAAATAAATGCTGACAGTATTGGCCCACTACTGGTGAGGCAGATTACAACCGTGTAGAAAGACTGATGTGCTCCTTTTCTGCTTGATACTGAAATAATTTTTCTGACCTGGTGTCACCAGTTTAAAAGGGGTGCTTAATGTACTAGGGTATTACAGCTGAACTATGGGAATAAACTCTTCAGAGCAGAACTCAAAAGGCTTCGTTTATTTGGTGCCATGGAGAAAGCGAAGAGGTGTTAAGGTACCATGTAAGAATGGACATCTCTACGGAGAAATACGTAACGTTAAACAGCTGACAGTGAAAGTGCCCAGTTGAGGCAATAATAAGATGCTAATTAGTCACTGTAATCCTGGAAAGTTTAGATTCACACTCACCTATTTTTCCTGAAACACACTGTAAATACAACACGAGTTTTCACCCTTATCCCATTTATTTTCAGAAGAAAGGGGAGTACTCAGAGCAACTCTCATCTCCTGATTTTCTTTTGGAATTGAATGAACTCAGTAATTTATTTTGTTTTGTCTGTTTTCTCCAAATCACCTCTCAAAAAGCATTCTTGACTTTAAGAAATCCACCCCCATAGTCTGTAGTAACCAACCAATCATGCTTCCAACTTTTTTTTGTATGTATAGTTGTGTTTAACAACTGGAATTTTTAATTCTAAATCCCACTTAGAGTATCCAGCTTAATACATGAAATATGTTGAAAAGTGCATATTTAAACGAAAAGAAGCAGTCATTGCATAAACTAAAAGGCGTCATGTGTGCAGCAGCTAAGGCAGAACAGACTATTTTATTCAGGTGTTGGGTTGGATACATATATAATATGTACATATATATTCCATATATAAAAAAAATATATATAATTTGACAATAATGTGGGGAATAAATACAACTGTGTCCATGGCAGTGCCCCTGCCAGCCTTGGCTCCCAGCTCACCTTCCCTTGCAGAGCAGCCTTTTCTTTTTGCTCTGACTCCAGCTGCATAAACATGCAGTTTAAGAGACATAGTCTTTGGGGTACCAAATTTAGCACCCAAAATTAAAAACACTCAGTGGAAAAACTGCTTCAACCTTCGTGCCTATTTTACAGAACGTGGAAAAAAAAAAATAAAATACAGAGGCGAATCCTAAACGCTATGTTGAAAGGATAACCACCTATATTTAGTACAGCTCTATGAAAATGCGAATAATTATCAGGAGTCCTGATTTAACGCTTTCTTTTCACATATCCAAAATAATCTTCATAAAATATTGCTTTTTCAGGATGGAAGTGCTAGATATAATGTTACATTTTTGGTTTTGTTCAGACAGGCTCATGAAAAAACCCTGTAATTAGTCGCTTGGCACGGAGTGGCTCTGGATCACTCTGAGAGGAAGCAACATAATGAAACGTTACAAGAAGAAGCCAGACCAACCTGCTCTGCTTGCAGCGCTTCGCTTCCTCCCCAGTTCCTGCTCCAGTCCTGCCTGAGCTGCCTCTCAAGTCAACAGTTGTCCCACACGCGCTGTAAAAATCTGAACGGCGCTGAAGTGCCCGGAGCCTTGTTGTACGCAGTTGCTGAGACGTTGTGTGGCAGAAAACTACAAAGCCTGTCGGTGCTGCAGCTTCAGCGTTTGAATAGTTGCTGCTGCTGCTTCTCACTGAGCTCTCAGCTCCTCAAACTACAAGAGGTCACTCTCAGTAGTATCTCCTCAAGACAAGTTTAATGAGGCTCACTGGTGCTTCAGGCTCACCAAAGCTCAAAGCTATTTTTGACCTCTGGTTTACCTCCTGTTTTTTGCATGTGTGGCTCTTGCTTTGTGAAGTTCTAGCTGGATGTCATGCCTTTCACACTGAAGATTAGTCCTTCATCGCATTCAAAGAATTTAAGAAGGCGAAGATGGTTTGAGGAGATGCAAAAAGCAAAAGTTGACACCTGTAGAACTAAAAACCATCTAACTTTGACATAATCTGTGTTATATTAGACAAAGCTGCCTTGAATTGCTTTGTTAGGAACTTGTATCGTATTTCCCACCGAGTACTGATCGATGTTTTCTCATCTCCATTCGCTGTTGGGAGTCTGAAGCACCCATGACGTCGTTTCAGAATGTGGGTAATCGGGACACGACTCCCAACGAGCTGCAAAATCGGAGAGCGCTTGTTTATCAGGTGCCACAAGGTGGCAACTGGGGGTAGCGAAGCCGTGTTTATTTTTGAAAGGTGACGGCAGAGGCGTTTTCCGAGAACAAAATACCTGCCTGGACAGGCTGTGACCATTCAGCGTTGTCTTTAGTATGACACACAAAGGGGAAGCTCTTCAAAGGAGCAGAAGTAGATGCCAAGAGTTTACTGTGAAAACCCGCAGCCTGGTCCAGCTTGAGAGAAGTGGTAGGCTTACAAACTGATGAACTAGATGTAAAAAAATAAAATTAAGGGCTGTGTAGATGAGGTTTAAACCGGCCTAAGAGGAAACTTTAGCTAAGGGGAAGAAAACAGTTCATCTAATGAACCACAGTATTTTACTGAATGCTTCTGTCCTGCAAGTGGAAAATGAGATGCTTCTCTTCTCTTGCGCTTCTTGCTTCATATTCTGGCCGCAATTCTGTGCTTTGAATTTCTTATATGCCGTAACTTGCTGCCTGTAGTGTATGTTATGGCAGGAGGAGAGGTCGACCCTGCTGTACACCGTGCTCCTGGGATTTGCTAGAGGATATCCTTAATTTCTGTGTGGCTTGCCCTAGGAGATCCTGCTCTGGCAGGGGGGTTGGACTGGATCATCTCTTGAGGTCCCTTCCAACCCTTGGCATTCTCTGATTCAGAATGAAAGCAGCTGCTTCGTTGCACCCCCTCTCCAATCTGCACTCCTCTGATTTCCGTGGCTACGTCCTCCTCCCAAAAGTGCAGTTCACCAGGCTAAGCCTCTAAAGAAACCTGTAATAAGCGAAACCTGAAAGTGAGAGGTGTGCGGTTCGCTTTCAGGGTTGTTTGGTTTGTTTTTTTTGCGACAGGAATAAGAGGCCAGTCCCTACCCTACAGCTGATGGCGCTGCTTTCTATCAAAGGCTCCCTGAACCCCTATAAGGGCCCAGCTTTATCTTCCCTCGCAGGGAGGCAGTGAGAGGAGCCCGGCCTGGGCGGTGAGTAGACCCGGAGGCGCCCTCTCCTGCCGGGGGAGGCCTGAACTGACGGCCCGTTAACGGCGGAGGAAGGCAGGCGGCTGCCCGCCTCGTTCGGTACCCGCGTGTGGGGCGAGGCCTCGGCAGGGCCCCCTCCCCGCCCACAGGCCGGTTCCCGGTCTCTCCCTCCTCACTTTCCCGCGGTGAGCACGAGGGCGCTACTTCCGCCTCCTCGCCCGCCCGCGCCGCCGCCGCTTCCGCCGCGCCGTTCCTCCGGNAGGGCGGGGAACGGCGGATGGGGGGCCGTGTGGAGGCCGCCAGCTCGCAGCGCTGGGCGGGCCGGGGTGCTCCCTCCCTGCCCAGGGCTCCGGTGCCAGGGCGAGGGATTCGCGGCGAAGTTACTCCAAGGAATGACTCAGCCGCTGCTCGGAGGAGCGCCGGGCAGAAGCGTTGAGTTTACAAACCTTGTTCTGCCTTTTCCCTCGCTTTGTTTACTTGCTTCTGCTCCCGAGGGAGCAGCTGTCGTGTGCGGAGTTTTCCCATCGCTTTCTCCGTAGGACTTTCCAGTAGACTTTCAGGCTGCTTTGTTGATCCGTTGCTGGCTTTTCTTTCTCGGTGCCCTCCCGAAGTTCTGGCAGACAGTGACCCAGAGGTAGAAATACCACTATGAATGCTGAGAAAATTACATTAATTGGTCTCTGTAACGCTCATGATCCTTAATTAACTTCACCTAGAGATGATAAAAAACCCACTAACATCTTGTCTGAACTTGAGATACTCGGAACCAACCCAGAAATGTTAGCTTAATCCTCTTACGGCGATAGTTTTGGGGTTTTTTTAATTGCATCATTTGTTTTTTATCTGAAGTAATTAAGTGCTGTGTGCTGGCCGTGAGCCATTCCACGTGGTGCATATTTAAAGCTTTCAACTTCATTCCTTTATGGGAGAGAAGGAGGAGGTTGGGTATTTCTTTTCTGCAACTCGCACAAACATGAGTTAGAAGTAGGTTTAGGTCTTTGGCTTTATGGAAGAACTTAGACTCCTGAAGGTGTTTGCTTGACTGCCTGGTAAAAGGAACCTCAGTGGTGCTGGAGAAATAACGAGGATGGAAAAATGGTGCTTCTTATCATGGAGGTTCATACAGTTGGGAAATACTTTGAGGAATAATACGGGACACTGAATACTTACATAACAATAACGAAAAGTTGTGTGCTGTTCTGGTATGTTGAAGTTGTGAGCTTTAAAAATCTTTAGTACCTCGGGGAAGCTTTTAGAATATGAAGCATGGGAAGAAATGACTTCACTGTTAACCTCGTCTTCTAATGTAAACTTTAGTGCCAAGAAGCAAATATTAACAAGAAAGATACTTAAATGTTAAGTTTAGTTTACAAATATATCCCCTGCACGCTTTTGTTTACTTATTCTAAATGCTGTCTGGAACTCAAAACAACTTTGGGAGTAGTAAAGAAAACTTAGTGAAGAACGTGAAGTAAGGGACTTCAGCTGTGTGAGTTATAAAGCTGGAAAGACCAACAGAATCTTTTGGGATAACGGGTTAGTGTAAGGTAGACCTAATTGCACTTCGGAAGTGTATTCTTGTTGTACAAGTTGCTGTATATTTTGTAGATTTAAAAAAACCCAACAAACCAAAACACCACACCAAACCCAATCAATCAGTCTTATTCTGGCCCTGTGCTGGGTACAGATTTGGGTTAGTAGCCTCAGATCCTATTTGGAGGGCTGGTGCTCTCCCCATGTCATGTTACCCTATTTATAATTAGAAGCCTGTGCGGCAGACTTACACTCTGACTGCACAAGAGGGCAAGGGTTATTTTGAGGTCCTCTGCGGTGTCCGTTGAAAACGCCGTCGATCCCTGCACGTTGCCCGAACGCAGCTGAGACTACGCAGTCTCGCAAAAAACGAAGTTGAAAACCGTAGTTTCTGGACTATGAGTACATTTCTTAGCATTTCAGTTCTTCTGGTTGAAATGGGGGGAGGTGTACATGCCAATTCGTTCCTTTAGATAAGAGAGCGGCAGTTAGGGCAGGATTGTTTGAAGGAGTTTTTCTGTATCTTATCCTGGAGGGTAGGTTGTTATCAGGGTGTTTTTGAGTCTCTGTTTGTTTTTAAACTGGTGATTAGTTTCTTTGGAAGACTGACTCAGAGCGCTCTCAGGGTCTTGAGACTTTTATGAAGCACAGGTGGGGTTTGTTCGTGTGGTGGTGTGACCTGAAGCGAGTCAAACTGAAAAACTACAGCGTTCCTACCCGGTTGTCACACGAACTGCTTCACAGTCATTTGGACAGCGGCCACACAGTCATGTGTCGTCTTCTGTGTTGCTCAAGAAAGTTGCACTCCTCAGTTGGTCCACAGCTCAATGACATTATGTAAGGAGTTTCGGGGGGTGGAATAAAAAGGCATTTTTACTACCCTTCTACTTTCAAGAACCTTACTAATAGTTACCATTTTGATGCAAAGTTGATAATCAGTATTGTGGAGTAGCAAGCACTTGGTTGCAAGATGCCAACCTATATAATAATATTATACACAGAACCTGATGGAATACACTGATACCAAGCAGGCAAAAAAAATTAAAAATATGCCATATGTAAATTACTTATCTAATTGCTGGCATTACAAAGTGCCTATTTTGTAGCAGATTTGTCAGAGTAATGATTTCAGTGTCCAAGTTGAAAGATCCTTACAGGAATTCTTTGTTGTCAAAGCCTGCAGCCTGATTAACAGTGATAGAGAAATTGTTAGCGATGGGTTTTGGGAGCTAATTAGCATTCTGTGGTTATTGTGGAAGTCACTTGTCTATTTCTGAGTTAATTCATATTGCGGATCCACTTTTAATTTAATTTTGATTTCAGTTGAAAGAAAAGCAGGAAAACATCATAGCCATATATCAGCTCTTTCTATCCTCATTTGCAAGCTGGGCTGGAAGTAGATTTACTTTGGTGACGTGTTTTCTGTTGGGGTTTGAGCATAACTACCTTGTGAATGATACATAAATAATGGCTAAATCTCAGTGGTTGGCACTTGTCAATAGAAATATCACAACAGATACATCGATACAAAATTTTCATTCAGAGATTCAGCTGGGGCTGGCTGCTGTTGGCTGGTCAGGAGAACCACCTGGGATCTCAGGGGCAAATTGTACTTGTCTTTTGGCTGTCTCCAGGTCTGTATTTTCCTTTTGTTGTTCAGGTTTGATGTCCACGGTTCCAGCAGAGTGCTGAGCTCTAAATGTCAGCTCAGGCAACAGGTCAGTGTAGGTTTTTAACTGCATCCAAGATGCTGACGGTTTCTTTTGGCAAGAGATTTTGTAGCTGGGCCTGCTGGTCTTTATTGCATCCAGGTGAAATAAGTACAGGGTGCTTTGTAGAAATTTCTAGTAGTTTGTCCATCTAGAAAATTAGCTGTTGTAGAACGTGCCTTTTATGTGAAATGGCTTTTTTAAATGGTGTTTTTTTTGGTTTTTTTGGTTTTTTTTTTACTATGACCTGTATTGATTACCTGTTGATTGCAAATAAATGTAAAACTGCTTTGCTGAGTAATTGGGTTCCAGATCCTATAATGCCATTGAATCATAGAATCCCAGGCTGGAAGGGACCTCAAGGATCATCTTGCCCAGCAAGGAAAATGACATGGGAATATTTGAGAGCTGCTCTGCTTGAGAGCTGTTCTGATGGGTTACTGACTTCAGAACATGCTTTTATCTTCTTGTTATGCAATAGCTTATGTTCTCTTACCTCCTAGGACTTGGTTTTGAAATGGCATTTTTGCTTTTTTGGGAGAGTAGGAAAATTGTGGTGATGGTGAAATAGTGTGTTCAGTATTTCAATTTCCTGTTCTTTTTATTTGGAGGGATTAGGTGAAACTAGAATCTGTGTGATAGAAACACAATGTGTCCGTCTTCATTATTATTCTTGATGTGTTTGAAAAGGCCAGTATATTGTTTTCAGTTTGAACAGATTGAAAACTGTGTGTATTTTAGAGGTAGAAAACAGCATTTGAAGGACTAATGAAAGGGGAAGGTTATGGATTCAAAAATCAGAGCACTCACAGCAAAACTAAAATACAAATTCTGTGAAGAATGGCGCTTGCTGAGATCCAGTTTCTCAACATTTGAGGTAGCTACTCCTGAATTCCCAAGTTTTACTTTGATTTAGTGTTTAAATTCTCTTTTTTTTTTTTTTTTTTTGGTATGATTGACTATGTTCGTGCTACATTCTGTTAAATGTGCCCTTTTGTGTATTATGTGCATTGTAGATACGGCTGCAGCTATTTCTGCTCTTTATTATTGAGTGGTTGTGTGTTCCTGATATTACAGGGACTCTAAATGTCAGTGGTTTATCTCAAATTTTATTTTGAGTTTGTTGATGCCAGGCAGCTGTGCTGGTATGTCAGAAGTGTGGATATTTGACCCTTATTTAGTGTCCTTGTGCCTAGAGTAGACAGTTCATACTGACAAAATGGTGCTTTTATTTATACAGTTTTCCTTCCATCCTCCAGAGTGTGTATTTTTATTAAATTCAGATGAAGTAAAGATTCTTACATAAGAATATATTGTGTAACTGGACTTAGCATCTCTCTTCTTTTATATATATATAAAATAAGCTTGTGCTATATTGCAGTTATTCTGCTAGTAACATCAAGATGGCTTATTTGTCTATTGTAATAAAAAGTATTATTCACAAATGCTTGTGTTAGATGTCTGCTGATTGAAGGAGACTTGATTCAAACCCAGTGAATGGTTCTTTATACAAAAAACTTAAAATATGACTCAAAATTCTCAGTCCTGCCTGAACGAGAAGAGGGGGTGTAATGTGTAAACTTACATTATGTGAAAGACTCGGAGATAAAATCCCTGTAAGTTTCAAAAAGCAAATGTTTTATAGCAACAATTTCACATGCACGTTATGGCTGCAAACAATATAACCAAGGTTTAGTAAGGTAGGAGTACAGGTGTAGTATCTCAACAGTTGTGGATTGTGGTTCTTGGTTAGTTCTTTTGGTGTTTTTTTTTTTTAATCAGGTTGTATAATTCTGAAGTTGATAATATTCCGTAAAGGGAACTATTAGTGCACTTTGTTGGCTACTTGGAGCTACCAAAGGTTTATCCCAGAAAGGTAAAGAAAGGCAGTTGAAAATCACTTAAAAACCTGCTTGAAATGATAAAAATCCGGTATTCTTCAAACCCATCCTGCAGCTTCTCTCGTTTCTCAAGACCTTGCTCTTACCTCCTTTCAGCTGGATGTCAGTAGAGATGTGAAGGTGATTTGTAAACTGTGTAACGTGCAAATAGAGTAGTAAGCTGGTTTGCCAAAAATCAAGATGTGATTTTTTTAAATATATATTCATATTTAAAAGAGAGTGAGGGTTATGTTGACTCCGCATGTCACCGAGGGTCCTTTACTTACGTATTTCAGATACCACTGAAGATAGAATGTTGAGAAATAGGAAGAGGTTCACAGAAGAAGCGTGAACTATAAGGAACTTAAAAGTGAGACATTAGAGAAATTCCACCTTTAGATCATAAATGTGTAAATTTAGCACTTGACAACATCCTATGAATAAGAAAAACTTGAAACATGTTTGTAAGTTCCTAATCATTTTCACAACTTAGCAAATGGTGGTGAATTTCCTCACTACTGGAAAACTTTAACGTTATTCTAAAATGTGATTATGAATAGAAATGAAGGGAAACCTGTGACTTTTATATATTTATATATCCCCATGAAATAAATGTCGTGGGATCAGTCTTACTTTCTGTGCTTTCATCTGATCTGGCTGAGTTACCTTTTACTAGCTACTTAAAAGAGGCCAAAAACCTTGTAGTATTATGACTTTCTACCTGGAGAGGAGAGGACAGGAGACATGGCCTCGTAGTCTATATTTTGAGAAACTTGCTCTTCGATTGCATCTGTAGTAATTGCCCATTTTTGAGTTCTCTTGGCCTGCTCATTAAGAGAATACTGGCACCTTTTTTTTTTTTTTCCTAGTAGCTTAGCATTTATAAGAATTTATCTATTAATAACTGATGATGACCTGGACAGTTAAGAAGGTGAATGATGGATGCCTTTTGGAAATCCTCGCTTCTCTTCTTGAATGATGGTGCTGATGTTCAGTACCCCCTGTATTTGTCAGCCTCTTTCCAGCCTTAGTTGTAGCGTAAGGGTTTGTGGAGCTGTGCAGAGAGCTGGATGGTGGGAGTCGGTCCCGCTCACAGTAACCTGGGGAAGCACACCCTGTCAAACTTGTTACAGCCAAGTAATCTAGTTTACTCCCTAGAAGTGTGGAAAGCTGCACCACTGACGGTTGGTTCAGGGAGAGAACTGTAGAATGTTAGGGGTTGGAAAGGGCCTCTGGAGATCGAGTCCAACCCCCCTGACAGAGCAGGATCACCCAGGGCAGGCCACACAGGAACAGATCCAGGGGGGTTTGGAAAGTCTCCAGAGAAGGAGACTCCACAAGCTCTCTGGGCAGCCTGTTCCAGGCTCCTTCGCCCTCACGGGAAAGAAGTTTTTCCTGATGATGAATTGGAACTTCTTGTGTTCCAGTTTGTGCCCATTGCCCCTCATCCTATCCCAGGGCACCACTGAAAACCGACTGTCCTCTTCTACTTGACAGTCACCCTTCAGAGATTTGGAAACATGAATAAGATCCCCTCTCATCCTTCTCTTCTCCAGACTAAGCAGCCCCAGGTCCCTCAGCCTTTCCTCATAGGAGAGATGTTCCAGTCCCTTACTGGCTGAGATAAGGGCTTTTTAAGTCTGATGATTTTCCTATAACCAGTGTTCATGCAACTGTGATCTTAGTTAACCAGAGAGAGTATTTGTGAAAGAAGCATCGGTGCCAACTTGTCTGAGTTTGATGTAAGAAATAAAGGGATTTTTGTTGGCTGTTTCTTGCAGAATTGTTTGTAAACGCTGTAAGTTTTTACATGCTAATTATTTTTAAAGAGTGCGTGTCTACAGGGAAAACTTTCCTACCAGTGTGGAGTCAGTCAGTAACTCGAATAAAACCACTTGAAGCTCTGCATACCCGAGAGCATCATTCTTTGTAAAGTGAACATATTAATCCCTGTAATTGGAAGGAGACTTGTAGTCTACAAATGCTTTTGAAATGGCAAATTTATACTTTTTTTTTTTTTTTAAAAAAAGCTGACAAAACCCTCAGTTAACTTTGTCAGAGAAATAAGTCGCAGACAGCTGTGGAAAGGCTGTTCCCATCAATTTAAATACAAAAAAAAAAAAAAAGAAAAGAAAGAAAGGAAAAGGGTGCTGCTGTGGGCTGTTTCCTAGCAATAAGAATATTGAAAACCCTTGGTGTGTTTTCTGACTTGTACCTTTAACTGAGAGACAGAAGTTTCACTTTCTGTCCAGTAAGAGAGGTGGGCTTTTGAAAAATGTGGTCAAGTGTTTTGGGTTGGTTGTTGTTGTTTTTTTCACTGTTGGAGGAGAACAACTTTTGTCTCATCTATTATATGAATTGTGTTCTGGCAGCCCCTCAAATCAGTGAAAACAGCACTATAAATAAATGCCAACCCTCAGATCTGAGATGTAATAATTATATACATATGGAATCATGACACAATGCCTAAGGTGATTTTTGCCTCCTAAACATGTTTGAAATTATTGCTTTCCTAGAATTCACAGTACAAGTTGTGTCTGAACTTGTAAGAAACTGCATTGTTTTGGGCCACGTGAATTTCGAAGCTGTACTTCAATGTTTTCTTACAAGCCCAGATGCAGTTGCTTTTGATCTCTTGCTGTTGCTGGGGATCTATGAAGGTATCACTGCACCCACTTGACGGAATGAGGAGATTCCAATGAAGAGCAACTCTGAGGATGGTGTTCCCGTGTAACTCTGAAGTTGATATTGTGTAAAATGATTCATCTGAAAGCGTGGGGGAGAAGCACCTCGTGCTATGAATTACTCTCTACTGAATTACTGCATTTTGAAATTCCTCTTTCGTGAATTGGGAAGGAAGGGCTGTGGCTTATTTCCTGGTTCCTCTGCAGAACTGCAGCTCGGTCCTTGTGTTGAGTGGAAAAGACTTGCTCTCTTGTCCAGCCGCCGAGTTGGAGAGCTGCTGACAACACAGCGACTGTTGGAGATGCTGTCATTAAGTAACCGCCTCTCTGCCTGATGCACATCTCGACACGGTATAAATAGAGCTCCAGATGGCACTTTACAGATGTCAGGGATTGACAGCCTTTCTTTAAGACTACTCTGTGGCTTGAGGGTGAAGTTTAGAGGCTTTGATAGAAGGTGGTGAAGGGAGGTACGTGTTACTCCAGGTGGAGATCCTATCTCAGTGACTAGTTGTGGTCTTCTGGTTACGTTCATCTTGGAGGGACTGGGAATGAAGTTATTCTCTGCAACTGGGTCAGGAGGAGCTCTGCTGTTAACTCACCACATAGCTTAGAATTTGTTTATTTTTTAAAACAACTTTTAAAGTTTTTCAAGTGCCTTTTAAAGCACGTTTCGTTTCGACACTCAGTTATCCAGTTGAGAGTATGCATTTGTGTTTTAGAAGCTAAGCCATTTATTTCAGTTGCTAAAAGCATTAGTAAAAAATATGTGCCCTCATAATGATGTCATTCTGTCTATTCTTCTGATGGTGGTAGTAGTCTTCTGCAAAATGAAGGTATTTCTGGTTAAACACATTGGTTGTAGTATTGAAGAAAGCTCCTTGAAGTCTGCTTTTAGAAATGATCTTACAAGTAACATGAAGGGAGGTGTTTGTTTCCTTAAATTCAGCTTCAGTCTCTGGGTTCATTTTCCTTTGACACTAGGATTTGTGCGCTTCAAATCCTTTGCTTATGAGGTGAAGCGTGCAACTTGGAGCAAGAGAGTGGTTTTTTGAAATGGGCACCTGAAAAAAAATGAGAAAAAACAAAGGAAATGGAGGTGGAAGACAGACTTGTAGAAGCAAACAATGAATTGGAAGGAACAATCTGCACTAGTCTTGTACCGTTATCTAGTATAGGGTTGGCTAAACTGAAGTGAAACAGGAAATCCTGCTGTAAAAGGAGAGAAGAGAAAGGTGAAATCAGAGGAACTGCAGCATCTCAAAGCCGAACCTTAAGATTTGCCGTATGGAAATGAAGCACAGCTTAAGAAAGATGTTCATGTGCCCCAAGGTTGACTCTCCATTTCCAGAGGTAATAAATTCTCCTTGAGTGAGGAGGTGTCCTCTGGATAAGCTATTCGGTGAATGAGGAATAGCACTTGAGTCTTTCAAGCATGTGACAGACTTGTCAGCCTTTGCCTCAGATGAATTACCCTTTTGACAGGCAGGAATTCTGCAGGGGTGGCCTGTGAGACGCCTGACCCTTGTCATCAGGAGTAACATTTATGACTCATACCGGAGGCACTTTGTTACCTGCGCTGTAACCTCAGCCCGTCTGTGGTAAGAGAAGCTGCCTTTATTGGCAGCATTCAGATGTTGTTCGTACAGAGCTATGAGAATGCCCGATGATTGGCAAGGTGGGATTGCAGGCTTCTGAGTGAACAGTGAGAGTCTTGCCTTGCTTAGGTCATTCAGCTGCTTCTGTCCGCTTTCAGAGCGGAGCTCCTGCCAGCCTGGAGATACACGCAGCGGGGGGAGTTTGGGCCTCTTGATCCTCTATGACCTGAGAGATGAAGCATTGCTAAGTATGACATTTACTGTACAGATGTGAAGCAGTATTTCCCCAGGCACAAAAAGCAGGATAGCTTATACTGCTGGTGTGCTCCTGTTGTGGAAGATGCAATTTTAAACCACTGGGTTGAAAGGCAAGCTGTGACTTTGGCATAGTTCGGTTTAAATTCCAGGGAGTTAGTTAAAGAAAAGAATATTCCCGTCTTCGTTTGCTTTGGTTTTGCAATCCAGTTTGTAAAGGAGGCCTGAGAAATGAGATGTCAGAACGTGGACTTAAATAGTGGGATATTATAGGGGAAACTTAGTGACTTTCAAGTTGATACTGCCCCTTTAAACCCAAACAGCATAAATACTGATTTCTGTCTGTGTCCTACCCTGACTGCCATATTTCAGTGTGTGAAGTTAGAAAGAATTGTACCACAAAGGAACGGACCAGTCAGATGTGGATAACGGAGCGGGACTGCTGCACTTACTGGCAGAAAGGGATGCTTAATGTAGCCATAGGATTATTTGTGGAGTGCTCTGAACCCCATGACGCCGGTGCTGTAATTACAAAAAGGAAAGATCTGTAAGCAGACATTCATTTCCTTTTAAGGATGTAACAAATGAACGAGTTTGGAACTAAATAAACTACGTTTCAAAACTTGTAAGCAACGCGCATTGAAAGTATTGATCAACAGCGACTTCCACAGCGCTTGGTTGGTGAAGAGTTTATATTGGATAGGAAAAACTTGTGATAATTTGAGGTGAAGCAGCTGCAGTTATTGCATTGCAATGTAAACACCAAGCAGAGCGATGAAATGAACGTTAGAACCGGCACAACGTGCTCATGGCTGGTGGTGGTGGTTTGTTCGCTACCGTAATGAAGATGCATCTTCTGAATTCAGGCTGGAAGGCTTTTTCTACTTCATGCTGTTCTGACTTTCATTTTTGTCATCTCATTCTTTTCCTTATATTCCCGTCTACCATCTTCTGTCTGCTCTGGCAGCTGCCACAGAAATTTCCTTTTCAAATTTTCAACTATTTTTTTTTAGTAGTGATAACTCATGGCTGTCAATCATACAAGTTTCCATCTGATAATTTGAAGGCTCTAGTTGATGTGATAAGGAGGGATCTAATGCTGGAGGGTCACACAGTTCAAGCAAATCATCTGGGTGAACTAGTCATTTTGTTAGTTTGTATGGTTACATAGTTGGCTTCTCTGTCTTCAGGAGTTGTCAAATTCTGTAATTGTTCAACGTCTGTTAAAATGAATTAAAATAATTGCAGCAATGGAAACGCTACCAAGGTCAAAGCTTGTAACACTGTATAGCAGTGTGATGCTAAAAAAGCCTGACAGCCTCTTGATGACCTGTTGAGGTAATAAAAACAGAAGAAAAAGATGTGTTTATGGCTATATTCTGTTGAAGCTTGATGATGCCTGACTTTCACTCCAAGCTTCTGTTAAAAACTTGTGTTACTGCTGAATCAGAATATTCTTGACTACTGGGAACGAACTTAAAGGCTAATTTGTGATATGTAGCTGACCTTGCTTGTAACAGTCTCCTGTCCCCTGACCTTTTAAAAAAAAGACAGGCAACTGTGACTGGTTTTCACACATCTCTGCCTGTAATCTTTATTGGCCAGATTCAGCAGTGTGGTGTTTGGAGTTGCTCTCCAAATTCAGGTTTTTTTCCAGTGTCACAAAAGCAGGCAGCTGGAGAGAGGCACCCCACATAGTTCCTGAACTACCTTGAGAGTGGCTGGATTCTACTCTTTTTCTGGTGTTTTTTTTTTTTCTTTAGAGAGTAACCTAATATAAATTTTGTCCTGTCTGTGTAAGTGTAGTTCTGTTCCCCCTGGATTGTTTGTTGAAATGTTGGGTGGAAGAAACGCTTGGGTTTTGTTACCTTAAAGGTCACAGAGGAATTAGAAGAATAGAGATTATGGTGGTGTGATCCTTCTTGGTGGCAGAAGTTTCCGTAGTTTCTTGTTATTCATGGTAACCTGCATTTCTTTGATTTAAGGCAAGTTTTCATAACTTGATCTTGCTCAAGTACAACTGCTGTCTGCTGACAGCTAAACTGGAAGAGAACGCTCCAGTTCCTGGTTTTCCAGTGGTGATACTTCAACACATCGCTCTTTTTTTTTCTGCTTTTATTGCAGCTTTGCTTCTGAGAAGGTGATGTGTGTGTTCTGCATGGGAGTAAAGAGGGAGTGGAAGGAGGGAGGAAGATACTAGCTCAAATAACGGCCTAACAAAGTGCTCTCTGCTCCATGCACGTAAAATACGTGCAATAGTTGCGTAATTATTTTCTTTTTCAAGGTTTTCAAATTTGGGATGACGTGTATTTGGTTTACAGTTAGTAGCAGGAGTTATAAAATGATTTACACGTTCTAGTGGTTTGCAGGCTTCAGCAAACCTATTTTTAGTAGTGGATTATCACCCTTTATAGTGCCTGATCATCTTCTCAGAAGGCTTGCTAGGGCATTAACATGATAGAAATAATGTTTATTTGCAGTTTGGACTTTCATTGTGCACTTGCCTGACTGCCCTGAGCCCAACTGCTCCCCATCACTTTCCTTGCCGAGAGCTCCTTCTCCTTTGGCACTGCTACTTAACTGGCAGCAGTTAAAATGAACTGGGGCAGCCTAAAAAGACCACTTTTGCTGATCTGGCTCATTTGGATTGTTGTAGTTTCCATTGTAGCTTAAACAGCAGTTCTGGGAGAGGAAGCCCCTGGCAAGGATGCCAGAGACAAGCAGCTAGGAATGGTAACTGCTTCGGTTTATTTAAAAAACGGAATGATCTAACTAGTGTTCTGAGAGTAGGTGGATGGTTTAGCAAATGAAATTACCTTGGTTTGGGTGAGGAAGGTGATGCTGTTTCCTGAAGGAATCTGTTGGATACGGCTGCAGGATTCAACAGCAGTAGAATCATAAAATCCTAGAATGGTAGGGGTTGGAAGGAACCTCTGGAGATAGGGTCCAACTGCTCTACCAGAGCAGGATCACCCAGGAGAGGCCACACCAGAACAGGTCCAGGGGGGTTTGGAAAGTCTCTAGAGGAGACTCCACAACCTCTCTGGGCAGCCTGTTCCAGGCTCTGTCACCCTCCGCAGGAAAGAATTTTTTCCAGATGATGAGGTAGAACTTCTTGTGTTCCAGTTTGTGCCCATGGCCCCTCATCCTATCCCAGGGCACCACTGGAAAGAGACTGGCCTACACAGCAGCATGTGAGCCTTTTTACACTGGATTTTCGTAGATAAATTCTGTTTTGTTTTGACTTTTTCTATTGCTCCTAGTGCTATTGTGTCAGTGTTTTACACCAGTTCTGAAAAATCCTTTCAGTTAATGGAAATACAAGCAAGTTTTTTTAGTAAACCAAATTTGCCTCCTTCTAAGTCCTGAAGAACATCTCTCACAGTTATTTGCAACCAAACTTACGGGCAAAAACATTCAGGTATGTAGCAGTTCTGAAGAAACTCATAACTGGGATAGGCTTATTAATTAAAAAACCCAAATACTACCATATAACTATTCTTTTTGGCATTGACATACACCCATTTCTGGACTAGATGCAACGCTGACTATAACATCCCAACAATTTCGTAATACTTACAGTTGTGTTCTGTATCTTTTCTTTGCAGATCTTCTCTGGCTTTGAACAGCCATGCCACTCCGTTGCCAAAAATTGAGTAAAACGAATGTGTGTGTTTGTTCTCCTCTTGAATTTGAAGAAGGTGGTAGCTTTGTATAGTGCCTGAAGGTAATTCTTTCCTTGCTTGAAGTGAAAAAGTTTGAGACTGCTGAGGCACGTGTGGCAAATGCTTTCCTTTATATTTTTGGCCTGTCTTTCTATGTTTTAAATAGTTAGCTTTAATATGAAGATATCGAGGGGTAAATATTTGATTAAAATTTCACTTTATGGGCATGAGATTTCTGGACAGATTCTTTCTTAAAGATCACCTCAGCTTGGAAAGTAGTTTTCATATGAAAACTAGATACTATATAAACCTTTTACTCTGTTTAGGTGGAGAAAAAGGGTTTGTTTTTTTTTGGTGTTGGGTGCTTCATGGTGCTGACTTTAAGCATTGTATTATTTAACATTTGTTTCTAATTCTACCCGGACCACAGTCACAAACAAATATACCCTTTGTGAAAAGAAGTCTCTTCTGTACACATGAGACTGATTAATTCTGAAACCAAGGCCAAAGAATTCAGTAATAAATTACTGCTGTCTTGTTTCTGGTGTTCAGCAGTTTTTGTCTTTCTAATAGCTTCACTTATAGAGTATATTCTTCTTTTTCCAGTATAAATTGGAACCGGTGCCACTGCGTAGAGTCGAGTTCAAATGGAAAGATAACAAAACTCAATTCAGATGAAAAAGCCCCAATTAAATGACTTTATTTGTTATGGTTCTGAAGCCTTGTGAAAATGCATATTTTGAGTGGTTTATTTGCTATAATTAATGCTTGGAAAGACATTGTCTTGAAAGAAAGCTCTTTTGACTTTCTGGAATTATTATTCTGGTAAAACCTCTCCCCCCGTCCCGTTTTAAAGGTGTTTTTGTTATTTTTCTATCTCATTTATCATTTTTTCTCAGTGTAAGCAGAGAGAGGCTTATTCAGAACCATTTTCAAATAGTACAGTTGGTTGTGTAGACCTTGTGTGCGCGTCCTGTTCATATTTCAGCGTAAGAGGGACTTCTTGTATTTCCTGTGAAGTTATTTAATCCAAAAAGTCTTTTGTCAATGATAAAAGAATATTGCTTGGTGGCTAAAATTTTTTTACACTTTAGCTTTTATAACTCCTTCCACATAAAAAAATTTTTTAGGTCGTTAGCGCCTCTGGTGCTGGTTGTACTTCTGCAGCAGCTTTGTTAGCGTGGAGGAAATTCTTCATAAACTTCTGAGCTCCTATGAAGAAAAGAAAAAAGCTGGGAAGTTTTGGAGTATTGCAGGAATAAAATCTCAGGTTAAAACTCATTGTTTTTTATCTGTTGGGTGCACTGGAAAATTATGTGCTTAGAATCATTCATCCAGGATGAAAATGAGTCCAATATGTTGAGCTGCACTTTTTTCCTTGATTGCTCTGCAGTTACTATTAGTGACAAAGTAGCTACACATTCAGCTAGTGCTGAAAACAGAGGAAAATATTTTTTAAAACTACTAATTATGGAGAGATGCAAAAGGAAAATCTATATAATCTGCACTATCTTTTTATATTTATTTTTTTTTTTTGCTAATGGTTCTGTGTGAGTGTAAAAAAAACAGGAATAGAGACAGTACTGAGGAGGTAGACTTTGTAGCTGTGAGCTGAGGAATGAATACTCACAGCATAGATCATGCTACTCTCTCTAAAATCTAGAAAAGTTGTCTGGAAATAACTGTACGTGGGACTTCAAAAATACATTTCTTAATTGAGAAAAGCCAGGTGATGATCTGAGATGGTGGCCTCTGCAACTAAAAGTCATCCTTTTTTTTTTAATTATTATTTTTGCTTTAATCTTTTTTAATTCTCATCAGTGTATATTTACATATATTCTCCTAACCATCCTCATACGTGGAGGCTCATCTTGCCCACATTTCTGGTCAGAGGAGCATCTGTTAGTTTAGTAATGGATAAAGAACTGTGGAGCTGATGTATTCACCTGCTATATGTATTTTTTTCAAAAACATGTATCTTTTTCATAACTATATGTGATACTAACACCTGGTTTTTGTCTTCTTTTTTTTTTTTTTCAGTTTCTAAATGATTTTAGCAGTGGAAGTTCTAAACTTCAGAGACCTAAAGAAATCATCATGAAGCTATATGTATTTCTGGTCAACACTGGAACTACCCTTACCTTTGATACAGAACTTGCTGTACAAAAGTAAGAAAATAAATGTACTTGTGTGTTGTATGTTTTTTAATTAAAAATAAATACGTACACACTTCTTGTATACTGAGTTCTGGAGAGATGATAGTTGTTTTTTAGTATGTCTATGTGGTTATCTTCTAGATTTTCATGTATTTGAGTGGATTCTGAGGTTGATTTTCTTTCTGTTTGTTTTTAATGAGCATTTTCAATGCCTTACAGATGATTGAGTGTGTTTGAGGTCCTGTGAGAGAGTGGAGAGGTTATTTACTTTGTGGGACCGTGACAGAGGATGAGCTGCTCTTAGCTGAGTCTGGTGTTTTTGTTTGGTGCACTTTAGACAAATTGTTGGAATAACCTCGGATCTTCTGTGACCTTTTATTGGATGATATTTTTATTATTTAGGATTCCACTTGAAAAGGTTTATTTTTTTTACTGCCAGGCATCACAGAACAAGTTCTGCAGATTGCTCTGTCTCTTGTAGGTATTTAGTCATCCTGAAGAAACTCTGCTCTCTGTAATATTTTTAGGTTGAATGCTAAAGAACTGGCTTAAAGGGCTTTTGTCTCAGGTCCATGATGAGCAAAAGTCGGTTCTGTCCTATATTGTAAAGCTCCAAAATACTTTACAACATTCTATATGTAAACCACAAACTTTGAATGTTTCAGCCTGCCTGAAACACGAGCAGCGTTACAGACTCACAGTTAAGTCCCAACACCTTTGCTATTTGTAATTTTTTCATTGCACATCAAAAGCATCTTGCAAATGTAAAGATGTTTCTAGAGAGATCTAGATATACGGGGTGTCATGCATCCTTTTTTTCCTTATTCTCTTGTGGGACTCTGATGTAATAAGTGAATTGTGTGTAATATCACAGTACTTGATACACCTTGGAGCTGACAAGAGCTGAGCTTACCTCCTGTCTTCCTGTTCTGTCAGTGATGGATGAGTTGCAAGTCCTTGTGCTTGAAAAAAATTCTGCTGTGGATTTTGTGCTCAAATCTGTTGTTTCCTTTCTCCTGAATTCCTGTTTTTAATTTTCATGACCCAACAAGTGAATTTGCATTTTGACAATGTTTTAGGGGTGGAAGGGCCCGAAGGCCGTCAACGCTCACTTATTTTGTATGCTCTTCTGCAAAGCCCCCTGACACTCAGGGTGTTATTGAGCATGGAGTAGTGTTTAGACTCAACCATTCTGGATCTGCAGGGTCATTTGCAGATGTGTCAGCACCCCTGTCTGCTCTCTGGTACATTGACATGTTCTGACAATCATGATGAGGGAGGTGCAGCATCTGAACTGCCAGACCAGGCACCTCAGAGTCTGCTATGGGCCGGCGTTTTTGCTCAGTTGCATAGTTCTTGGAGAAAGAAGCCTTCCAATGGCTGAGCCACACAAAATCCAAGACTTTTCAGTTGAAAAGTTTACTTTGCTCTTTCCAGCAAGACTTTCTTGGGTTCTTTGCCTATGTCCTTGTACATGGACAGGCTGAGCTATCTTCCCGAAGACCGTGGAGACAATGCTCGCTGTAACACAGCTAGCGAGTACAAGCTTGTGTTCATGAGTTGTTTGTAGTGCATTCCTGATGTCATCAATCACGATTATTTTCGATGACTGATCTTTATTTTTCAAGTACCCTATAGCCAGTAACATCGTGATGCTTCCTGCCAGTTATAGCAAAACTATTGATGCTTATCTCGATTATTCACTTGGTACTCTCAAGCTTTTTAATACCTTTGCATGGGTACCATGCTGGTGTGTTATAGTTTGGGTCAGTTACTCCCTCATGTTAGTAAATTCTTCTTTAGTTGGCTGTTTTCCTGTGTTCTTCAGGGCAAAGTCTAGAAGTGTCTAAAATAAGCAGTACCTTGAAGACATTATCACCCCTAATGAAAGGAACAAGGATGGTGAACAAAAAAAAAGGATGATTTATTGATCTACAGTTTCTGTATTGTTTATATGATGGTTTTTTTGCATGTATATGGATTGTTTAATTTCCCATTATTAACTGCTGTGTTGCTCTTCAGGTACAGTAAATTAGTTGGAATTGATTAGGTGAAATTGCATTTATGTTATGCATAATGAAGTGTTAATACTCTGGTTGTCTGCTGGGGTTCCAGTAAGTCAGCTGTTTGTTCATAAAGTATATATTCAGAGAACATAATGTGACTTTTATTACAATATATTATTTTTATTATAAATACTTGATGTGGCTTAATCCAGAATTTCAACTTGCTGTCAGATCTTTTTTTCAGAAAGCTGGCTGATGACTTACCAGTAATGCAGAAGCTGTCTTCTTTTAGCTGCCAGCTTATTAGCTGGATATCCAGAATGTAACATATTACAGCACTTAATGACATTTTTCTAAGTTTTTTTTTACGCAGAAGAAAAAGTAATAGTTCTTTAAAAAAAGTTATGCTTTGACACAAGCAAGTCACCTGTCTCTGTTACAGGAATATGTCAAATTAGAAACAGAAATATGCTGATAGTGTCATTTTCTCTTCCCAATTTTTTTTCCAGTGTGGCTGACCTGAAACATGCAATTCAAACCAAGTATAAAATTGCCATTCAGCACCAAGTGCTGGTTGTCAATGGAGGAGAGTGTATGGCCCCAGACAGAAGAGTGTGTAGTTACAGTGCTGGAACAGTAAGTGCATACCTCATTTCTGCATCTAAACTGCCATTTATAGGGGAAGAAAAAGATGTTTTACTAAGGGATTTGGAAGTATTTCTGTCATCTACTGGCTACTGGATTTCTTTGCTTTGAGAAACAAATGTTTGTGTATTTGTCTTAAATATGTCGATTTGAACGGTGTTCTTAAGACCCGTTAATTTGAACAGTATTGTTGCCTTTACTCAGTGTTTCGTTTCATTTTCTTTTTGAGTGTAGGATACCAATCCAATTTTTTTATTCAACAAAGAAATGATCTTGTGTGAACGTCCACCAGCTATCCCCAAAACCACATTTTCAGCGGAGAATGAGATGGAACTGAAAGTGGAAGAGTCTCTCATGATGCCTGCGGTGTTTCATACAGTAGCATCACGGACACAACTTGCTGTGGTACGTAGTTTCTCACTGTCCTTGCACACCAGAGGAAAATGACCTTTTTGTAAGTCGGAAGGGAAGTTCTGTATAAATGGCAAGATAGTTTATTCAGAAGACAGTAAGAATGGCATTGGTGATGATGTATTTTTCAGAGCCTTTGTCTCGAAGTTTCAAGGTAGGTATTGAAATGTTGTTGCTTCTTCAGCATGTTCAAAGCTTCTTTGAAAAGCACGTTGTAGTGCAGCTTTATGGGCGCTTGCAGCGTTTGCAAAATAGAAGTGATCAGTTTGCCTTGGACCCATCCTTCCCATGCTTTAATGTTCTGCCTTACTTTCAGCGTCTTCACTGCCTAAACCTGAAAGCAGAGAAGTTGCTTTGGGTATGTTGTTAACCCAGGTAGAAAATGAGCAGTATCATTTTTAAAAGCACCTTGCCGAGCTTCTTTTTCATCTTCTATGTCTGAACAACTGATGAGGAGTTGCTAAAACTCAGCTTCCTTTTCCTTAAGTTCAGGTGTTTTATTATTGACTGCTGGCTTTTGTAGAAAGCAAACATGTCAGAATTCCAGTTTGATAACTTCTGTGTTATTTTGATATACGGGGGTACTAGTTCCCTGCAACGTGGTCAGTAAGATACCAAGTGTGTGTGCGGTAGGAGTGGGTGCTCAGATGGTGACCCAGAGCCTTCAGTAGCTGGACTGGTTGCTTTTCTTCATGTTAGGAAATGCCACCTTCATTTTCCTTCTCAAATTTTACATGGAAATGAATCGAGTATTTTTAATGTCTCTAAAGAGCGTTTAAACTTCCAACGGCTGAGAGGGAGGAGGGAGCATGTAGCATAAAATTAGTAGTAATTTGTGTTTTTGGCATGTTGTCTTGGTAATAAAGTTTCTTAGTTTCAGTAACAACTTCAGTGCAATCCAAAAAAATACTTAGCACTTGAAGAGGCTGGTTTTTAATCCTGTACAGCTGAGTTCAGAGAAAAGTGTTAAGTCTTATATTTAGTACGGGGATTTCTTTCTTTTCCTCCCTTGGCCTCCTGACCTGTCAGGAGGGGGAAAGTTAGCCTAAATAATCTGACCTCAACATACTGGCTGATTTAATGCAAGGATTGAGTCCAGTAGACTCTCTTCCTCCCTCCCTCCATCACCTGTTGACAGTTACTGCAGCCTTAGGAAACAGGGCCTTGAGTTATTAGGGAGCTGTGAATCATATGACTGTCATACTGAGCAAAGTGGAGAGCAAAGTGAATTCAGCTTGGAGTGGGAGGTTTTCATTTGGGCTCCTTGAAAGGTGTGAGGATTCTGGCTTTAGCAGCTGAAACTGAAAATGGTTTAAAACCACTTTTGTAAAGTGTTAAGAGGATGTTATAAAAGTCAGCCAGATTGATACGGTAAATACTAGAGGTTGATTTGATAAGAAATGTAGTAATTCCTACGGTCTTCACGTTTGTGCTTTACTTAGCCTAGTGGAAGCGAAAGGTGGTGGTACCCAGTCTCACATATCTGACTGTTAATATTTTATCTTCTTTCTTCATCCCATCCCTAATGTTGTGGTCTGGAAGATTCTTAATTTTGAGTTTGGTCTAGTGGAGTTGGTATCCACTGATAGACCAGATTTAATTCGTCTAGAGTAAACTTCTTGTATTCTGGAAGCTTTATTTAAAAATACTCCTACTTAGACTTGAAAGAAAGTAGCGCTGACAAGTCCTCTCCCTCCTTGATCCTGAAGTAGGTATTAATATGCAGAGCAAGCAAGTTTATTGTAGTGTTTCTCTTTAATATTAATTATTTAGGTCTTCACTGGCTCATTTGGGTGGTGAGCCTTCTGTAAAGGAGCCCGTGTTTCAGAAGTACTCTTAGAAGTCTCTGTGTGGAGTGCAATTTTTTGTGCCAACTGGAGTTATAATATTTAGCTAGAGACTGAAAAGTTTATCTAGAGAGAGTTGATCCTGAGCTGATTTGCAAGAAGAAAATCTTTCCAGACTTGCCGGCACCTATGAATATTATTACAGGATAGGGGGAGGAATTCAGTATTATATGATCTTTAAAGATGGTTCTAAGTAGAATGGAGGTTTTATTTTTAGCCTGCAGATTTATCTTGGAAAAGATTATTCTCTGTTCCCCACTTCTTCCAGTTCTTCCTTGCTTGTAAAAGGACTACAGTGATAGTAGAATCTGTTTGTGAAAAACACGGGTATTTATTTAAAGATTAAATAGGTAGTAATAATCTTAAATCTGGTACTATTTTACACTCAGTTAATTAAAGATTTTAAATCTTTCCAAACCCTAGGCTCTGTGTTAGGCAGTGCAAATGCATTGGGGGGTACTTTGGGAACTCAGGGGAATGACAAAACCCTCCTGTATGGTGGAAGATGAATAAATACACTGTGGTGATTACAGATGTACCACGGCGTGAAAACTTATCAAGGAGTATTGCAGTGTTGTACTAACGCAGTTTTTCCTGTTGTCTGCTCCGAGCATATTGAGCAGTAAGTCCAAAGAAACTGAGGGAGGCCTGGGAATGTGGTTAGAAAGTTAATCTTCTTCAGGGTTCACCATAAGCCTCTTGGCTGGAAGGAAGAGGGAACATACGATATTAATCCTTCTCAAAATTGATTAAGATCCGGGGAGAGCTAGAAAGGCTGTGAACCTCTGTAGTTGTGAGACTGATGCATCCCAAGCTGTGCTGAGAGTACGTGCCCTGGAGACTTCCTGCAAAATAGACCTGAAAAAGCTGCCTTGTAGTAATCCAAGCTTTGTCTTTTTATTAATTTTTAGAAAGACTGTAGCCGATTTTTACCAGAAGAGCAGAATGGCAGGACCTGATGGGGAGTTTTTGCCTGTTGTAATTATTTAGGGTAATTTAATTAATTAATACCTGCTACTAATACATGATCATAGAATCATAGAATGGTAGGGATTGGAAGGGACCTCTAGAGATCTAGTCCAACCCCCCTGCCAGAGCAGGATTACCTAGGGCAATAAAAATGTTTCCTATTAAAAAAAAAAAAGAGTCAAAATCATTGCTTATGATATAAAATCTTACCTGTTTTTGTCACCAGTAAGAAGCAATGATGCATAACTATGTAAAAGTAGGGATGAACACTTGATAACTACCAGTTTCTGTTTAATTAGGTGTCTGTACTGCCCAGTGGATCTGCAGAATGATTTTAAAATTAGACTGGATAAGAAATCCATACACGGTGTATGAGATAGCAGCTATCTTCTAAGCAACTTTTACTAACTTCCTGTGCAAAAGCTCTGGATTATCTCTTCATGTCCTATGTCTATTTTGGTAGTAGGCAAACTTCTTGTGTGGAACATGATGAATATTTCAGGTTGTGAAGACTTATTTCTATCTTGTTTCTCCCTCATTTTGAGCCTGCCTGAAAACTGTTGAATTTAATCAAGTTTTTCAGCATCTCTGCCTTGTACTGTGTATAACTTGGCAACTATGCTGCAGAGCAGTGTGAAAGTTGGTTGTTTTTTAACCTTAGCTTGTTTTGAACCTTGTTTGTACTATGAAAAAAGGTGGACGGATATTTCTGATTCACTTTTCTGATCTTTACTTTGTATGCACTGGTATACGGCCTGTAACTTTTTTTCACAGTAACAAGTAGTTCTAGCTTGTCCTTAGGAGATATTTTTATTAATCCATAGCTTCATTTCCTCTCCATCACTCTTTTTTCTGTCTAACACCGACTATTTTTGATTTAAACTCTGCTTTTGCTTTCTGCATTACTTCTTTCTCCATAAATTTCAACTATCTTTAGTTACTATTCAGAAATAAATAAAACTCATTTTTTAGTTCCCAGTGAAAGCCCTGTCATTCTTAGGGCTTTCTGCCCATAATGTGTATGGTATTTGTAAAAGCAGCTTTTTTTTTTCGCCTGAAACTAATTTCATTAACTTTTATGTAGCCTTTTTTAGATTTTAATACTTCCTAAGCCAAATCATTCCTGTCAGAAACTTACTACCTTCTGTTTAGTTTTCCATGGTACTATGATTATCATCTTGATACACCTCAATTATTTTTTTAATTTGATGATTTTAACATCTACACAGATTTTCCTAAGTTCCTGTTGATTACCTGAGATGTGATTATGTAGAATTCACACTATGAAGATTGGGTAGCTTTAAAGAAGCTGTATCTGTTACTTTAATTTGTTTCTTTACCAGTTAAGCTGAAATTCTTGCTGTGGATTTTGTCAGACGTGGCACTATGTTTTAGCTCCTTTTTGTATCAGATCCTTTTTGATTGGTGTTTGTTGCATCTAGTGTCTTGCTTTTAAATCTCAGTTACAGAAACTTTCTAAGCCTGTTTTCATTCCATATTTCAATATCCTGGTTTGCCTTTGAGTGAAAACTTACCTTTGAGATGTCTATGCCTCTTTACAACCAGCCTGCTTTCCCACCTCTCTTCCATTTCAGCAGTTTTGGCCTTGAGCTGCACTATGTGGACAATGAGGTGCACAGAGTGTTTGCAAAAAGTTACGTACACACCAATTTAGGAGAAGACAAGCTGTTCTCTACTCGGCGTGTTGTGCAATAAACTACGTTCTGTGAATCTTGTCTAAGCTTGTGGTCTTTCAACTCTGCTGCTTAAAATCAGGTCTGGTAGTTTAGCCTCTAGGGCAGGATTCTTTTTATTTTTTTATTTTGTTTTTTTTGAGTGATCAAACTGGAGTTCTAGTGTTTATTGTTTCAGGAGGAGGATATTGGAAACCTGGTTTTTTTTTTGTTAGGAGGTATGTTTCACGTTTCATCTGACACTGGTGCTGTCATCATCAAACTGTCAGTTCTGGTCAGAAATGGGAATGAGAAAGAGAAACAGCACGGTCATTTCATTTGGTTGCCTAAACTCATGACTGTAGTCAGACTACCTAGGTCATTCTTGGTTTAGTTCCAAGCACTTCGTAGTGTTTCAGCCAAGAAGTATAGTCATGCTTCCTGAGAGCTGCATATCCATCTACTGTTTAGAGAAATACTTTTTCCCTTCTGGAAAGCATTTGGAAAACCCCTGGAACTTTAAAACTTGAATGTTCTTGAAGGCATTTCAATGTTTGTAACAGTTAGTGCTGTTCATTCTTTTTGGGTAAATAACTAGTCTAATAGACAGACATACTTCTAGCTCCTCCATGGAAGTCCAGTCTTCTTTGCAACTCAACTTAGTGAACAGTCTCATAATCTGTTAAAGTAATTGAAGTGGATGGGGCTAAAATGGAGTAGATTTTCGTTTACTTTAAGGTATATACCAGAAGGTCTATCTTAAGGTATACCAAAAAATAAAGCATTTCTTTTGTTTGACCTTTAACCAGATCTGTTAGATCAAACTTTTAGAAAATTCACCAGGAGAGAAAAGCCTGAGTGGCTTAGAATTGGGCTGGGAGAAGTTATCACTTAATTTGTACCATAGTTTGATTCCCTGCCTCTGGTGGTTTGTCAGCTTCTCAGTGGTTTTTTTCTGCAGTAAATTCTGTCACTTGACTTCTCCAAGCCTGCTTTTAATAACAGAGTGAAGAGCTTGTGAAAACAGTACTGAAGGAACAGTCCTTCAGCTGTGATTTACAGGATAATTTATTCAGTATTATGCTGATGAAATAAATATTTTCTGAATACGTAATAAGTTGAGAACTGTTTGGAAAAATGTCCAAAGGATGCAGTCACCTCAAGTGACCAATATTAAAGGAGAATGGAATAGTAAAGGCTAATGAAAGGAGAGAAATTGCCATGAAATATCAAAAGTCTCCCTCACAGTGAAGTTAACTGTTCCAATTACAGATTTGAAGAACTAAAATCTTAAAGTGGTTAATCTAATAGATTTGCTGATGTTGTAGTTGGAGGTATACAAATTAGAGACGGTAATCTAGGTTACTAATTTTGGTGAGCAAGGGAACAGTTACTTTTGTGGAAGCGTTCATCTACGGTTATAGTGTATGGACGTGTGTAATTTCACTTTCAAGGATCTTTTTGTTGTTGTCCTGAGGTTGTCTGAAACCTATAAGGAGTCCTTTTTACAGGATTTCAGACACATGGCAATAGAGGACTTTGATGACTTGTTTCCTTTTACCACAGGGTTGTAGAGAATGGAAAGAACCCTGCATTTCCTGAGCACTTTTGTTCTTTAGAGGTAAGTCCAAAGACTGCTTCAGACAAACAGCCCTTCCCCAGATGTTTTTGTTCCGACGAGCAGATTTACGACAGTAGGATACAAAACCAACGTCTTTAAGTTGATGGGAAACATTTTACCAGTTAATTTCTGTTTTAGATAAAACACACTTTATTGCTTCTACTAATTTTGGTTATAATCGGTAGAATCACCTAAATTTCAGTTACAATGATGGAAGAAAATAATTGAAGTAAACGTTCTGCTAAAGCACCCAGCCAAAGATAAAAGCCTTTCTGGTGAGCCTGTGGATTTCTTGGCAAATCAGGAAATGAAGATACCTTTATTTACTCTTCAGTGTAACAGCAAATTGAGATTAGCTTGGATTTCTCTAATCTTACACTGGTAATGCTGTTTCTTGGGGTCTACATTCCACTTCTATGGTGAGGCTGGCAGTGTTCTAGGTACACTGGTATAGCCAAGTAAGATGGATGTAGCTCTACTGAAGTTAATTTTTAGGTTCTGTGAACCATGGGGTGTCTGGCAGTTACCCTTGAGTGGATCTGTGAAAAATCAATACCAAAAAGCAAGCCTGTTGTTAGGCAGCCTTCATTTTCTATGCTGGAGCTGGCAGCTTTAGTGAGAAGTGTTAAAACATATGTTGGAATGCAGGCCTTTATTTATATGCCTGACATCATCCAGTTTTTAGACCTTATTCGTTTTGCAGAGAGCTGCTTAATTCTTTTCTGCGTACAGACATTCTGGTGCTGTGACACAGCAGTCTTGATCCTTCTAAAGTAGTCTGAGGAGCTCTTCCCAGAAATGCCATCTCTGGGGATGGGAGGAAGAACAAGCCAAATCACTTGAAGATGTATTTCAGTAGTGATGGAACGATAGAAAAGATGTACTGGTCTCAGTTTTACTTTCATAACGACTTCAAGCTACACAGATGCTCCAGAGGAAGCACAAAGCTTCGCCACTTCCATTTTCTTGCTACGCAGCCAGACATTTTGAAAGCAGGGCTGTAGAACTGACTGAAATAGTGTTCTCCTCTTGACCCCTTCATGCAGCATTAAAAAATAAAGATTTAACATACTGTTCTTGTTCCCTGCTTAGTGTAGTCTGAGGCTGAAACAGTTCTGATAGGTGGACAAGCAGTTAATCCATATGGTTTGTACTTTGTTGGAACTCGCTACTTGGACCTCCCTGAATTCCAGAGTAACGTTCTCTATTATTGGAACATAATGAACTTACTTCGTGATACTACCTAAGGAACCAGTGCCAAAGACAGTGCTGAGTTCCTGTGGACTCAAAATCCATTTGGGTGGATCCGTGCAGGCAGAATTGTGCTGCTCGCCCCCTCATGACCCAAAGAGGATTTCTTTGGCAGTTGGGATACACAGATAAAAATAACTTAGAGAGAATGATAATATGGAATGTTGTCGTAATACCTCGCTCGTGTGCCCTGAAACAACCGTCTCTCTAGTTATACAATTTGACTTGTAGCTTACAGGTAACCTTGAAAATATGTTATTTGACAGAAACTTTGCTATGTTTTCAGGCTGATGAATTTTGAGCTCTGTATGAGTTTCGTTTGAGCTCTAAATAGTTCAGAAAAAATATTTTGCAGCTCAGTATCATATTTACAATTGCTTTCCTAAGGGGATTTTTTTGTTTTAATATCCATGACTCCTGTGTATGCAACAAGGAGCTGCAGCTCCTCTGACAATGAAAACTTCAATGGTACTGGGATATTTTTATTTTATATAACAGTTCCTTTGGGCAGGAACAGATCTCTAATAAGGATCTCTAATATGATAGATCCTGACACTTATTGAAATACCCTTCTGTTATGTGGTTTCTAAAAACCAAAAAGAAGTTTTCTGCTCTGGGAAGTGCTGTGGTTTTACACTTGCTTTTCTAAGAGTCAAACTGCTTCTGGTTTGGTTAAATTTGGGTAAATTGCCACGGGTTAGACTCCTAAGCACAAAGTGTCAGTGCTGGGCATCAGTAGTGTATGAAGTGACCTCAAATGTAAAAGGCTTTTTTATTTTCCTACTAAAATTTGGTAAATTTTGACTTCTGTTCTGCGTTTGAAAGCGTTTTGCTGGGGAAACAACCTTGATAAAACTAATATCTTAAACTGACAACACTTAGGTTCTCAAGGGAGCTTCAAGAATGAGGTACAGTAAAGCTTCACAGGCCAGCACTAACTTGTAACATTTGACTTCTGTTGTGAACACAAACAGATGTAGCTGAAAAAGCAAACATTGGCCACTAGTTAAGAGTTTGTCTTGGGGCAGAAAGTCTGGTGCTATCAAGCCTGGTGTGTACATTGCTTTATTAGACATTTGAGCTGTGCTGTGCTAAGTGAGTTTGTTGAAAGGAAACTAGACCTAACGACAGCTTTTAAACCCAGGGCCTTTAAAGAAATGTTTTTGTTTGAAGGTGGAAAAGTTCCAGTCGTTCCTTACCCAGGTAAACTGAAAGTCATTTGAAGGACCTGCATAAAAAGACTTTGTGATCAGATTTGATTTTGTAGGTGGCTTATTCATTTTAGTCTTCAAACCACTGTGATTCTGCCTGTGCTCTCCCTTCTGGAATTACTGCCAGTAGTTTGGACTTTGGGAAGAGAATAGTGTTTGTGAGTTGAAAGTGAAATGCTTCTGTACGTTCCCAGGACGTACGTTAGAACACAATGAGGACATTCAGTTATCTTTTCAGCTGCATATTTTTGATGTATTTTTTAGTATACCTTAGAGTAAAACAGCTTGTTCTTTTGCTTCTTAATATGATAATTGAGGAAATAATAATTCAGATTTTTTTTATATGCTCTGGAATTTGCCTTTGAGTAACTTGCATGCAAAGTCAATTTAATAAAATTTAAAAATTGTTCAAGTTACTGAGAGTCAGCTTATGTGAATTTACATTGTATAGACAAACTGGAGATAGTCTGAAGAAAACGACTTGCAGATTTGAGTACTATCCGAATGCCATCTCAGTTGTGTTACCAGTTGATTTGGACTGAGGAAGGCAAAGCTCATGCAGCAAATAACTGTTCTTTTCAAACACAACATCCTTATTTTCATGTGCATAGCAAGAGACTGAAGGTTGAAAAACAAGATGACAAATACCTTCTTTACTACGAAGTATTAGAAATTAATAACAGGTTTTTATTTCCGTGGAGTTGTGTGTGCAAGTGTGGTTGGAGATTGATTGCTCATCCACTGATAGCTTAGCTACCGGGGATTTGCAGGACAGTGAAATTTTGCCATGCTGCTTGCGATAAGGCTTGGACTTAAAAAAAAAAAAAATAAAATAAGGGTGTTCATAACCTTCAGGTTTCATCAATAGTAATTCTGAAATGCTCGGCTAAAATGCTCTGTGGTTTTGTCATTTTATCAAAAAGATAAGTGGTGTTGAACTCTTATTTTTTTGTGTGTGTGCGTATGTGCTGCTAGCCATGCCTTCAGCAGCAAATGCATTCTGAAATATGCTGATGTGTTGGATTTTTAACACTGCTTTCTCACTGCATTTGTATAACTTGTTTCTCTCTGCATGGTTTTTCACAAATACTATAGCAGAAGAAAGTTATGTGTTCAGTCTGAGTTTCACGGCGTGCTCAACCTGCAAGAAATAGTCAAGATTTTCCTTCTTGGAAGGTAGATAGATACTAAAACCTATTCCCTGGACAGGGAAATAACTGGAGAGGGTCCAACAGAGGGTACAAAGATGATTAAGATGAACATCTCTCCTAGGAGGAAAGGCTGAGACACCTGGAGTTGTTTAGTCTGGAGAAGAGAAGGCTGAGAGGGGATCTTACTAATGTTTCCAAATCTCTGCAGGATGGGTGTCAAGTAGAAGGGACCAGTCTCTTTTCAGTGGTGCCCTGGGATAGGACAAGAGACAATGGGCACAAACTGGAACTCAGGAAGTTTCACTTCAACATGAGGAAAAACTTCTTTCCTGTGAGGGTGACAGAGCCTGGAACAGGCTGCTCAGAGAGGTTGTGGAGTCTCCTTCTCTGGAGACTTTCCAGACCCCCCTGGATCTGTTCCTGTGTGGCCTGCCCTGGGTGATCCTGCTCTGGCAGGGAGGTTGGACTCTATGTCTTGAGGTTCCTTCCAATCCTTACCATTCTATGATTCTATGAACATACAAGTATGCTCAGGAGAATATTTTCCATGTAGCACGTAATTGATAAATCCTTCAGCTCAATACTTTATTGTATGACTTTTTGTTTCACCTTCTCATTTTGGTGTTTGAGTAGTAGAACTCTTGAGGGAGACAGTCTGTTGTCTTAAATAGGTAAGCTTAAAATAATTAATCTTTCGATTGGTTTAAATTTTGGTGTTGAATATAATAGGCTGTTAGTGCACCTTTAAGATATGGTACAACCATGTGTAGGTCTCTTTTTGTAACTCTGTCAAGTTGGGTGGTAATGAAATTCTCACCTTCTTAGAGCAGTAAAATGCTTCTGTGTCATCCAGCTCTTTAAGAGAAAAATTTTCCACATTTTTTTGCATATACCCAAGTATTCAGGGTGTGTTCTAGAGGTTTGTGGATGCTCTGCACTGTTGCCTCTGGTTTATTAATCAGTAGAAGACTTCCATTAATTAACTGCCCTGCTGTTTTCCTCCTGCATCTCTTCTTGCATCTGATGCTCCTGCTCTTGTGCTGACTTAGATTGTAGTTGTCTTGTTCTGAGCTTCTGCTTGGCTCATCAATACTGTTCTTAATGGACCTTGTTTGCCAGCTCTTTCCATCAGATTAGTACAAACATAATCATTCAAGTATATGTGCGCTGAATATTTTCTATTAGCAGCATTTTAGAAGTTTTCTTTAAACTGCAACTGACACCTTCCGCTTCTGAAGATATTTCTCAGTAAATCATCTATACATTTTTTTGTCATCTAATTATTTTTTTCATTTAAGAATAAAAGAAGTTTTCTTATTTTTGAGGAAGTTTTAAAGTGTACATTTAGCTGTCGAAATTTACCACTTTTTATCTTAATGTTTCCTAAATGTCTCACTTTTATATAGTTACCACAGTCATAACCTGAATTGATTTCCATTTTGATGGATTTATTTTTTAATATTTTTTTTTTTTTAATTGCAGGAAATGTATGAGGTTGCCAAGAAACTTTGCTCCTTTTGTGAAGGTCTTGTACATGATGAACATCTTCAGCATCAAGGCTGGGCTGCCATAATGGCCAACTTGGAAGATTGTACATACTCTTACCAAAAGCTGCTTTTCAAGTTTGAAAATGTGTATTCCAGCTATTTGCAGTCCATAGATGATATCAAGTTGAAACTCACACAGTAGGTTTGCCATTAAATTCAGCCTCAGTCTCCCGAGTTATTTTAAACTTATTTTTTGGGTATTTGTATGTCTGGTGCTAGTTGCAATTAGTCAAGCATGTATTTGTTTATGTGACAGAGAATATTCTTTGTGTTCAACGCTAGTCATTTTTTAACTGACCTTTTTACCTTATCTTCGTCAGCACAGAGAAACCTGGATTGAATTATGTGGAAGATTTACTTGTTAACGAACAAATGTTTAAGAGCTGGAGTCCTTCCAAACATGCACTAGAACTACCTAGATAATAAATTTAGACATTAATCAACATTTAAAAAGACATATTAGCATTTTTGAATTCATTTCTTTTTAATGCGCTTCAGCGGATATTAAGAATCGTGCCCTCTGTTGAAAGTCCAAGGTCATAACACAGACTTTGGGTGTGTAGGTATACCTTTGAGGTGGTGTGAATGTGTATGTATGTTCATTTATATATGTGAATGTGTGTACTTGTATCCTGCAAACTCTAGATAGTGCTTCAAGAAAAGTCTTTGACATCTTTCTGGATGTTGCAGTGTTATGACATTTCCATGAGTGCTTTGCCTAATAGAATGGAAGTGGATGCTGGATACTTCAAGAAATAATGTGTAAACATGTGGGAGTTTGTTTGTTTGTTTTTAAAGTAAAAATTGAGCTTCATAGCTTTTACCACATCTATAGAAACTATTCCAAGTCTGCAAAAGCAGTCAGCTGGAAGACACTCGGTCTTTGCTAATAACCGCCGGTGTCCATGCGGATTGGAAACATAAGTCCCAGTTGTGTTTTTAAGGAAAAAAATCTGGGTGTGTCTCACTTGATCAAATTGTCCTTTTTTTCATTGCATTGTAAGCATAAGCTTACTTGGAAGTTGAGAAGAGTTCATATTCAACAGTGAAAGAGCAAAAATTGTAGCTTCTCTAGCTGCCCTCCCGTGATGTTGATACTGAACACTAGTTTAAAAGGGTAGTTATCAAATTTAGTTTTGAAATCTGCTTCAATTCTGCAATAAATAGTATTTTATATTATGGGTGGTTGGGCTTTATGTCACACTGTCTTCTAGATACTGATGGTTTGTGTTTTTTTTTTTTTCCTCTCACCCTTTTTAAATAAGCTTGGGTTCTGCTGTTTCTATCATGGCCAAGATACCATTGCTGGAGTGCCTCACGAGACATAGCTACAGAGAGTGTTTAGGAAGACTGGATTCTTCAGCTGAGCATGGAGGGACAGAAAGTGAAGATACCGAGGATGGGAAATCTGCTGAATTGGTGCTTTATCCTGATGTATCTAAAGTGAACAATAAATCAATGTTAGCCTCATTTTGCAAGTCGGTTGAACATTCGGCTTTGGAAGGCGCAGATCCTGAAAATGTAAAAGGTGATAAGGAATCGGGTCAAAACGCTCCTGCCCAGGACAATGAAACATCAGTAGAACTGAAAGATGATGATCAGCCTTCCTTCAATGTGTCCTTGTTAGACTGGATAAATGTTCAAGATAGACCTAATGATGTAGAATCGCTGGTCAGAAAATGTTTTGATTCTATGAGCAGGGTAAGTTAACAATTTTTTAAAAAAACGAAATTATATTGCATTGAATGTTGCTGTTTATTTTCCAGATGATGGTGCTTTTGAAGTGACTCAACTTTTTGTTGCTTCACGTAACTTTCTGAATAGAGACCAAAGGAGAGACTTTTTCATAGAAATTCTGCTTCTAATGAAAGTGAAGATCTTCCTGGATAAAAAAATAATGTTCTTAGTGTTAAAAATACTGAAGCCTTTATTAAAATGTAGGACAAATTCATGTGGTTAATTGTGATGAATGTCCATCCTGTGCATGTGCATTCTTTACTGGCTGGTACAGATGCACTCAGAAGAGCCCAGCATGTCACCTTGTATTCCTGCTGCTGGTGGAATAAAACACTGCTCGCTTTCTTTGCTTTCCAAATTATCATTCTAACCAGTCAGCATTATAAAAAAAATGCATTTTCAAGTCCTTCTGCCTAGAGATTTTCTCCTTTCCTTGCTTTCACTGTAGCTTCTTTTTCTTACATTGACTAGTCTTGTTTGCATATGTCTAATTTTATACTATTACAACTCAATATACCTTGAACTAAGAAAACCATTTCTAGTGAGACTTTATTTCCACCTTAACGCAGGACTGAAAGGCTGTCTCAGTTATGTCTAAACCCCTTCTGCTATAGGGAATATTATGATGTGGTCGGTTCTATATATTGGCTTTTCAATTTTGTCTTAAAAGTAGTTGGAGAATTGCACTTAATTAAGGGCTGGTTTAGATTTTGAGCTATGGTAAGCGAATAAATTCACTTTCTACATAATATTAAACAGGGCACAAAATGTAATGGCTCTTAAAAATCAGTATTTTAAAAGACAGACATTAAACAGTTGCTTCCAAATAAATTATAGTGATACTAAAGATAGAAAAATGAAAAAATAACCACTTCAGTTAAATACTTGAAACTTTTTTGATGAGCTTGTAGTCTTTTTGGACATATATAATGTGTTTTATAGAGGCTGTCTTGTACTCATGTGCTTTTCTGTCCTCGTCTTACCTAAGATTAGTCAGAAATCCTTAGTTTCAACTATTGTAATCGTTCTGTAACTTAAACTGATTTATAGGGAAAAATGTACTTACTTCTGCAAAAATGAAGTTTCTCTTTGTTTTGACGCAAGCAGAATTGGCAGGTTGGGAAAATGCTTTAGTCGGACTCTTCTGGCCACCACCAGAACTGTGACTGATCGGTCTTGATGTGTTTTGGTTCCCAAGAAACCCAAAGCTTTCAAGTAACATGGTAGTTCCTAGTTTTCCTTAGGAAAACATTCCTTTATGCTATTTTGATAGCAGCACAGACAAAGGTTTGAACCTCTGCCTAATATCGTTTTAGAGACAGTTTGAAAACAGAATTGACCTGTAGCTGAAAAGGAAAAGAAAATATTAAATAAATATCTCACAACAACACAGTTGTTCTTTTAATATTCACTTGAGGTGACACTTGAACATAAGATAGAATAAAATTACACTAATTTTTTTAATTGCTTTTCCCCACACCCTTTCCTTCTTGAAAATATGAACCATACAAATGGTTTGTGATTGCAATTCTTATTTGAAACTCTGAATTCAAGTAAGATTTTCAGGAAAGTGTGAAGCATCAGAGTATGAGCTTTTAACCTTTGACACTGGTAGTCTTGGCAGAACTGGGGTGTTGCACAGGGTTCTGCTGGGTATCTGGTTCTTCTAGTCCCTGGGTATTCCTGCAAAATGATGCTTGTAATTCCAGAAACCTAGGCTGCGGAAAAAGGAATGGGTAAGTAGGAGCTAACCAAATGTTTCTCTTAAGTGCTATCTTAGTTATTTAAAGAAAAGGTTAAAAAGGAAGAGACTTTTAAAGGTGAGGAGAGCAATGTTACCTGCCACTGAAAGTAGAGCTGAGTGCTACAGATACAATGAGGTCCAAAATGGGATGAAAAGAATGGATGGAGGAAATAAATTACAGGGTGGAATGAGAGGAATATAGGCAGTCTTTGTGAAAAGAAATAAAACACAATTAATTTATGAAGATAAAAAGAAGAAAAAAACCATGCCATATTATTCTTTTGAATTTTGTCTGTTAAGAAACTGTTCTGGCTGCTGCAGTGGAGTAACTCAGGAAGCCACAGGGGAGTAACTGTGAGCGGGATGACAACGAAGATGATCCTGTAAAAACGATCGGGTTTAATCCCAGAGACTGTTTTTATTACTGGTTCTTGAAGATGGACAAGTCACTTGAGAGAGACCAAGATTCATAAGACCATAACCAACTAAACATTACTTTTGCTGTTTTCAGAGGATTTAGACCTATTTGGTCACATTAATAATAGCATTAATTATTTATTCCCCTGGTGGTCTATTGTGTTTGTACGTTTGTTTTGGTTTTTTTTTTTGTTTAAGAGAATGAGACACCTATTCTTTGTGGTTACTACTTAATTTGTAATCCTTTTTCCTCTTTGGATTGCTCTCTCTACCTAGGGTGTTTCGAGAACGAAAAGATGCTATGTGTGAAAGATTTTATACAGTTTAATAGATTGAGGTGAAAAGAGTCCTTAAATTTCTGTTAATATTGAGTCATATAAGTGCCTTCTGTTTTGAGGGTTAATTTGTGTGCTCTGTAAGTGACACAAACCCTGCAGGCTGATAAAAGAAGCCGGTGCTGTGACAGGTAGGATGACCTCATGGGATAGTGTCCTGTTCACTGGATTCTGATATAATAGATGACATACCTTAACCATTTTGGATAAATTTGGGCAAATTTGTTCATACTCTGCTAATGCCAATGACTTAATATGTTCCTAAGGCATTCCAAGTTTAGATTCAACTCTGTCCTACATAAGATGTTGCAGTTACCTATGTTGTTAGTAGAACTAAGGTAATTTATTTTGCTACTCTTATAGTGAAGCTTCAAAAGCCACCCTTAATATCTGTGAACGTCGGTAGCCTCTAAAGGTTTCACTTTTTCCTGGATAATGGCCTGTGAAGGCTATGTTGATTTTTTTTTTTTTTTTTAAATGTGGTTTTATTATGAAAAATATTAGCAACAAGTATTACAAATGTATTATTTGCTTCATAGCTTGTTTTCCAGTTACTTACAACTGACCAGCTTGTTTAAAGACTCAATTAAGAGATTAATTTAGTGGGAAAAGGCTCATGGATCTTGCAGCTTCTTCCCATCACCCTCCCTACTGCACTTTCCACTGAGTCACATTCATGACTTGTTTTGCTTGTAGCTGTATGGATTCTGTCCCAGGGTAGACTGTGTCCATTAGCTTAAAACTGCGTCTCTCCCCTTCACCCTACCTTGTCACCTCAACTCATGTCCCTTCCCCTTGTAAGGATCCTGATGTTTATGGTGATCTAATTGGAATACTTCAAAGAAATTCATTCTGTGATATAAAATCCACAGACTCATTACCTCAGAATTCTGAAACAGATGACAGGTGTAGACACACAGTAGATTAACCTTAATATTTTCTTTCTTTTTTTTTTTTTGTTTAATATAAAAGCTCAGATCACCTTTCAGTACGTCAGCAGCTAACAAACATTTTTCTTTTATTTCCTTTATTTTTTATTTTTATTCTTTAGCTTGATCCAAGGATCATCCAACCTTTTCTGGCAGAATGTCGCCAAACTATCGCCAAACTAGATAATCAGAACATGAAGGCTATTAAAGGCCTTGAGGATAGGCTCTATGCACTGGACCAGATGATTGCAAGCTGCAGCAGACTGGTGAATGAACAAAAAGAACTTGCTCAGGTAATACGTGTGTGTGTGCAGCATTGGGAGATGGTAGGTTTTTGATGTGTGTACGCTCTCAAAGTTTACAGTGAAACAGTTTCATGTTTTAATGCGAAACCAGAACATCAAACTTCAGTTGAAGACATGGAATAAGAGATAAGTAGGCTAAACTTAATTTTGGGGGGAAATACTGAGTCCTTCATAACTTGTCACTCAATGATACAGAATCAGGGAGGAGGTAACGTGCTAAACCTTAATCATGCGGTGTTTACTTTGTGGGCCAGTGCTAAATCCAAGGGAACTTAGCACGAAGGAAAAGCTGCTCTTCCATCCCTGTGCTTGGTGGCCTAGTGCTGTGACCTTAGATGTATTTTTCTGTCTTCACTTGGTTGAAGACCCTTGCTCAACTTTACCAATCCCGCTTCTGAGAAAGATGCCTAAAAGTCAGCTGGAAAGATACTTTGTCACCTTGCTTAAATCATACTGTAAATTTAGAATTTGTACCTTGTGAACATTTTTCAAATGTAGCTTTCAAATCTGCATCTTTGCCTTTTTTCTTATAAATTCTCTTCCTTTACTTACAGTACAGGGTTATTTAAGAAGAGTAACATAGAATGTGATAGTGTGTTTGAGTTTTGTGTTGTGGTTTTTTTTGTAGCTTCAATTAATTAAATGCTTGTGGCTAAAGAAATGAGTGAGTGTAGTACCAGATGCTTTTACTCTCTGATTTTTATATTTGAGCCTTAAGAGGTATTTTCATAACAGTTTTAGCAGTTGTTTGGTTACTCTTGGAAAAAGTTGAACTGTTTATAAGGTATTAGAGCTGATGTGTTACTCGTTCAAATGACAGTCTGCTTAGAAATCTAAGAAGAATGAAGTGCATGAGTTTAATTATATTTAAAAATGTAGATGAAGACGTGCTTTTTTCAAGGTAGTGATCACAATTTGTGTGATAACTTAATATTAGGTGTTATCTGGGGAAAAAAAAACAATCATACCATTTTCCTTTACATCGCTCCTTCCAGTAGTGAACTCTTTCTGTTCATAACGAAATAAATTATTGGAGGTACTTTGAAGAGCAAGAATAAGGAACATCTCAGTGGTAATCTCATTGGCAGTATTTGTGTTGGAAGCTGCAGGCTTAGTGTCCCCAGGCTAGAAAAAGCTGATGTGCTGCTCAGGATCTGAGTTGACTTTTTACTCTAACATAGGTCTCATTATTAGAATTCAAACCAAACTTAATCTGTGGAGCAAAATCATCTGCTGCTGGGAGACCTCGTTGCCTGTTCCTGGACCTGCCTTAAGAGTTCTTCTACTTCCAGTCAGCCTTTTCAATTAACCAACCAGTAAACAGCCTTTTATATGAGAAATTACACCCTGAGTTATGTAGTTGAATAGTTGATGAGGTTTTCTATTGAAAAGCTGCTTTGTTAAATTAAAAGACTATTTTTGCTCCTTGGAAGCTGGGATTTCTAACATAAGCAGCTAGGATTGTGGTCAGTAGGTGGCATTACGTAATCAGAGTGTGCCTCTAGACAGTTTGAAGCCTCTCTAATCTTTCAGTGTGATTCTATCCAATAGCTTATCCTTTCTGAAGTTTTCTTGTGTTTGATTTTATTTCCCTATTAGTAATATAGCTTTTCAAAACATGTTACATTCAAATACCTTTCCATCAATTAGATTGATAGAGGTGTTACCTCTTCCATTAGCTGTGGTAAACCAAAAAAAAAACCAACCCTGGTTGGCTGGTGGCCTTCTGGGTTCTGGGTTTGTTCTCTTTCACTTGAAGATGTTGGGAAAAAGACTTTGGCGCTCTCTTATTTTGTGTTTTTATTTCCAGTTCTTGTTACATCAAAGAAAACCTTTAGATTTATAGCCTTATAGTGATTCAGGGTCTTCTCATCTGTTCATTGACTGCCTTCCCTGTTGATTGTTTGAACTTCAGTCTAAAACATTTTTAAATATTCTGTGTTGTTGCTTCCTTTGATTTAGAAACAGTTTTTGGGAAAACTCCATAAAGGCATTATCATACCTGTTCTTCAGGACTTTTCGTAGTATGACTATGATACACAAGTTATGAATTCTGTCAGCTGATCAGGACTAAAAATGCAAGAACTTGTGAGAACAGTTGATTATCTAGAGCTTTGATTTCCCCACAAATTATTGAGGTTTCTTCACTTTTTTTTCTTCCTCAGTTTGCTGAGGTTTTTCTTAACTGACCTTTTTCTAGTGTGCTGAGATTTTTTTTCTTTCTAATCTGCATACCAGTTTAGATTTGATTTTAAAGATAAGTCCACAGATACAGAAATGGCAAAAGATATTCAAATTTATGAATAACTGTTTGGAGCTGGGAGTAAAGCTGAAGGGGATTTTCTAGCTCACTGCATCTAGTTTTGTGTAACTTCAGGCCCCTTGCCATGTGATTTGTTTAAAAAGCTGACTGAGCTGCTGTTTAAAAGCACTTATTTTCTTGACTCCTATACACCACCGCAACAAGAATAGAGAATCTGCTTGTCCTAATGTTTATAAACATACATTAATCTCAAACCTGAAAGTATTCTTCTTGGCTAGTTCAAATCTGTGTGCTCTGCTGCCTATACTGCCTTGCCTTCTGGTGCTTGGCCGTTCCCTAACGATTATCACCGTGTTTATTCAATGTCTTTGTCGTCTTTGACTAAACAATCCAAGTTCTTATGAGGGGCCCTCCTCTTTTTTTATCTCAGTAGCAGTTCTTCCCACCTTTCTCTGATTTCCATTGACTTGGCTTGGATAATATGTTAAAATTCTTGCAATCTTTTTTTTTGTTTCCCAGGGGATCCTCAGTGCCTAAGGACAGAGAGTCCTTCAATATCTAAGTTACTCAGAGTTCAGTAGGTGATTGACTCACAGTATTCTCTTCCATCTTCAGTGTGCAACTTCTTCATTTTCTTTTTATTCCACTTAATATAGTCGTTTGATACTTCCTTTGATTTCTGTGCTGTTCTCAGTAGGATATACATATTTATTGCCGGCTGTGCAAACATGTTTTCCAGTATCTTCTGTCACAAATTGCTTTACCTTCAGTATCAAATCAGTAATGACTGGTTTCTTTTTTTTTTTCAGCAGTTTTGTATAAGTCTCTGTGATTTACAGTTCTCATCAACTTAAGCTTCAGAGAGAAACTTAAAACTATCATCTGTTTTTTGAATGCTTTACTGAGGAAAGAAAGACTTAATAAACAAGTTTGTAGAACGACAGACATAGTGACCGCGCGTTCAAGCATCATGTCGGAGACATGATATGAATGTGGACAAAATCAAAGCTGTAATTGGTGGGTTTGGGTGTTACTCTCTTGCCTGAAGAACCACAATGTTTCCAGCAGGATTTTACCTCAGCTGTTGAACATGAGGAAGGAGATAATGACTTGGCCCAGTAGTTGTTATGCCAGTAGCCCCCTGTCTTCCTTGTCTCTTCTTTCTACATATGTTACCTCCTTTAATCAGCCATCTAATACATGTTTATCTAGGGCAAACCAGGGAAACTGGATTGCCCCCACCCTTAAGGGGCTGCCTGTTACCATCCACAGCAGATAATTCCCTGGCATCCCCAACTCCTAAGTGCAAATAAGATGCCTACCTACAGTCTTGACTCTCCAGAAAAATTATTCTCGTGTATTAATTTCTTTATGCCAAAAAAAATACTTTATCCCACACTAGTACTGAATATGCTCTAAGTTGATGTTAAGTCTTGTATATGCCAGAAGTTAGCAAACCAATTCCTTGCAGGAAGTAGAATGGTGGTTGATTCCTTCCATCCTCGTCGCTACTTTGCTGCCGCACTGTGATCTGTTAGTGGTGGTGGTTACTTGCGTAAAGCTCTTAGAGGGTTCTGTCGGCAACTGTTTGAGAAAGAAATACCAGGTAAGATTTATTTGGACTGGATTGTAGAATGGAAAGAAAGCAGCTTTGACACTTGACTTCTCTAGTAGCCTTCTGTTATACTCCTCAGTGGTTACAGTAAGTTTATTAAAATGCTTGCACTCTTGCAGAGTGCTTTTTGGTTTTTCACAAAGCTCATGTCATCAAACATGTCTCTTTTCCTCTAGGGATTTTTGGCTAATCAGAAGAGAGCTGAGAACTTGAAAGATCCTTCTGTGCTGCCTGACTTGTGTTTGAGTCATGCAAATCAGCTGATGATTATGTTAACTAATCACAGAAAACTGTTAGATATTAAACAGAAATGTACCACTGCCAAACAGGAGCTTGCAAATAATCTACAAGTCAGACTGAAGTAAGTTACAACTTCTCAAATTTCTAGTGTTTCTGCCTACATCACGACTGTTGGAAGAATATGTGTGTTAAAGTCTTTGGTAATGCAGAGAGAGAGAAAATAAATGTTGGATCACAACAGCTTATATATGAAGTTAGTTGCAAAGTGTGAAACAAAATATTACATGGAGAAACTTTTCTTAGAGTTTAAATGATCTTCGTATTATTAAAACAGTATCCAAGAACCTACAATCCTCTGTCTTATCAACTTCAGAAGCTATCAGTATCTTATTAAAAATTTTTTTTAAGGATTTTAATAACCATAAGTGAAACGCTCTGCAGTAGTGTGTGATCACATCAAAGCAGAAAAATGTGCCAGTAATTTGTTTGTTTTTTTACACAAACTGTAAGTAAATCAAACAAAAAACCAAAACACCAACAAAAAACCCACCACAACAACAAAAAAACCCACACTAAAAAAAACTGCCCACAAACAATTAAAGCCAGTCATGGCCAGTAAAAATGGCAATTTTTCATGTAAGCATCTTCACTGTGTAACAGAGAGAGCAGTAAGTAGTGTGTATTCCTCAATGGGAAATACAGTTTTTCACACTCCTGTACTTAATAATTAAGCTTCATGTGACTTATCATGTCAGGTACATAGGAAAAGTATGCACAGTATCATTTGTTTGTGCTAGCAGCTAATAATTAGGCAACATTGTGACTTCGTTAGACTTACACTCTGGATATCTATCAAATAGATTACTTTTTATTTTATTTTTTTTCTTCCTGAAGAAATTACAGTTCATAGAGATGAGACAGGGGCAAGGTGCAGGAGAACATCAAGCAGAATCAGCCGTGCTCTAGTGACAAGGATTCTGTTGTGTTTATAAAATAAATTACTGCTAGGTAAATCAAAATGGGAATCTGTCTTTACTGTTCATCTGCTCTCAGCCCAATGGAAAGATGACTTTTTTTGCACTATTTTTTCGCTGTCAAGGGTTACTGGTGACAGTACATAGAACCTAAGTTAAAATATTTGTGTAGTATACACTTAATTCATCAACTACTAGAGGAAAGACTTAGATTCCTGTGTAAGAAATAAGGTAGTGAGCTGGGGAGAGTGAAGGCATAGAAGATAGATCTGAAAAGAAGAATAAAATATGGGGGTGGAGGGAAGAAAAGGCACATAAACAAACCAAAAAACCCTCCCCTGCTAGAGTGGGGAGAGAAAAACAACCTGCCCCTACTGTCACCCTTCCCCACCCTCCCAAAGAAAACCCAAGCCAAAATTAACAAAACTTACTGTGTTCTTAACTGTATGTCAGTATTCTTAGAGAACAATATTCTTACCTGATGCAGAAGCAGCTTTCCTGTTTCTTAAGTGCTGATGGAAGGTTTTTTTACTATGAACTAACCCAAACTTCTTTTTTGAATCCACAAACTCCTATTTTTTTTGCCAGTTCTGCAACTTAACTGTATGTTGTGTGGAAAACATTCTTGCTTTTGAGTTTTGAAGTGACCACTTCATATAATGCCCTCTTCTTATTTCTTACTACTCATTACTATGAGAAAGTCAACAGTGTGTGTCTTAGAGTTTCTCCATTAGAGTGTGTTTTAACTTACTTAATGGTGACTTGTTTGCATTTTTTTATTTCACTTTATCAATAAAAGTAACAAAAAATTGGAATTGCTTGCGGGATGTCTCTCTGCCGTACACCTTGTGACACAGTTGCTGGGATGTTTCCCTCAGACACGCCAGTTGATCACCATTTCAGCACCTATTTTGTGATGTAGTGATGTTAGTGGCTGTGCTTGAAATCAGTGTATTGATTGTCTCAATAAAATAGCTGAAGATGTGGTTACAAGGAGTGGGAATTTGAGTATTAACAGGAGCTGTTGATTGTAATATGTGAGTAGATGGTGGGAACTTTCCCAAACAATGTTTTGATCTTATTTTTTTGACAATATTCCTACTCCCAGTGCTTCTTACTAATGCTTTTCAACAAGTATTTTTAAGATTTTTAAACAAAAATAGTCTCTTTTTTGCTCTGGATGTACCAGCTTTGGTTTTTGTTGTTTGATTTTTTTTTTATGTTTTTTTTTTTTATTCTTCAAGAGAAAATTACATTGTCATTCCAAAATCCTGAGGTTATGTATGCTCAGAGCATTATTTGTCAAAAAAAATACCTTAACTGAAACGGTGCTAAGTGTTCGTTTTTCAAGCACTAATGTGGATTTCTTACTGTGGGAAAGTTAACAGGGAACTACAAGGTGACAACTGAATTCTTCATGACTTGGTGCTTCCAGATAGCCTGTTTTTTATTTAAATGATGTCATTGTTCAGTTCTTCGAGACATATTGCTAATTTTAATGAAATATAAATGCAGAAAAAGATGGGTGAGTTGTTACCTTCTAAAGTGTAACCTACTTTTGTAGGTGGTGTTGTTTTGTAATGCTTCATGCTGACCAAGATGGAGAGAAACTCCAAGCGTTGCTTCGTCTTGTAACAGAGCTCCTAGAAAGGGTCAAGGTTGTAGAGGCTCTCAGTACTGTTCCTCAGATGTACTGTCTAGCTGTTGTTGAGGTTGTGAGGAGGAAAATGTTCATAAAACACTACAGGGAGGTAAGTAAGTACAACTTTTCGACCAAACCTTTGTGTCAATGCATAAATTAACAACTAACTGCGTATTTTCCCTTCCGCAGTGGGCAGGGGCTTTAATAAAAGATGGGAAACACCTCTATGAAGCTGAAAAGGCAAAAAGGGAATCTTTTGGTAAACTGTTCAGTAAGTCCTTTCTCTTCTGTGAAACCAGAATTGTGGTGAAGCGTGAATTTTGTCTTTGTACTGAAACTATTTTCATTATGTTGTAATTTAAATACCTGTATAATTTTGTTTATGTAAATAGGAAGCGCACCCAGCGTGCCAGGTGGTCCTCTTATGAACAAAATTTTTCTCTCTTAATTTTTCTATTAATCAAACTAATGAACTGTTTCATATAGGTTACCCAAAATACTGCAAAAGTTCCTGTAAAAGATAAGTTTTCTAGTTACTACATTTGAATGCAGTTTCTGTTTGAACGTGCTCGGTGAGCATTACTCTTCTTTTAAATAACCCTCCTAAAACCATTGCTGAATATTTGGGTGTTGCTATGACTTCCTCAAGAGCAAAGACCCACATCTAAAGACCTTGACCAGAAATTAAAGAAAAATTTAAAATTAGGTTACTGGTAAAAGAAATGTGATTGTTTTTCTTTTTTTTTTTTTTTCTGCAAAGTCTGCAACTCATGGTCTGAAGGAACTGCTAAAATAAAAAAAAATTAGAGAGGGTATTAGTGAAAATGAATTAGCAATGAAAACTTGGAAAAGGAGTTGAGGTTTTTGCAGGGGTGAACATGAAGGAAAAAGAGGCTTTAATGAAATAACAAGTTCTTGGATGGTGGGTTTTCTGTGAAATTTTGTGGTCACTTGCAATTTCTGTGTTGTCAAGAAATGACGTAATAATGCTTTCAAATTTAGTTCAGCTCTTAAACTGCAGTAGCTTGTTTTCTCATGAGGCCTTGTTTGTGTTGCACTTTCTTTTAAATAACCCATTTTTCTTTTTCTTTGCCCAGGGAAGTCTTTTCTAAGGAATCGTTTGTTTAGAGGACTTGACTCCTGGCCTCCATCCTTTTGTGTATGTACTCAATATAATTTTGGGGTTTATTTCATTATTAAGAACCGTACTTTCACAAATTGAAAACCTAAGACTGATTCTTTCAAGGTGTATGCCTGTGACATTGCTCTGACACGGATGAAAAAGCTGGGAGCTGGCGTTCTTTGTTATTTCAAGTGACCTATATTAACACTGGTTCGTAATTTGCAATGTGGTGAGAGAGGAAACATCAATTTGATACTCCTGTTTGATAAGGAGTCTGTTATATTGAACAAAAAATTGCTGTTAATGATCAGAAAAAAACAAGCCAGGAGAGCTAATTTGATCATCATCTCTTCTGAATAACAGAGCTGTAAAATTAGCCTGATGGTAAAAACAAGTAAAAGGTTTTCATAGTTTTCTATAATGACTGGATGAATGGAAAAGCATTTTCATCTCTGTTGGCTGATAACGTGGGGTGAAAAAGTACAGTTGTAATGAAGCATTGCCTGTTAACATTGATATCATACAGCTTGGTTCACTCAAGTAAGATAACTCTCCGTGAGTCTCGTGTTGCCATCTCACTTTGCCTTGTTGAGCCTTTTCAGGTTCTCCTTTTGAGTCTTTTTCTTTTTTTAATTTTTTTTTTTTTGAAGGATACTTGAAAAATAGTAATGCTGCTCATTTCAGTGTTTTGAATATGAACTGAATTAATACTTGACTGTGTGTTTAGCAGCACAATAAATAAAGCTTCTATCCCCTAACTTTAAAAAGCTTAACATCCTTAATGTTTATGAAGTTTGGTGCCTGAGGGACTATGGATAGTTAGTGACTATAAACAGAAATGATTTTTTTTTTTTCTGAAGGTTGGGGCCAAACATAGTTCTTTTTATTAAAAAAGAAAAAAGCATGAAACATTTCGAGACATCAATTTAACACCAACGTTTCTGTGTTATTAAGCTCTTTTTAATCCTTTCTTGGTCATCTTGATATTCTTTACCTTAACAATGTGCAAATTAATTTATTTTTAATGCAGACACGAAAACCTCGCAGATTTGACAGTGAGCTTCCAGATATCTCATTAAGCGACTTGCAGTTTTTGCAGTCTTTTTGTCCTTCAGAAGTTCAGCCATTACTCAGGTAAAGCACCTTTTCAAATTTTATATGTTATGGAAATAGCTTCCCCTTATCCCACACCCTTCAGGCCTCATTCATTTTTCCTAAGGAACAGATAGGGATATTTATTTTTTTTTTTTGGAGCTGATATAATCCTTAAGTAATGGTCTTCAGTGATATGATGGAGATACATATTATCTGTATGCTTCATGTACTCAAGCTTGGCTGATTTAAACACCTGTATTCTGGATTGAGATATAAAGGAAGTTTGGTGTTCCTCTGAGCTGCTCCGTAGCTAAAAACCAGAAAAAAACCTGTCAGTTTTCAACTGAAATAAGCTCACAACTCATAATCAGAATTGATTTTGGTTATTTTCCATTTGCTCTTTAAGTTACATTCTGAAGGAAATAAATTTCTTTAGCCTACCATGAGATCATAGAGATCTCCTATATTCAGTTACTACTTTTTCTGACAGACTGCCTTTACTAAGAATTGTGTTCTCTTAAGTGCCTCTACTGTCTATGGAAATCCATCATTTTGAGCACAAGCTCTCTTTCCATGTTTCTTATCTCCCGACAAGAGGGCAGACATGCACGTGTAGACCAGAAAGCTACTGTTTTGACTTGGGCAACCTGACAATTAATTTCTTACCTAGAACTTGATGTCTTTCTGGACAAGCTGACTGTTCAAGTGAGCTTTCAAACTCCTATGTCTTAAACTTGTAGCCATCAGATAGAGAAATGTCAACCAAGATAATGGGCAAGAAATGGGCAGTAGCAAGTTCTGTGTAAGGTTCTGTCTAGGAGAGGAGATCTGTTATCAGCATGACCACGACCAGATGCTGCCTGTGGCCATCATCCTTCTCCTAGATGAGATCTACTGGTAGATTTGCTTTGATTTTCTATTTCCCCCAAGACCACAATCCACAAGGATGATAAGGTAGATCCAAAATGAGAATACTCTGTTGTCATCTGTCAGGTTCAGCCTGTTGCCTGTTGCTGGTGCACAGCACAGGAGCTGAAGTCGCTGTGGTTTTCACCTATGTTTTCTATTTGCATTCTTTTTGATTCAGAAATCCCAGCCAACTTTACAGTGTTGCTGCTGGAATTAACAATAAGTATCGTGAGTGTTTAGTCTGCCTGACAGTGGGTTTGCCCTAGGTCATGATATAGCTCAGTTACCGTTTTAATTTCTCTGTGTCATGCTCTTAGACTTGCTCCTCAGAGATCCTGCAGGAAAAAAGTGCAAACTATAATATCGTAGTGCTCATTGTTGCCTGATTTTGGGATTTTTAAGAATTTTACACCCTTCCTGGGAAGTTTGGACTGAGTTCAGGAAGAATTTTGCCTTGCTGCTGTCACGAAGACAATCACTAACTAAACCGGTTTAGTTGATCCAAATTGTAGTGACAAGGCTTTCCACTTGATGGCAATAGAGGTGGGATTATGTCAAATTCCTCCTGGTATCTGGGCTCATGATTACAACTGGTGGAAATATTGATGAGTGGTGGACGTGCAACTCGAGTGGGCAAAGCTCTCACACACCCTGGTAGACACTGAGCTTCAGAAGAAACTTTAGGGCAGTACTTCCTTTGGTCTTTTCATTTCACGTGTAAAGAGCAAGCAACAGGTAAACTGAGACCCAGCACAAAGTCCTTTTCTGTCAACACTGAACCCCTGAGCTGTATGATTAAAATGATGCTTTTATTTCCTTAGAGTGCTTCAGTTCTCTGAACTTATATGTTTGAGCAATTATTGAAATCTTAATTCTACAAAAATGCACTAGATATCACTTGCCTTATATATTGAATAGAGAATGCAAAATACATTGAAGTATAATCTGCTTTTGTTGTATTGCTTGTCTAAATAAAATCCTGCTTCCTGACTTCAATGGAGCTATTCCTGAACAAATTAAAAATTCTGGATATGCAGACTCGCAAGAAAAAATAAATATAGCTTTTCCAGAGGTGTAGAAAACTTGCATCTGAAAATGTGTCTTGGGACATTTGCAGTGTGTTCACCACACCTTAATCAGCCTTCTAATTTAGGTTGCCTCTCATTAAAATAAAACATCAGAGAATTAATAGCTGCTTCAAAGGAAGAGCTGGATTGGAAAGAATCCAAGGGTAGAGACATTTGCAAACATAAGTGCTTCAATTACGGAGCTAATCGCTATCAATTCTCTTTTGCTACTGTTATTGTGACTAGGCACTACTGGTAAATATTTTCCTCTGAAGGAAAGACTGACACATTACTTCTCAATCATTGTGTTTACTCCTTAAAAGCTCTCAAATTCTCAGTTTAAAACACAAGTACCAGGTGGTCTTTGAGTTTTCCATGTGAAACAGATGAAATGAAGAAAGTAGAAACATTATACAGAGGGAAACTTAGTCTTGCTGGGATAGACATACAGTAATTTAATATATTAGAATATTGGATTAGCAATGTCGAAAAAAACATAATTAATCCTATACTGTTTTTAAGGGTTCCCATACTTTGTGACTTTGAACCTCTTCACCAGCATGTACGTGCTCTACATAACCTGGTAAAGGCAGCACAGAGTTTGGATGAAATGTCACAAACCATTACAGACCTGCTGAATGAACAAAAGGTATTTGTATTCCCTTTTCTTCACCAATAAAAGAGAATATTCAAAAAGAATAGAATACTTTTCGTAGTATTGTTTTATCAAGCACTTGGGAAAGAAACTTTATGTAGAGATAAGTTGGGTCTCCTAAGTGCTTGAATTCCTTTCTAATCACATTCTAGTAAATATGCTGGGGATTTGGAGCTCATCGGTGAGTAAAGTGAGTTAATCTAGAGAATAGTCAGAAGATACTGAGTGTCTTATAAACATTTAACAGATACTTATATTCCACAGAAATTGTAGAAATAGAATTATTGGGTTAATATACCTATTTTCTGCTATTTTCTAAAGCTTCTGTGTGTAGAATGTGTGCACTTTGCCTTCATCGCTTCATTTTGTATTTAGTGCACTTGTTCCTTCTAGATTTTCGCCTTGCTTCTTAAGTCCATTTGGCACAAGCAGTTAAGGAGGATTTCGAGCCTTGCTTGATTGTCCTCATTAAAATATTGATGTCACCTACTCCTTCGTTGCATTCCAGCTTTTTGGGGAAGGGAAGAAAATATTTGCAGTCTTCTTTGCCATCTGTTCCTTCTGTACTCAAAATGAGCTTTTTCTAGTTTCACTCTGCCTGTCAAGCAGATTCTTTCCCTTAGAAACTTGGTTTTGCCAGTCATTTTTGATTGCTTCTGTGTGTTCAGCATCTTAACTTTCCTAATATACTAAGTGGAGTCCTTTTTAGCTTCTGACTGGAGCCTGTTCCAGTGAAACGGGGTGAATTTAGCAGTGCTTAAAATTTTATGTGAACTGTTTCAAATTGGGTTTCTGTAGCAGTCTTGCTATAGAAAATAAGTGTCAGTTTTGTGGGACTCCATGTTATCATCTATGGTGTGAAGTGATTTTATGCACTTTGAATAGAAACATCTTCTGTAACTGTCAAGGTTATGGGCAATTTCAATTTTGGATTGGCAAATTTCTTCATGAACCAGGTGTCGTGAAATATTCTTTGTGTTCTTATTCCTCTGGGATTTGAACAAGAGACTTACTAGAAGTCTCTCACTCATGTAAAATAGGAAATTTGGGCTGCTCTTTGCTCCGTAATACAGAAAGGGTGTCATTATATATGTCATATGTGTCATTATGTCATATATGTCATTTCATAGCTCTTTGCTCTCTTTATGTTGGATTTTATAGGGCCAGCTATTCAAAACGTGGGTGTGACCACTGTATTAGCTAACAGAATGGCTAGGAGTGGTGTAAATTTCCTAAAATCTGCAAGTTTTCTGAACATGTTCTTCCAACAGACCATGCTCTGAAATATAGAAGTCCACCCTCAACTCAGAGCATCCTGGAATTTTTCTTCTAAGGAACCAAGACAGTGAGAGGTGTTCTGGTGACTGAGTTCTTCACTAAGGCTTGCAATGTCAGGAGAGTGTGAAATAAATCAAAAGACTAAATTTTAATTCAAAATACACATCTAACAGTAGAAAAATGAACAGGAAAGGTGCTTTATCTGTTCAAGCCTTGATTGTTTGTCCTTTTTTTGGTTCATACATGCCTATCTGTAAAATTTTTACTGGCATCTGGTTGCACGAAAAAAAGACATTTGCCAAATTAGGAGAATCTGTTCTTCCCACTCATTTCTTTTGCTGTGCTTTGACCAGTTTGGATTCTTGGCTGACTCAGAAATGTCGAGTGCTTAGACAGATTTGGATAATTGTCTCCTTCCTTAGAGTAAATTGCATTGCACACAATCAGAGCTGGGCCCTTCATGATGTCATCTTGAAAATGCCCATCTCTATGTGTAATTTCAATGATTCATTTGAATTCTTTTTGGGACTTGAAGCAAATAGATCTTTCTGAGAGATTTTTTTCTTCTCAATGACAATGCTCTTGTTATTACTTGATGATAGATACTGGGTCTTTCTCTGTGTTGCTTTGTTCCACAGGTGATCTAGAAGTGGTTTTTAAACTATACCAGTTTGGCCTGTATTTTTTGTTTTTGTTTTTTTTTTGCATGGAATTACTGAAGTAGGTTGAAAATGTTCTTTTCTTATATTTAGTATATAACATACAGTATATAATTAGAAGGATGAATAAACATTTAATAATAGTCCTGAAGATACTTACAGCTTTGTGCACCTTCATACTTGGCGCAGAGCTGGCGACAGTGCAGGAGTTGAGTGTTACCCATATAGCAGAACGTTGCTCTTGTTAGTTGTTTGATAGTTACTTCAGGCAGGAGAGAAAAAGCTGTGGCTGCAAAGAAGCAAGCAAAGAGCAGAGAGGAGATCCAGCACCTTACTGGGGATGTTAGTAGAATTTCTTTTTAAGTGTTCCCATAACTCTTATTATTTCCGATTCCAAGTTCGTAGAAAATATTCTTCTCTATCTGAGAGCTGACTATTTTTTCTAATATGACATCAGAGTAGCGAAACATTGATGGCGATTTTTGTTTAAGTAGTTACTACTTTGAAGTCTGTTTTCCTTTTTAAAGCTTTCTACTTATTCTTTGTAATTGAATAATCTCACAGCAAAGATAGTGCTGTGCCCTCTCATTTCCATAATACAGACAAAGTTTAAGTGGATCAGTGATTGGGTTAAAGATCTCCAGGAGAAAGTCACGGTGCCCGTAGGAGCCAGGTAAGATGATTAAGGTGTCCTCTCCGCAGTTAGTAGGTGCTTAACATGTGCAATCCTTTGATTTTAAAAATTACTCTTGGTAGAGAAGCTGGCTGTTCAAATCAGACTATGATTCGGTGATTTGTTGTAGTGGAGTTCAAGATACAAATGCTTCCAAGAATTGCCGCATTCCCTGACTTAAGTTTCTCATAGTGACATGACTAGAACAAGGCATGTAATCCAGCAACACCTCACAATTTAAAAATTAACTCTATTTCTCTGTCTCTGCTTTCTATTTTTTCTTATTTGCTCTTGATCCTCTTCTTTGTTAAGGTGCATGTCGTACATGGACACTGCTGCCTGTAGATTATAATAGGCTAGATGGCAGACACCAGCTTCTCAGGGGTATAGGTGACAATAAACAGTCTTCCATATAGTTTCAGCTACTCAAAATCTGAGGTTTAACTCTTCGCTAGGTAGTAGTCTGGTACTCTAACTAGAAACCCAACTCACAGCAGCCACTGCAGAGGCATGACATTTATTACAGCCCCACGTCAGGAGGAGACCAAGCTCAGCAGAGTTGCTCTACATGGTGACAATTACTTTTACGTTGTTGTTTTTTCTTACTCTATCCTTACTCTCTACCTTCTGGGATGATTCTGCAGAGGTGCCAAAAGCAGATGCCATCTTTCCTTTGCTTGTGATTCTGTAGGGCCTTCTGATACAGTATTTGAAGTGCTTTTTTGGAATGTGCTCACTGACATCTGTGGGTCTCGCTTTTATTCCTGTTAAAGTTCTGGTCCATCAATATTAAATGGTTATTACTTAAAGCATATACTTAGAAAGCAGGCATATGGCAGCATATACAGTATCTTTCAACATTTCTGTCCTATTTTCTTAGATAAACAGCAAGCTGAAATTACACGTAAGGAAAAGGCTTATACCTGGACTTTAACAAAAGGACCATTTTCCTTTAATTATTTTTTTTGTCTCATATCTTGTGCTCATTTTTTTAATAAATTATAATATTTTGTATGTAATGAACATAGGACTTCTACAATGGGTTTTCATCACTGGATTACCCTTTTAGGGTAGCAGCTCTTTGTAAAAGACTGAGAAAACAAAAATCAGCCATTTGTACATCAGCGGTCTGACATCTGTCACTTCTGGTTTTGGTTTGGTTTTTTTTGAAGTTCTGTAGCTGGAACAATTTAAGTACATGGAGACAGTGTGGATGGTTCGGAAAAGAGGCACGAGCAGGTTTATCAAGCTGGAGGCGGTGTTGGTGTTTTGGAGAACACCACCATTCTGAAAGATCTCCAGCAGTTTAAGACCAAACATCTTCTGGGAATCTTTTACTGTAAATATTCCCATGAGCCTTTAGGAACAGTTTCTTTTCAGGATGGTCTCATTCCTCAGATGAGTAAGATCAAACAAGTCCTTTGAGGATGAAGGATGGAAAAGCAAGGTAATGGTTAGGATATGGCATTACAAACAATGCATCTGAGATCTTTAAGAATACTAATCTGTTCAAAACACTCAACATTTCTTCCAGTTTGTGATCCTGATGATCCTGTTCGTCATCCTGTGTGTCACAGATACTCTCCTTATCTATTTTAACCACTGTAATTTCTGTAGGCTGAATACTGAAACAATTTTTCCTACTACACAGTTGTTCAGGAATGCATCCTTGATGGATCCTGAGGCTTTTTGTCTTCCCAGAGGATGTGTTCTGCACTTGCTGAGGCTTGAGGTTTTTTGTTGTTTTGGGTTTTTTTTCAGTTTTGTTCTAAGAATCTGCCGATGATGTTACTGTTGGCATTAGGGCTTCTATATCCCCTGTTGTATTTAACAGTTATTAGTGTAAGATACTGCAGGTTGACCATTTTTTCCTAGTTCTGGTAGATGTGAAGATACTGAAGGAAGAGGACTTCAATGCACACTTTACTTATTCTGTAAAATAAAGCTTGCAAGCAGTACATTTATGATGTCAGATCTATTCAGTAGCAAAGAGAAGGAAACCTATAACTGAAGTGTAGTCTTACAGACACATCACACTATAAGTTTTAGTCACAAAAAGCTTGGAAATCACAGAACATGGGCTGTTTGCCATCTCTTAAGACCTTGATGAGACTTTGGTTTTTTTTAAATTTATTTTTTTTAAGCCTTTCAAAATGGTACTTTACTGAATTTCAGGTACATAGAAATAAACGCAGGTAACTCAACCTGCAGTTACAACTGCTACAACCATGCTAAATCGAACTTCAGGTGAGTTCACTTGAAGTGTATATTCCATGGCAGTATAGAAAAGTTTGATGTCTTTGAAATAGCAGAGATTGGGTTTGGTAAATGGGTAAATGCGCTGTGCCTGGATTTACACTTAACAGGAAAGTATCAGATCTTGGTTTATAATTCCTATAGTAATGAACAAGAACTGATGGTAATGAGATTTAAACGTTATCTAACCACAATTAATGGAAAAATTGATTTGAAGGTATGTTTTTAGCCTTTAAAGAATGTAAAGCACTGGAATTGATCAGAATTACTTGGGGACAGTTTCGTGAAGGCGGAGAAGCTTTATCTTTGTAGTGATTTACAGGCTGCTGTTACTCATGGATGATTATGGGTGGTTATTCTAACCATTAGCTTTTCAGCTGCATATTGAAGGGTCTGGTGCTACACAATGAGGTTTGGTAGTATCTAAAGAGGCAAAATGACAAAAATCAAGAGTGTGGGAGTGGAGTGAAGAGGGGAAAAAAAGCCTACTCGGGCTACATGTCTTGCCTCCTGAAAAGTCAGAATGTTGCTTTTAGTTAGAGTGTGTCCCTTTATTATATTGTACTACTTCTACACTCTCATAAGCAGAACAATTCTCATGTGTTTTTCTGATATGTTAGTAGACAACGTTATTTTTTGTAGTAAAGTGTTTTGCAAGCATTCTCCGTTTGGTGCATATATATAATAGTGACTGCATTACACTGATTTTTTTTTTTATTAGCACTATTAGCAACAATAAAGTAATCATGTGAGTAACAAGATTATTAGAGAACTGAAATCAATAGCCTGTTAGAAAACAAAGCCTATTTCTAGCTGATTACTTCAAGTTTTTGTACCATCCAAACCTACATTTCACCCCCTTCCAATACAATTACACGTGATCTGTGTAGGAGTTTTGGCTAGGTGAATATTTAATCTTTATGTATTTACAAGTGGTGGTTTTTTGAAACTTGCTGGAAAATCTTTCTGAATTTCTGCGGTGTTGACTTGAATTTTAGTCATACATATTTTGGGCTGTTATACATAATAAGGCTGAATTTTTAAGCTTTTGTTTTGCCTGGTCATTTTTAATCAATTGAAAATGTTAATGGCTTTGCCTAGCAGTTTGTTAAGAGTTTGTTTTCTGTTTTATAACTCATAGGCCTCCAACAGTCAAGCATCGCCACAATCCGCTACCACACCAAGGACGGAAAGTACAACAGGAGCCACAATCGCTACCTCTTCAAGAACTCCTCCATCACTCAGTCTTCAGGGTCCCCTCTGTCCTCCTGTGTGCCCCCCAGCTCCATTAGAAGAATTGTCTCCGGACAGCATCGATGCTCATACGTTTGATTTTGAAACCATTGCCCATCCAAACTTGGAGCAAGCTCTTAAGCAAGGCTCGTTGGACTTGGATTCGTTAGCAGAAAGTCCAGAATCTGACTTCATGTCAGCTGTAAATGAATTTGTAATAGAGGAAAATCCAGTATCTCCTAATGTAATAAGTGATCCACAAAGTCCAGAAATGATGGTGGAATCACTTTATTCTTCAGTTATCAATGCAATAGACAGTCGGCGTATGCAGGACACAAATCCTTCTGTAAAGGAGGTTTCGGTAGAGAACGCATCTCTCGGCGTTTGCATGGAGACGTGTAGGGTCATTGCCCAAGACTCAAAGGTACATTTAAGAGGTATAAAAGAAGATCTTTGCCACTTTAGAACACTTGTACAGAGAGAACAGTGTGACTTTTCTAACTCTTTAAAATGCACCTCGTTAGAAATAGTAAATACTGTCGAGAAGGTAAAACTTTGCCTTGAAAAAACACTACAAGATAAACATCAAAAGGAATTACAGTCCTTGAAAAGTGAATATGAAACAAAAATTAGTAAATTACTGGAGGACGGCGAAGAAAATAAAAACAAGATTCAAAAGTTAAAAGGTGACTTATTAGGCCTCGAGGAAGTTCTTCAGAATAAGAATGATGAATTCACGATGGTGAAAAATGAGAAAGAAGCTGTAGTTTGCCTTCAGAATGAGAAAGACCAGAAATTACTTGAATTGGAATGTCAGATGGAGACACAAACTTGTGAAATTAAGGAACTGAGACAGTCACGTGAGGTAGTACTTGAAGACTTGAAAAAACTTCATGTCGAAAGCGATGAAAAGCTACGACTCCTTCGGGCAGAACTCGAGAGCGTAGAGCAGAGCCATTTAAAAGAACTGGAAAACGAGCTACAAGCCAGGCATTTGCAGGAGTTTGAGAAGGTGCTGGCTGAGCACAAGGACTGCTTAGATAAATTAAAAAAAGAGAACCAACATAGACTTGAACAAATGCAGGAATCTCATGCAGTAGTCGTGCAAGAGAAACAGCAGCAAGTGGAAGAGTTGCAACTTAAGATTTCAGATCTGTCTGATTTGAGGTGCAAATTGGAAGTTGAACTTGCCCTGAAAGAGGCGGAAACTGATGAAATGAAGCTTCTTTTGGAAGAAAGTAGAAACCAGCAGCAAGAGACCTTAAAATCTCAGATTGATAAGGAAACTGAAAGCTTAAAGAAGGAGATAGATAAATTAAACAACAAAATACAAATTAGCAGTGATGAATATCAAGTGGGCTTATCGGAACTAAGGACTCTGATGACAATTGAGAAAGATCAGTGCATTTCTGAGCTCGTAAACAGATACGAAGAAGAATCAAATTTGCTGAGAACTGAACTAGATAAAGTAACTGTTCTTCATCAAAAAACTTCTGAGGCAGAAAAGAGACTTTCAGAGCAAGTAACGGAACTACAAAGTAAGTTAGAGTTGGAAGCGAACGCCCTAGAAAAGGAAAAAACAGAAAAATTGTGTCTCTGTGAGCAGCAGGAAAAATATGAAGCTCTTATCCATAAGCTTAAGGAGGAGAAAGAACTGTTAGTATCTAACCAAGAACAAGACAGGCAGTTGCTCATTCAGAAGCTCAATTGTGAAAAAGAGGATGCAGTACAAAGTGCTTGTAAAGAGTTTGAATTACAGAGGGAAGCTGCTGAAAAGGGGCTTTTGGAAAAAATACAGCAACTTGAGATGCAAATAAATCAGAGGTACTGTAAGAATTAAGTTACTGTGTTTTCCTAGTATTTTAAAGTAATGACTGTAGTATGTTGATGTACTGTACAGTAAGTAACATTTGTATGTTTTTGTAGTAGTGTTGTTCTGGGTTGGTTTCTATCTTCAAATTAATTCCATTTTCTAGATAGCGTTTATTCCTGCGTCTGTGGTTAATCTCAAAGGCTGTAAAATACCTTATACAATATTACTTCCAGACAGCAGTGAATGTTTTCTATTTCAGTCTTGCAGCATTACATTGAAGGAGGATTTCCACACCAACGTGTTCCTTGAAATTCCGATTTTGATGTTCTCAGCCTCTCTTTCCTTTCTCATCCTTTGCTCTGGCGTTAGCAGTGTGTTGAGCACACAGTGCGTAGCTTCTAGGCGGGTAACTTTCTTTGGCTACCTATATATTCATGTTGGTGCTAATGGTGACACAAAAAAGTGTGGGGGCCTGTGTATATAATTGACTGAGAACTGTCCCGTGGCCACCTGGGCTGCCAGTGACTATTTCAAGGTCTTCAGTTTGAGCTTTGTAACAGAACACACATGGGCAACATCATTTTTAAGAAACCTCTAATGTCATTGGGTTTCACTGTTAATTTCTGTAGTGTTTTTCCATTTCAAAAAGAAAACTTTCTTTTCCCTTGCCATAAATGCCCAGAATTACTCTTCCTGAATTCTCATATCTTATCTACTGCCTGTCAGCAGCGTAGATTATGGTGTTGTGGAATGGAAATAGTCAAATTTTTATATGTGACTGCCAATTACAAACAATATTCTACTTTGTAATGCTAGAATTTGTCCTTTGTGTTCTTGTAGGATGAAGGAACGCAGTGGATAGATCTGTTTTGAACAGTACCTAAATATTTTTTTTTTAGATATTGTGATATACCAAGTATGTGAAATGGGAAAAGACCAGTAAAGTGGAGAGAATGGGCATAAAAGCCAGGAGAGTACTGCAGAACATAGATACAGACTTAAGTTACTGTTTACCTTTCAAATATATGTTTGTTTTGGTTTTTTTTAAAAAAAAAAAAAAGGAGAGGGGAGGTTTTGCAGCAAGCACGTTCACACAGTTCACTTACGTAATGCAAGGGAAATCTGAATATCCACTTGAATTCTCTACTTTGGTCCCATTACCTCAGGATTTTGATATGCAAACATACCCGTTTTTAAATGATGTTGTATCAGTGTCTGTGTGTTCTCTGTCAGTGTATGAAAAAATACATCAATATAATATGATATCCCAAGCTTAATTAAAAAAAACGTAATAAAATTAAGAACAAAATATTCTGGTAATGAAATACGGTGAAATGAGGAGAAAGAAGACAAACTTTTTATTCTTTTCCTTTTATACGTATTAATGCACCACAGAGGTTTTAAAAACTTGACAGGTAAAAGATGTAGCTGTGTCATCAAACTTCTTTAAAATCCACCATCAACACTTAAATTTGAACAACTTCTGAGCGCAGACTTGTGTATTCTTACACAGACTGGTTTAAACAGGTAGTACTGTATTTCCAAGAAATATTATCTGCTCTGGTCTAAGGAAGTGTTGTTAGGAGTTCTGTCAAGTGTTCTAATTTTCAGTGTGATATTAAAATAGGTATGGCCTCCTAAGGCCTCCTCCTTATGCTTTTAATCTGCTGTTAGGCTTTTTCTCCAGGAATAAAGACACGCTGTGCTCTGTCTCCAAAGGGCATAATATGTGAATTTGGCTTAATATTTTTAAGTCACTGTCCAGCTGTTTGGGTTTTGAGTTCTTAAAACTCCAAGGTACATCAAGTAATTCCAGTTGACTTGTTAGTCGTTGTTCAGCAGTTAACTTGTAATGGTAGAAACCGGTTTTTATTTGACATGTGCCTGTATTCATGTCAGATAAATGTCCTTTTCTGCAAGAGCCGTGCTAAAGAAAGAAACAGGCAGGGAGGTGATTGTTAAATTTGACCCAAGTGTTGCACTGGTATCAGGCATTTAGTTTTTGAACTTAGAGGAAAACTAGCAAAAATATGTAGAAGTGCCAAGGAAATGTTTGACCTTTGCATTACCAGTATAACAAAATCGATGTGTTTTGGTTATAATGTGCCTGAAATTCAAGTCACCGTGATTAGAAAAGGTAATAAAACTGCAAGGTCGTAACTCTTCTGGTTAGTCTTTCTACTGTATGTAGTGTGTTCTAGCCAACAGTAGTAGAAAACCACAATTTCTGTTATCACTTTTGTCGTTAAGCAGTTTGCTGGTTGGTTAAAAGATTTATAATGTCGCAAAGAATGTTGAAAAATAGAATAGGAATCTTCACTGCTTTGAAAACTGAATTACAGCTTTGGTGTCTTCCAACCTTGGTATTTACCAGCCACTTTTATCAGCCCAACATCAGTAGTGAAGCTTCTCTGTAGAGCATGCCCCCCATCTCACAGTTAGACTTAATTTTTGAAATTAATAATTGAAATCAATAATAATTGAAATTTAATTGGGCACAAAAAATGCTTTCTCAGTGGCACAAAAGAGATTTGCTTGGGCGTGTTGTGACTTGCTTTGTTCTCTGCTTCTTTTTTACTACTTAAGTCTGAAATGTCAAAGTTTGTTTTGCCACTCTGAGAACTTCACTTGGCTTTCAGAGCTCTATTATTTGCAATTTCTTAGGGGCTTTTTGAGTGCTTAGCTACTGCCTGGTAGTTTGTATCTTCAGTTCATGCCCCTGTGGTAGACCACAGGGGTAGTGCTGCTAAATACATCCTTTGTTATCTCAGAATAGTACAATGTTTATTTGCTAACAAACCCCACTCTCTGAAGAAATGTGCTTTTGGTGTCTTGAAAAAAACCTACAAAATGTTAGGCGTTGTCACTATGGCCCGAGTTGTCGAGACTTTTGCAGATTAAATGTGCAAACCCAATACCTGATCCAGGAATGAGGTTTAAGAACTGGTAACGTGCGAGCATCCTGTGCAGAGCAACAATATCCCTTCCTGGGCTGGCATCTGCAAACAGGCGGTAGCCCAGGCAGCCTGTCTGAGAGGCAGATGATACCAGCTTTGGTTTAGAATATGGAATAGGATGAGTGAGTTTTTGTTGCTCGTAAAGGAAGGTGCGGGCACACCTCTTCTGTACGCTTCTCAGACTTATCCTGGGCTTTCTTAACCTGATAGGGAGAATGGATGGCAGAACCAGAGTAGGGTGAGTATGTGCTGGTGAAGCAAAGTCTGTAGAAATGGCTGGAACTGGTCATTTCATGGATGCCCAAAATCCCATCCAGTGTGCAGCGATCACTGTTTGAGGCTCCCTTCCTCCTCTGCAATCCAGTTTTCTTTCATGTTCTCCTTACTGCATCTTTCTGCAGTCGCAGGTTTTGTAGCCCTCAGTCTTAACTGAGAAGCTTTGCATTAGGAAGCAAGAGGAGTTCTTGGCACGTGTTTAGCATTAGGAGTTGTGCTTTTGAGTGTTAGTATATTTGTTAGGATGTGATGTTTTGCATTCAGCACAACCTACCTGCTGACAGGAGCCCATACGTCCAGGCTACGCTGGCTAGAGGAAAGTGTTGACACATGTATGTAGATGGAGAGTTAGGTTTTGGGGATTTTTCTTTATTTTAAATATGATTCTGCTGTAGAAGAATAATAGAAATTTAAAATACTAACTGATTTTTTTTCAGAAATGTTGCCCAGCAAAGGGATTTCTCTGTCCCAGTGTTCGTTAGTGGTGGTTCTTCATAAGTCAAGCCAAAGCACAGAAGAACATAGTTAATGCTTTTGGTTTAACGATGGAAAATATTTGGCCTATGTAACATTGCCTGTTTTAAGTGCCATTTAAGGTCGTTATTCTCCCACCTCAGTGACTTCTGATGCTTTCCTTTCTTTATGATCATTACACTGTCCTCCAGATTCTTCGTGATATCCGAAGGTCCCTTCCAATCCTTACCCTTCTGCAGCCCAGTGCTGGGTTTCGCATCTGGATTCCGTAGCATCAGAATTATTGCTGAATTGCTTTAATTATGTGGTGCTTCTAGAGGCTTTGCATTTTGACATACTAAGAATCTTCAGGGAGTTGATTATCGTTGTTCCTCTTTTTATTGCTTTCCACACCTTCTGTTGTGTTAGAAAACATAAACATCCTCCCTCAAGAAAACTTCAAAATTGGAGCCAGTGCAGTACATGAAAAAACAGAATGCCCAAGAGTAAGATTTTGATGAGATGCTCATGATTTAAAAGTGGAATTGAAGATTAATAATTAATAAAAATGCAGTATATTTTAAATATTTCAGAAAAATGTCTGAAAAAGAACTTTGGACTATTTGTGTTTGCTTATTTCATTTATTCTGAATCTCTGTATCTGCTGCAAATTTAAAGCCTAAACATTTTCTTTTAAGTCCTCCCGCTGAATCGTCTGCTGAATCAAACTTGGTCGCTGAACTTCAGGAGAAGCTTCAGGAAGAAAAAATGAAGTTCTTAGAGCAACTTGAAGAACAAGAGAAAAGAAAGAACGAAGAAATGCAGAACATCAGAACGTCACTCACTGCAGAACAGCAGGTAAAGCTGGTTTTATTACTTTTGCCCCCATGATAATTGTGTGTTCTTTTGCTGTTTAGATTATGGAGGAGTCTGGGGTTTTTTTGCTGTGTAACCAGGAGATGATGTTTTAACAGAATCCAACACTTAAAGCATTTAAAAAAAAAACAAACAAAAAAAACCAAAACAACCAAACAAAAAAAACACCTTAAATGTCTGTGAACTGTGCAATCCAGGTGCAGTTTTTGTTATTTTTGTGACTTCCTTTGGCAAGTTGTTTAGCTAGTGCTGTAAAATTTCAGCCCTCAATCTCTTGAACTCCAGAAAGATGCCAGTTAAGTATAGTTTAAATTAACAGCACAAAATTTTTGGACAACAGAAAACCAATTATTTGAAATACTACTTGAATCAGAATGCTACTTTTAAACTTTATTAGCCTGGGCAGGTGGTATTTGAAGTTTAAATCACGTTTTGTTTTACAAAATGAACTTAGAAACACTATGTAGTCCACACCTTGATAAAAAATCATTCTACACTGGATTAATAATTACATCTGTATCCACACGTTTTTTTTCTTTCAGAATGTCTTGAATCTCTCAGATTTTGTAGATGAGTCTTCAGTTCTTGAATTAAATCTCTGTTAGTAACAGCTATTATCTACAGCTTTGCATTTAAACACTAAGAAAGGATTTTTCTGTTTTAAGCACCTCTAATTTAGCTGTGGTAGGATCAAGTAAGGACAAAGAGACAGTGTAGTGATCAGCCAGCTTGGTGAATGAGCCCTATGAATCACTTGGTGCAGAGAGCAGAAAATCGCAGACAATTACAAAGACAGGAACGTTTTTGGACTGCAAACATTAATACTGAAGTGAGCTTTCCATAGTAAATCTAATAATATTTCATACATTGCTTTGGTCATCATAAGATTTCTTTTTTCCATCAGAATATCTCTTAATACGGCATTTTCCTCATCAGCCAGTAATATTTTTCATTTGTGCAGCTGAGTGTGGAAGGGAAGGTTTTGAGACATTAACAGCACATTCCAGGGAAAGATGGAACCTTTTATTTATTATTTATTTTTTATTAATTATTTATTATTATTATTTATTAAAAAGTAAAATACAAAAATCAAACACACACACACAAAAGAACCAACCAAAACCATACAAATGGTGTAGCAGTCAGTGCCGAAAGCTTACTGGATTGGGTCTGCTGATTATTCTGGGTATTTAACCTCACCTTTGATATATTTTTTTTTTTTTTTTTTTTCCTCAGTGAATTTATCTTAGAGCTGTTGCTTAACACTTGTGATGTGTGATGGTTTTGTTATGCACACGTATCCCAAAGGCCGCTGCGCACTCTGGAAAGCGTGGAGCTGCCAAGGAGCTTGCGTTTTAAGAGAGAGTTGATAGGCATAGGTCAAGACCATCCTAAAATGCACGGAAAATGTGACATTGTAATTTAAAATATCCTTAGAGAGATGGATATTGGTAGTTTTTGTCTGTCTCTTCAGCACAACCTGAAGAGTAGGAAGGGTGAGGGCAGAATGGTTAGTGGTAGGACTGAAGGAGCAGACGGTCAGGCTGATCCCGCAGGATGTACGAGCCTCTTGTGGTCAGTCAGTCAAGCTATTTGCCAGGGTTTCTGTGTGACTTCTGCAGTAATTAATTGTTCCCTGAGGAATTAATGCATGACTTGAAATGTATTTTTCATTCAGACTCTAGTATATTAGTCTAGCTTATTAATAATGATATTTTTCTTTTTAATTACATTGATGCAGTGCAGCTTTGTCTTAATAAACGTTTTAATCCAGTGTTAAAATGTGCAACTGTCATACATTAATTGGAATATAAAACATTGTGTTTAAAAAAAATTCCATTAGCTTACAAACTATGTTTTTAGTGATGATTTTTTTTTTTACAGTTATACTGCATGTGTATCTTGGGCTTGGGGGTACCAGAGGGATAGAAATTAAATTAAAAATATTTGAGGTTTCTCTGTAAAAAGAAAATGCTACAGATATGTTATCTCTTCACCAGAGTAATATGTAAAGAAGTTTAATTCCTTGTTTAATTATAATTTAGGAAACTGATATGCATGATATCTTTTGTACTTTTCTTTTATTCTAGTGAATTATTTGGCATTAAATTTATACCATACATTTCTCACTTCGGTAATATTTCTTTCTGTTTTCAGACCAACTTTAACACTGTCCTGGCAAGAGAGAAAATGAAAAAAGAAAACATAATTAACGATCTTAGTGACAAATTGAAAATGCTTACACAGCAGCAAGAAAAAGATAAGGGTAAGCAGCAAAATTCTGAAGAGTCGTTCATCTTTCCTAGGAGGACATCTCCACTCACTACTGATTGGTTTTGATTCTTAGTGCTGGTGTTATTTTAATAATTTTTTCCTTACTTGTCATAGATTTGATTGAAACACTTTCTGAAGATCGAGCTCGCTTACTTGAGGAGAAGAAGAAACTTGAAGAAGAAGTTAATAAATTGAGAAGTAGTAGCTTTTCGCCATCAACCTACTCAGCAGCGGCTTCGGAAGTTTGTGGAGCCTGCGCAGCTGAAACTCCCATGGACGCAGACAGATTGGTTTCTGACATTGCAGCTGAAGGGAGGATGGACTCCACGATGGAAACCAGTATGATGGCTGTGCAGTAAGTAGGGGGCACTGCAGCAGAAATACACACAGCGTGCTCCTGGTCTTTAAACGTCTGCCATTGAGGGTTGAGTGGTACAAATGAGCCTGTTTAACGCTCCTTCTGCCTTTGATGTTCTCACTAAAAATCTTCTTTTAAATACACACCTACAACTGCAGTGTCACAATGACTTAGAAGTATGCAACTTAGAGGTGAAGTGTAGCCCCACAGATGCAAAAATAGACCTAAGTGTATGAAATGTAAATAAAACAGAACAACGACTGTGATAGTGAATGAGCTGGGCAACTGCATCTTTTATACAGTGGCCACCTGTCATTAAAAAACAAATAAAAAAGTTTTATGGGTGGTTGTGCACATCTGCTGTAAGATCTAATGGCCTTCCTTGACGACGAGGAAGGGGCGATAGATGCGCTTGGTAGAAATCAGGTTGAATCCTCAGGAAGCAGTGGGACTCAGGCTAATAAAGTGGCCTGGATAGATGGATGTCTTGTGTTCTTGGAGAGAAGGACAAGTCTTCAGCATCTCTCTATAACCTCTGAATCATCAGTCCTGTCGGCTGTGATGTGCTGCTGATTTACTAGAAGACAGTGGTGGGACTGGGGGAAAAAAAACTTTGCAATGTTTTAAACCTTTACTTGAGAAAAACAACTAGGGCAAGCAGCTTAAGTACTTTAAACTTTTCACTTAGGAATGGTTTGGTTGTGTTGAGATCTGGCTGATAATCTGGATTCAGAACAGATTCAATTAACATCCTGTTGATATCATGCACATTTAACTATTGATCAACCTTTTTGTATGGAGGTTTAATTAGGCAGGGACTAGTTTGCAGGTAGGTATCTGAAGCTGCACTTGAAATACTGAGGTGATTATAGAGATCAGAGGGAACTTACAGTGTGTTTTGCAGTCATCAGCTTCACTACATTCTCTATTTTTGGGTGCCCTTGACTATCAGTGCACATTGTTACTGGCACACAGCACCTTGCCCAGTAAGTTAAGAATCTACAGAAAGCTAGTAGACTGTGATCTTGTCTCAGGACATGACTAAAAAGCCTGTTGAACTTAAAATAAAGTAAAATAATTCTGACTGGTACAAAGTTGTCCTGCTGGTGGTTGGCAGGAATCCAGCCTACTGCAAATGTACTTTTTTTTTCCTGTTTTTTTTCAATACTGACATCCAGGAAAATGGACATTAAGTTCAGAGCCTTGATTCTTTCTTTCCAAAATTGCTTTAGGTGCACGTAAAGAGTTCTCAATAGCAAAGACTCTGATGTGCCAAGAGAAGAAGTTATGGTGATGCATGTGAAAATTCTATTTTTTTTTCCCATTTTCTTGACAATTTTCAGAAATTTCTCTTAACAAAGGTAGACTGTTAGACTTAAATTCTGTACTAAAATGAGCACGTTCTATTACATGTACTTTCTGGCTGGAATATGACAAAATGAATAGTACATGATATGCGTGCATTAAATAGGAGTCATTACTAGAGCATACTCAGCTATAATCATGCTTAGTGCAGTCTGAGAATCCATTCAGAATAGATTACTGGGAGAAAATTCAGGTAAAAAGAGCGAAGAAATTTTTGTCTAGGGCATTCCAATTGCTTTCTAACTCCGTATTAAAAAATGGGAAAAACTAGAAAAAAAATTCAGAAATCCCCAATAGGAATATGTTTCTGCTATAGCAGCCTACAAAACCTGAAATAGTCAACTTTTAGTATTTTTTACTAATTAATGAGAACTTTCTTCCTGCTAACACTTTTCCTACCTGCTTGTGGTGGAAGGCTGCATTTCTTGAATTCTCTTTATACTAGGAATACTCTTTTTAAGATCCTTTCCTACTAAGGAAGGTGTCTAAGCAAGTTCAGATTTGAACTGGAAGACACTTCTAAATATTAGCAGTCACGTGGAATCTTTTCTTTTATGCTTTTACACCTGCAGTAGTTTTTTACTAGGTTTTTCATACATCGGTTATGATTACGTTATCAGATTTCCTCTCCTCCTAATCCTCCCATAGACTTTCTCGCTTGTGAAGCTGATAAATATCACAGGCTGTGTCACCTTAGCCTGAATAAACAGCAAGCCTGTGTTGTTCCAGTTACCTCAGTGCCATCAGGTGTTTTGGGAAGACTGATCTCATCTTATTTAATATGAAATAAAACCAACATACGCTTTTATTTCTGAGGCTTTTCAAACTGCATGTCTGACTCAGAACTGTACAGTGGAATGTATTCATTTGCTTGGAAAAAAAATGCTTAGAATCCCAAGTTTCTGTGCTGTTCCCTCTGTGATAGCAAATACGTGGCACTCATCACTGAGTGAAGATTTAAGGGGAAGATAATTTTTGACGATGAAAAAAAAAATTTGTTTTTAACCTGTTCATTTTCTTCTTTCTCTTTTAGTGAAAATGTCCATATGTCTGAAGAAAAACAGAGGATAATGTTGTTAGAAAGAGTGAGTAGATTGTTATGTGATTAAGCATTGGAATTAAGTATAGACTTAATACTGTATTGCACCAGAGTATATAACATGTTTGTGAAGTTGGAGGGGGTGGAAATAAAGTTCTGGTTAGTTTTTCAAATTAAGGCATCTAAAGCAACTGGACAGGAATTAAGATTGATTTACCTGTTTCTCTTGTAAATGGGTAATTTCTCTTCTTGGGCTGCTATTACTTAGATCATTTTAATGATGCTTGGAATGTATAACAATTTTGACAGTGTTGCTCCTGTAAGAAGTGAAATGAGACTCCTTATGAATGTGCTTAAAATTACAATTTTCTGAAGTAATTGTCAGAGCTCCTACAGGGTAAAATTATAAGTTTATACCTTACCCATCCTGCTTCTCCTAAATAAATTTAAATCTTAAATTTTTGATTTTGTTACAATTTCTATTTTGAGCGTAGCTTTCAGTGCACGCTCACCAATTGAAGCTTTTTTTAAAAAAAGAGCATCTTTAGCTTTCAGCTTTTTAGGATCACTTAGACTAAAATCTGTGATCAGTTAGAGAACATGAATCTTTTCTGTTATGGATTGTGGCACTGCATGATGCAGGTGGCTGGATGTTTCTGACTTTAAAAGATATTTATGCTGCATGAAGTGTATTAATTAGTTAATCAGGTAAGATTTTCTTTCAGACTTTGCAGTTGAAAGAAGAGGAAAACAAGAGATTAAATCAAAGATTGGTAAGTGTGCAACACGTGTTTTAAGTCTCATGGAAAAAAATAGCAAAAATCTAAAAACGTGGGGTTTATTGGCTTCAAAAAAGTTAAGGCAAGTGGCAAATAGGTAGCCTGGTAACCTTTCAGAGGTACCTCAGCTTAGCAGGCTTCTCGTGGGAAAGATTCACAGGATTTCTTCCCAAAGAACACAGATCAGCCAGGCTTAGGATAGAGGGAGTTCCTTCCAGTGGTGCCAGGGCTCAGTTTTTCAGCAACAGCAGATTAAAGGCCAGTTGGCAAGAAGATAAATATGCCTGCACATTAAGCATAATGAGGAGTGTTGGCAATAACTTAGAATGTTTTTTGAGAACTTGAAGTGCCGTTTTTGTAAGCTGTGAAACTATAATTCTGCCTGGCAACTGGAAATACAAACATTTTCCTGTGTGATATAGGATTAAAATTTACTATATCATTTACTCCTGCTACATATTTAGGTATGAAATTGCAATTTTTTTCAAACACTTTCCCTTCCATGTTAAAACCTGTACACAATGACCCTGCTAGTATAGAGTGTAAGAAAGTATTACAAGGCATCAAAAAGCATATTTTGTGAAAGGATTTTTTTAAATTCAGAAAGTGAAGTGCACAAAAAGTATTTCAGTGTAATTTTTACAGTAAAACTCAAAACACACTGGACAGTCTTCTAAACCTCTCCGTAGATTTCCTGAACTAGACTCTTGATCTCTTGTCATCTCAGAGTAAAATGCAATTGAAGAAAACAGTGTTGTATGTGACAAATACAAGATTCTTTTTGTTATATTAATACCAAACCATGTAGGAGAAAGTGGCAGCTCATTGGTGTCTCAAGTAATTCAAAATTACTTTCTAAATGTGCATAGGAATATAATATCTTTTCAATTCCTTGTAAATTAGTTAGTTCATAAATAAATTATTTTTATTTCTTGTCTCTTCATCCTTCTTCCCTGCTCGCCCCCTCCCCCGCCCCAATACACTTCTAAAACTGAAATATACATAAACACATAACTATCAATCTTTATTTTGGTTGAGCTACTTGAGATAAGGAATCCAGAAGGGATTCTGCACAGTTAAAAAAAAAAAAAAATAATCTTTTCGGGTTACTGGCTTTTGCAGCAAAACTTGTGGGCTACTTCTGCAAGCAATAAAAAAAAGTAGTAATTCCTTTTAATACCAGGAATATTATTTCAGAATTTTTCTTATTTTAGATGGATTATTGAGAAAGGGAACCTTTTTGCTGTGTACAGGCTATTAAAACTCTGTTCGTAAAAGATTCTTTAGTGACTTTAATGTAAATATTCTTAACATTTAATTTGTTCTGCTTCTCTTAAAGTTGGAAATTAATGAAAAGCACAACAGCCAAGCTATTTTTCATTTTAATTTAACACTTAATCAAATTTTAAAAAACAGGTGGAAAATATTTGGTGTTCATGTCTGATGGGAACTCTCTAACGCTTTCATGAACAATCTAAGCAAATAGTACGTATTTGATAACTGTCATGTTAGCTGCAATGTTTTCAAGGAAGAAAAGTACAAGGTGAATAAGTCAAATATAATTTCTAACAACAACAAGAATAAAGTTGGGCCCCCACAAAGAAAGCTTCTGGAAATGTCATCAGAAGTTGAGAGCTTTTTGTGTAGTACTGTGTTCAGTTAGGACTCTTTTTGAAGAAATTAAACAAATGAGGTGGGAACAGGTTTCAAGCTCGTGCTAAGACAGGCTGATGCTTTCTGGGGAAGTATGAGGGGCAGACTGACAATAGGAAATACGCCGTCGGTAACAATAGTTGAGATCCAGCAGAAAAAAAAATCACGTGCTGAACTTCAAATATGAGTAAACTAGATTTGAGTAACATCTATAAGCGGGCCAGGAAACAGGAACCTGTGGAAAAACTGCAAGACCTGTCGTCAGAGTTTCTACAGGGCCATTATGGATCCTCTTCTGTAAGGAATTTATGAAAGGCTAGTGCAATGTATACATTTACATCAGATCAGCTTCTCCACCTACTTTCCTGTCCATGGGTTATGTATCCCTCTGTAGATGCAAAGTAGTTACCCATTTTCATTTTATTATTATTACTGTTACTGTAGAAAGTGTGTGTATATATACTGATATTTATTTCTAGATCTACTTTATCCTCTTGAGTTTGGTTCATGTGCCAATATTAATTCATTTAAATAGATTGAAAGGGAATTGCCATGCATATAGGTAGGAAGTAAGAATTATGTCCAAAACCTTACGTGATTGAGCCTTTGTTCGGTCTTATTTGACTCGAGTTTTATTCTGGGGAGTGCTACTCTATTGCTATAAACTTTAGATTATGTGACAGTCCTTAGTAAACTTTAGAGACCGTATCAAGTTTGACAGCCAGGGTTTAATTGCAATAAACATTACTAACCTCCAGTGTTAAACTATCAGCCTTTTTTAGAGTGCTAGTGGCTTCTGTGTTAGAGTGCACAGCTATGTCATAGGTCTTGTGTAGGATGCTCAGAACAAATCTTCCCTGGCACTGATCTGGAAAAGACTCCTCGGTTGTAAAAAATGAGAGATAAGTCAGTTGTGTGAGAAGTTTCATGACCGAAGGTGACTGTTTCAGAGAAGAAGGAGGAAAAAAAAAAACAAACAAAACAAAAACCCAGGAAAATTAAAAACAACCAAGCAAAAAAACCAAACCCACAACCAACCAAAGCTGCTACAGAAGAAGATGACAGAAGGATATACTGTTTTCTTGAGTGAATATAAGATCTGCAATAAATATCTTAACCCTATTACCTGCAATGTACATTGCATCCTAGCTTGCCAATACTTTGTAGTTTTTCTCCTTTTTTTTTTCTAGATGTCCCAGAGCATGTCATCAGTATCCTCGAGACATTCTGAAAAAATAGCAATTAGAGAGTGAGTACTTGTTAAGTTTCATATAAACAAATGGATGGGCCTTTAATAAGAAGTATGTAGTTAAAGAAAGTCACAGTTCTTGTTCTGGGGTGAAAAAATATATTGATCATGTCCATAGTTCAGCCATTTGTTATTGAACCTTCCCAGCTGGGCAGAAGTAAAATATTATAAACCTCCTTTTTTTTAAACTTAAAAAAACAAAGGCCTTTCTAAATTCCAGGTGTTGCTGGTTTCTTCCATTCTGTGCCTTTCTTTTAAATAGTTCATAAGGATAAAATCTCATGGGGTTTATAGAATCCTCCCAGAGTTTTCTTTAAGATTACTTTTTGTTTATATATAACCATCTTAAAAATTTTAGTTGATGAATGTAGAAGAACACTTCAAAAACAAAGGTAGAGTGTTTTCTTGACTTTAGAAAATATCAAATATATATGAGTTGGCATAACAAGTAGAAATGTCTGTGCTGCTCTTCAAATAAGTCTCGGTCTGTGCAGTATTGGGGAAAAAGCTGTAGTGTAATTAATGCAGTTTTAAGCTTCTATCCCTTTTTAGTTAAGATCCTTGGTTTTTTGTTTGTTTTTTTCCAGTTTTCAGGTTGGTGATTTGGTTCTCATTATCTTGGATGAGAGGCATGACAACTATGTGTTATTTACTGTTAGTCCAACCTTGTATTTCCTGCACTCAGAATCCCTTGCTGCACTGGATCTCAAACCAGGTGAGTGTGGTAAGTGTCAGTTTACTTCCAATTATTATCTGCTCCTTCAAATACTCTTGGACTTTCAAACACTTAGTGATTTTATTAATGTATGTGATGAATGAGAAGCATGGAATATAGAGAGCTGTCAGCTGTTTGTTTTGTTGCTAAATATTTTTTGAGGCAGAATGTATTAAATCAAGAATTTAAATAGATGTTGATATCTTGGAAAAATAGAGAAAAATATCTGCATCTTCAAAATAAGCTGTAAAAAAACCCAACAACATTCATTAAATCAATTTCAGGATTTTTTTACTTTTATCTCCTTTAATGTTAACTTTTAAAACAAAATTCAAACTGAGAAAATCAAATTTATTGTTTGAAAACACCAGTGACCTGTCTTGACATCTGAACTTACTTATTTTCTGTTAATTTATCTTAAAGTTTTTTTTAATTTCTACTTTCAGTGAAATAACTCCAGCAAACAATATTTAACCATATTGGGTGAAACATTCTGTTATGTGTAGTTGAAAATAATTAATATATTGTCTTTTTAGCATCAGGTGCATCTAGGAGACCTTGGGTGCTAGGAAAAGTGATGGAAAAGGAATATTGCCAGGCAAAAAAGGTAAGAAAATTATAATGGGAAATCATCTGGTAAAATTAATAAAGAAGAAAATCAGATTTAATGTTTGTAACAACTGTGAAAAGTACTCTGCCTAATAAGTGAGATAAAAATTGTCTTAATTGCCATTCCTGCTCTTTTTTTTCTCTAATTCCCTTTCTTTTGGTGTTCACTAAGAATGTGAGCAGTGATTTGAGTAGTTGTGTTCATACTACTCAAAACCTTCCCATACTTCAAAGGGTCTTGTGAATGTTGAGGGATGGGTTTTGTTTTCCCCTTAAAAATATAAAAAATCAGAGGAATAATCCCATGTTTCTAATGTAATTTCATTTATTTATTTTTATTTTTGTAGGCACAAAACAGATTTAAAGTTCCTTTGGGTACAAAATTCTACAGAGTGAAAGCAGTACCGTGGAACAAGAAAGTATAACACAACAACGTTTTAGTTCCTTCTGTCTCCATTCTTTTTTGATTGTCCTTCAGTGCTCGTTCATCGCTCCAAGTACCAGGCCATCTTTTTTATACTGAGGTCACGTGACAAGAGATGTCATTGATGTACTGCTTTTACTTTTTAACAGGTCACATTTTAGAAAGAAGAATTTCATCAAAAACTCTGGCCCTAACTGTTCCAATTTTTTTACCCAGATAACTTTAGGAGTGTGGACCAAATGAGTTCATTTTTCTTAAAGGGCAACCACATGAAACATGGTTCATTAGCCATGTTAATTGCCTGTTAAATATACATTAGCTTGTATTTAGATGTTAAATGTTAGTTGCCATTATTACCAGCATACGTCCTTTTGTGAAACCATTATCAAAGTACTTGCACTCTTTAACAGATTCTTTATATGTGTAAAATTCATCAACTATTTAAAGAGGAGTGTTCATTGCATGCAGATAATCATATAATTTTTCTTCAACATGAGTTTGCCTCAGTAGATGAATAAAAATAACTACTGCGACTTGTTTCATTACATGAAAATGCTCTTTAATGTTAAAAAAAAAAGAAAAAACCACCACCACCCTTGCAATTTGATGGACTGATTTTGAAAATCGGTCACAGTTAGATCTGCAATCTTCAAAAGCACTTTCGATGGATTGATCACACAGATTCTGAAGGGAAGATGGCCGTGCCGTTTGTTCACAGTGAAGCACTTCTTCTTCTTCCCAGCAAAACAGAAATCTTGTATTAATCTATTTAGAGAAATCATATTGATGAAATTGTATTTCATGGTTGAGTTTCAGGAAAAAAACTCATTGTACATTAACCATACAAGAGTCATTTAAGTAACAAATTATTGTAATTGTAAAAGACATGTAGAATTTTAAAACAATAAAGATTTGAAACTGTATGTGTTTGAAGTATTTGTGTGCCTTTTAAATATTATAGATAATATTTATTTCATGTTAACCTGTTGCGGCTTCTCTCTGATTCCTCCAGCAGTTTCATTACATTGAAATACCTAAATTTCCTACGAGAGGCATTAATACTCAACAGCATTCAGGAATTACAAGAATTACCTTGTAATGAGAAAAAAAGAATTTAAGGAGAAAGAAATTAATGTTGTGTGAGCATATCGAAGGGATAAATGACTTTTTTTCAAAGTAGTAACACTGGCCACATTTTAAAAATGTGGTCTGATTTATTTTATTTTTGTAATAACGGTATAAAATCATGTACTATAAATGTGTAACAAATAGAAAGTGAAATTCTGGTCTCAGCTGTGAGCTTATGTCTAGGACTTAATCCATAGAGTTACTCAACTGTGATTTATCTTCAGAAGGTGTGGAGTGGAGGAGGAAGAGATAAAGAAATGATCACATGAAAATGTCAATGCTTCTGCCCGTATGTCGCAAATAATATTCCTCCAGACTCACCAGTCCACTTGAATACCCAGACATTTCTGTATATGCTTTATTTCAAATTCTGTTCCATAACAGTTTTAAGTTCAGATTTTTATGAAATGCATGGGCTTGTAATTGTATTACACCTTTGATGAAATAAATGTAAGACAGTTGATCTCTGCAAAATGGAATGTCATTTTGTCAAGTTGCATTCTTACCTGATGGTTAAATCTTAATGTGCTGATTTTTTTTAAAATTACTTATCAAAACATGTGCCTTGTTCTTCAAGAACAGTATCACCATAGTTGTATATTGCCCAGTGTCAAATATGTAAATAACATAGGTTATATAGAACAGATTTAAAGCAAAAAAAAAAAAAAAATTCAATTTATCACTTTAATGACTGAATTTTTGACCTTCAACTAATGGGAATTCAGTTCTGTTCTGCAGTTTGGTGCAATCTTGTTCCTTTTCTCAGCTGGGTCAAGTGGTGCAAGAAGGTGCAGAGGTAGCACCATCCATTCCTTCTAATATGCTGAGCTTTTAGAAGCCTTGATATCTTTAACCCCCTCAGATACCACTTGGTATCTTTAACCCCACTTAACCCCACTATTGCTGTGAACATTTTTTTCTCCTTCAGGGGGTAATTGTCTCCCAGAAGCCACCAGGCTTTGCTAAGAGGCACAGAGCCCTTCCATTTGTGGGAGGACAGTTGCTCCTCGAGTAGCAGCGATGGATCTGTGTAGGAACATGCAACCCAGCGCTACGCCGTAAGATTCCACTCTCCTTTTATTGAATAGTTTATGTCAAAGATAAGTGCAAAGTCCCCCAGAATTTCCTCCATGGAGGAAAGGATCTGTTTGTCACATTCTGCCAAGTTGAATAAAACTGTAGATCCGATGATGGCCCTACAAGGACTCAGCACCTCCAAGCAGCACTCCTTTTGGACATACAAACAATGTTTTTCTGATGCTCTCAGCTCACTAAGTACTAAAGTCTGTGTGTTGCTACTCTGGGTGGTTGACATAACCATGAAGTTCGTTGCAGCCTCTGGGATGGTGTCCTGAGCGCAGAAGTGAGGTGAGTACAGAACTCTATGCTGAGAAGTAAAAAAAAAAAAAAAAATAAAATAGCAGAGTCAGGAATTCTTACATCTCTGTAAAAAATGTGAGCTTTCTAGTCTCAGTTTATTGTTGTCTAGATTAAAAATATATATATTTAAGTTTATGTGGACAGTGGACAGTAGCAGTGCTAACTTAGGATGCTCTGAAAGTTGATTTGAACTTTAGATAAAGGCACAACTGACGTTTATATAACTCAGAAACACGTGAGCAATATATTAAAGTGAACTTGTGAAGCACCTGAATAAATAGATTGAAATAAAGTACTGTAATGCAAACTATGAGGGAAGAAAAAGACTTTCCTTGCTGATATCTGCCACTTGAAAGAATACCAGGATGTGTCTGTTATTGTTACATGACATCATATTTTTTAAATATAAATAACCAGCAATGGCTTTGGTTTTTAGGAATATTTGGCATGTGTTTCATTTTATAATCTTCATGTATATTCAAAATGGAAATGCTGTCAAACAAACTCCTAACATAATCAGTAATGATTCTGAACAGTCATTGAAAAAAATGTAGTTTACATATTTTTTGTATGTCACAGCCTTACTGGTTCTTGAAACTATGCTGGTTATGCACCACCTATGGGTTTCATCTTGCTCCATAACAAAACTTTGTACGTAGCTGTGTAACTTGGACTCATATTCAGAGGGAACCGGGGGGGGAAGTTGGAGGATAAATTTGATCTGAGATTTCTCTAATTCTTTTGTGCAGCTGCCTGTTGGAAACTTACGGATTACTAGAAAAGCCTCTTGTGCTACTGCGAATATCTACTTATTCCGTTAAGTCTGGCTTTGGATGAAGACAACTCTATTTTTGAGATGCAAAAAGGAACATGAACGGTAGAGAAAGCAGATTGAAAGCCAACATTATCCTGCAGACTTACCACAAAAAGGATGTGATAATCTAAAAGGGATTTAACTTTTATTTTCTTCAATATTTTTTTGGAAGCCTAAATCCATTTGAATATTCTGAGAAGCACTTGGCTTTTCTGGGCTGCTCTGCAGCGGTTCTCAAGTCAGGAGCTTGTGCTGTTTAGAATCCAGCTGTGGTTCATTTGAATCTTTAGATGGTCTATGAGTAGGATGAGTTTCCACTTAAGTATACACTTTAAATATAGTTTTCATTACGTATGTTGCATAGCAGGACTGAGAAGTCTGCCCTCTGCTCTGCACAATTATCCTGTGGTTTTGTACAGCAGAAGTTTTCTCCCTGACTTAATATTCTCTCCTTCCTTCTTTTGGGGACTTTTAGCTAGTTCTGCCAGCTCAGCCGTAAACAGTTATCCCAAAAATGAAGTAGTACTTGCTAGTGCTTATCCCTGTAACTTTTTTTGATAAGAAATAAAAATGCAGGGAATTATTTCTTAGTGCCAAATTGATAATTCTAGAAATGGAGCATTCACCATCTGAGAACTCTCTTGCCTTTTCAAGCTACTTTTGCCTATTGAACTTCAACAGGCTCTCTCAGTGCTGTGTTTTACGGTCACTGATGTCTCTAGATCACTTTACGAGCCCTTCTGCAGTCCTAAAGCAGTGATGATAAATGGTGAAGGATAAACAGTTACTTCCTTTAGCACTCACTGTATTAACACTCGCTCATATTAACAACATCCACATACAATACTGAGGAGCATGGGCAAGTCCAGTCTCCAGGCTCCAAGTATTAGCTAAGAATCTGAGGTCGATGTCGGCACACTCGAGCAGTGTCAAACTGGTGGAGCTGGGAAGGGACCTCCCAATGTTATCTTGTCCAGCCCCCTGCTCAGGCTGAATCCTGGTGACTTTTTAATGAAAAGTCCTGAGTTTACAGCTAATTTGGCACATGTTCAATTCTTTTTTGGTTTGGTTTTTTTTTTTTGAAGCCTGGTTTGAAACTGATGGTATCATTTGAGTAAATTTAGAATCTTCCTCTCAGAAAATTCATCATCTCAGGTAAATGTTAGCTTTTAACAGCTTTCACTATTTTATTTTTTTACTTCTAAAGGCAAGAAATGTGACATCTGCGAAGTTGTTATTTCTGTGGCTACTCCCAGCAAACAAACCAAACTTTTTGTTCTCTAAACCACCTTTCAGGGAGCTGTAGAAAGCGAGGTCTCCCCAGAGCCTCCTTTTCTCCAGGCTAAACAACCCCAGGTCCCTCAGCCCCTCCTCACAAGACTTGTGCTCTAGACAAGCAAACTTTGCTTTCATAGGCATGAGGATGCACTTTTCAGTTAGCTAATGAGGTGCTCTTTTCGGGCTCTTATCTCTTCCACATCTATCCTTACAGTTAGAGATCAAAACCTTGCTTTGAACATACAATTACCTTCTTGTCCCTTTTTATAACGACCGTTTTTCCAAGCAGAAGGCTCACTATGCCTCTTAGATAAAATGTGAGAGAGTCTCCAGATTATCCACTTATTTTTTTGGTACCTGAAAACCAGGGTGACCAATCTGAGGTATTTGGGCCACTCTTTCAGAGCATAGCAGTTTGTGTATTCAACTCCTGTGCTCTCAGAATCCGGGCTCTCTCCATGACGTAAGAAACTGTTATTACAAAGTAAAACAACACGTAGTTGTTTTACAAGTGAAAAACAAAGGCCCAGAGCACCAGAAGGAAAAATTACAGCCCATGGGATGCTTCTGATTCTGTTCTCGGGTACCTCTGGAAGCTGTTGGAAGTCTGCCTGGGTCAGTCCTTACCAGGATTTACCAGCCAGTCTCCTGTATTTAATACAAGGCACGAAGTTCTGCTGCGCTGAGCGTTGAATCACGTACCTCTTTTAGAATTATCTTTGAGTAAGATCTGACGCACACAATAAAAAAAATAAAAAAAAAAACCCAAACAGTTTTTACAGTGGTTGATTTAAAAAGCTGTAATTTATTTTCAGATGAGTTTTGTAAGTTTTGATGTCTATCTCTAGGGATCTTGTACATTTTTTCAGCTTTGTATTAGACTTCCATAATGTGTGTTTTTAGAAAAAAGGAAGGGAAAAAAATTCATTCTCGGTGTTTCTTCATCTGCCAAATTACTACTTTATTTTCTAATCTCCAAGTGTCATCTTGACCTTTCAGTCTTTCTGGGGATAGAGTTCCTTAGCAATCATCTGGAGAAGCTTTGTTCAATTTACAAGTTAATCCTGCATGCAAATCTTAGGATGAGCTATGATTTTTATATGGTGCCTCTGGACTGTCGATGATCATCAGCTTTAATGCTCTCCTGCTGGAGCTGGTTGGTAAGTCTGTAGTAGGAATTTCTTTTTTTTTTTTTTTAAATCTCAACTCTTAGGAACTTGAAATGTCCCGACAAAGTACAGCTAATATTTAGGAAGCTTCTCACGAGCAGACAGTGTAATCTGACGTGAAGGGAGTCGTCTGCTGCTAAGAGAAGACACCCCTTGCTGTCTAACTACTAAGCCATTGATTGAATCTCGTTCTCCAAAGGAATGCTGGAGTTTGTTTGGGGTTTTTTTCTTAATTACAAGAATTAAGCATCAAAACTGCAATACTTTTTGTTCAGTGGCCATCAGCAGCACCAACCTCTCTCCAACCTGCAGAGCATTCTTATCACCAACTATTAAAACAGAGACATTAAGAAACTAAGAGGAGGTGAAAACTATAATTTTTTTGTATCCACTGGAAAATTGTTTTAAACTTTTCTATCAACTTGTTTTTGTGATGTACTCCTTTACCTGTCAGACAATAACATGCATTAGATTTGTGTTTCTTGGGCAACTGAAATCAATACGTCTGTTTTGCCTCTTTTGTTTTAAACAACAGGCTACACAGCAGTTTATTCTGCAGAAACATCTTCAAGTGTCACTGAAGCTCAGCCTAGCTTAGGTAATTCTGTCGTAATTTCACTGACAAACTTTGTGGCAAAAATCAACATTTTTAAAGATAGTATTGTCTGTTTGTCTATACCTACAAATGAATGCATCTCTTCTTCCTAAGACAGAAACAGAAGATGAAATTGTAGATCTGTTCAGGTGTTCAGTTCATGATTTTTTTCCTTGGCCTTATAGAAATTTTTGTTCAAGCATCCTTAATATAGATAACCAAAGTTACACTAATAAGTATTATTTTTATTGCAAGGAAATCTGTAAAATATGTCTTGTACTTTTAAGCACAATATAAAGAAGTAACTCTGATGAGACTGTTCCCATTTATTGGCCAGTAGATGTTCTTGGAAATCAGATTTTAAAAATGAGGTCAGAAAAATGACCAATCTCCTATGTTGTGCTAATGGCTACATTTTTCTTTTGCTGAACTAGTGTGAGAAGAGCATTCTCAAGAGCTTATGGTTACCATATTCATGGTACTGAGAAATTTAATTGAAAACCTTTAAAAGGAAACTGAATTTTCACAACTTAGAGAACTGAGAGCCTTAGCTGAGAGCTTATACATGTGCTGAGCACAGGAACGCTGCTTAATAACCAGTGGGGAGAAGCTTATGCCAGTACAAGAAAGGAAAAGTGTGGAAAAAAAGGCAATCCTTTTGCTTTCTACTTGCCATAGAATTTTTCACCATCCTCTATAAATACTCTTCATCTGCTCTTCATGTTTTCAGTTGCTCCACAATTGTTATATTTAACTTGTTTAATTATTTCCCTGGCTTGGTGGGATTTTTAATTTTTTCCAGGGGGAGGATTTCTGCAGAAGTTGAATCGCTTTGCTACAGGCTGGAGGTTATTTGCCTTCACGCTCGTATCTTCTCATCACCAGTAAATACAGCGTCAGCCTCCCTGCAGACGCTGTTTATACTTGTGACCCTCTGGCTGAATTTACAGGTGGAAAATGAACAGCAGCACTGCTTTGCTATAGACCAAGCACGCTGGCTGCAGGCTGGGCTGGAATGGAAAGCCCCAGCATCATGGTCTCAGCATTCTGGCTTCTCCACGCTGGTTTTATAGTGTTTTTAGTTTTCTTCGTCAGTGGCACCTCGTGCACGTTCCAGGGGAGCGACGCACCCGCCGTGTATGGCCACTTCTGCTGCCTGGCTGACTTGCTTGATGTGTTTTCACAGCAAGGTATTAGTTGGATGTTGTGGTTGCCTGCTTCAGGCTGTAATTATTAGCCCATTGCCTGCATTAGGGTTGTGGTGAGTTGGCATTTTGTTGGAAGCAGATATTTCTTTCCCGTACGATGCTTTAATACTCTGACCTGCTTGCGCAGTCCTGCTTTGTGGGTTCTGGAAGTGGTTTGTTTTCACATTATAAGCCCTGTCCCTGTTGCTGTAAACTCTCAGTGAGGGTGATGGAGGCAGTTTAAAGCGATGAAGGAGGGAGTGGGTGTTTGAATATGTGCTGAGGAACCCAGAGCTCCTACTCTGACGCTGGCCTGCGATCGCACTCGTGATGCAGGGTCAACAGGCAGATTCTTTAGGGTGTTGGTTTGCCTCGTGCCTTTCCTTGCATGGAGATGGGCTGTTGCAGCTCTGTTGACCCCTGGATACAGGTGTGAGGATGAGAGGCCCAGTGAGGGAGTTGGAGATGCCCTACCAGAAGATTCCTGTGTTTCTTCTTAACATAAATCCCCAGGAATTGGTACCCAGATGATCCAAACCATCAGCATAGATTTTAGCTTTTTAGAAAAAAGTAATTTCAGAAACAGTTCTTGAGTGCTAAGCATGTCTCTGCAGGATCGGTGGTGAAGCCATGCTGCACATGTCGTTCTCAGAAGAACTAAACCCAAGACACTGTTTGAAGCTTTCCCACTTTTCTACCAAGTGTGATGCTGCAAGAAGTTGTGATTCATGACCCCTCTCAAAAATTCAGTCTATTACTTTGCCAGTTCAAATCTTCAGAGGTCCAGCCACTTGCCATTGTGGCATTTTGTATCTCTTTAATACACCTCCAGAAAGTACAATCTCCATATTTTTAGCTTCTTAAAATAGCTGAATAGTTTCTACAGGATAGTGTCTGTCACTGTTGCATAACCTTCTTTGGGTTCTTTCCGAGAGAGTATTTTTGTTAAGTCTGTGAACACAGTTATTAGATAAATCACAGAGCAATAGTAGCACTTCCATTTCTGCATGCTTAGTTATTCCTTTTTCAGCAAGCATGTGATTATAACATGAAATTTCAAGCAGTTGTTTTAGAGGTTATTTTAATTTAAAATCCATTCTAGACATGAAAGAATGTGATGAAATTCCAGTGCAGGGGAGGGCTATTATTAAATTTTTGAAGACATAAATGAATCTCGATGTTACTATTTCAAGGGTGTCCCAGGAATCCAGGAGCCTTTTTATAACACAAAATCCGTGGGTTACTTCACTGAAAAGGAAAAAGCAAACTATTATTATCATACAGTTTTCGGGGGGGCGAAAATAATGTTTAAATCTATTTTTAAAGATATAGAATTAGATGCTTTCTTATTTTAAAACCAAAGTTTAAAGAAAAATTCAAGGTTCTCTTTTATTGAACATCTTCCAGTTATATATGCAGGGTAGTTAGATGGTTATTTTGTGGTTTTAAGACACTTTTCATGTGTTTTTATTTGAACAATAGAAGCAGACAATAAAATACGGTAACAGCTACAATGGAATTACTTGCTTTCTCCCTTCTGTGTTTCATTCTTTAGAAGATGATTGTGATTAAGGTTGAGCTGTTAGTGCTTTTCCTCTAACATATGTTTCCATATACGTTATGTAGCATGAAGCCAGCAGTACCCTATTGCTGCGTGGAGAGCTGTATGGCTGGGATGGTTTGAATGTGCTTAACGTAAAGCTGATAATTCCTGTCGCCTGTTTCTGTCTGACTTGAGATTACTCTTTTCATTAGACCGACTTCCTCTAGGCCTGCTTTTAAAAGCTGCATGTGTTGAAAGACAGACATCAAAAAAAGGGAGTAATTTCCTGCAAGGCATTAGTTTGAGTAGCCCGCGTTTCCTCTCCTTCCACTACGCTCTAAGTTTGATTTGTGAGTGAACGTGTCTTCTGTTTAAAAATAATAATAATAAAAAAAAATAAGGGAAGCTTGGGACTATACAGGCTAGAGTTCTGCTTTGGAAGAAGCAAAACATGCACATTTTTGAGAAATAGCGAATTTTAGAACAAATTCTGAAGGGAAGAACTGCAACTGCTGAATACAGTAACTTGCTGGCTATTGGACCAGAGGATACTTCCTTAAGGATAAGTAACAATATTTTACTATTCTGTAGAGCCACTTGTTCTTTGTAAGAGCGTTTCCAGAGCAGAATGGCGATCCCTCGTGTGTTACACAAAGATATATGACGTTAAAAGAATACCTAGAAGTCTCTAACCAGTTCAGAGGTTTGAGAAGGCATTTTCATACCATTTTGACTAGAGATACTGAAGAAATGCTCAAGCCTCTGCTGTGTGTGCTAAAAATGACGGCCAAGACAAGCAGGAGAGCTTAAGTTGGTGGCTTAGGGAAGATCTGACTGGTTTGACTGAGGGGAAGGAGTGGGAATAGGCACTTGCCTTACACTTTTACCCTTGATTTCTTGTACCATTATAGGCTTTGCTGTAACCTAGTGCAGACACCTACTACAGGGAAATATCTCAAGAGATTCAGATGAAGGATACCTAATAGTCTGATGTTTGTAAGGAGCCACAGCTTGGTCACGAAATGCAGGGCTTTACGGAGAAGTTCAGGTTTAGGTATGTCATTCCAGGTGCTTGTTTTCCTCACCCTGAAGCCCTGGGGATACGTTGATGTCCAAAGCCATCAAAGATTTAAGTACTCTCGAGTTATTTTGCCATTTTCTGATTTCACAGAAAATGCAGAATAACTGTGTTAGAAACCTACCTCACTGCAGTGTCAGAACAGACAATGGTTGAAAATAAAACAAATCTAAAAAAAAACCCCGTGGTCATTTGGGATGCCGGCAGGTGACGCTGCAGCAGTAGGATGATGTGTGCAAGGAGAAAGGTGGTGCTTTCTGATAACAGTGTTTACAAAGCAGATAATCTCATAAGAAAATGGAGATATCTTCAGAGACAGGCAAATAGAGGATTAAATGACTTCAAGACACAGGAGAAAGTGAATTTAAAATGCCAGATCTTTCATCCTGCTGGAGGAAAGCATCTCTCTTGCTCTGAGGCCCAGTGATGCCAAAGAAATAAAGGTAATGCCTCCTGAGGGCAGAGCAGGGCTATTTAAAGGGAGACCCACAAGTCCAGGAAGCAGCAAAACATCACTTATAAACTGAATTTAGTGGACTACTCCTAACCATTCAGAATTTGGAATGGTTTTTGCCAAGTTTTAGGAAGTGGAGAGTTTTTTTGATTTTTTTTTTTTGTGATTTTTTTTTTTTCTTTTGGCCCGTAGTAGGAATTTGTAACTTTACACAATTGTTTCTCGACTGGCAGGAGAAAGAGGCAGAGATTTTTCTAATAGGAAAAAAAAGCACTGGCAACTGGGTGAGTATCCATGAGGAAAGCAGATAATTTTTTTGGTACTTGAAATCTCTGACTATCACAGCCACAACGGTGGGGAAATTCCCATGAAGTTATGAAACTAATAAAAAACCTGATGTTGCTTTGAAATATTTTTTTTTTCCAAATCAGGAAAAAGTCATCTGTGACAGGAAATAGGAGCCAAAAGACAACTGATGAAATTGCCTTTGATTTTATTTTTTTTTTTCCATTATTCATGAGAGGCCTTGTTTTCAGTCAGAATGGTTTCTATTAATATCTTGCTGAGATGAACCTTTGACTCCTCTAACATCTGCAGTGCCATGGACAAGGTACTCTAGTAACTGATATGGAGTGTTCTGCAAGAACTCAAGCAGACCTAGATATTAAATACACCATGGGAGATGCTGCAGGATCATGCAGTGGTCAGCTTGGTAAGTAAAATGTTGTAGGAGCCTTTCTCCAACATCTTCAAAAAAAAGAAAATGAGCCAACGTCTATCTACAAAGAAATACATTTCAGAGAAAGGCTGCCTTCTGGGATTTTACTAAAAATATATCAGTTTTAAGGTATTTTTTAAATCATGTATAAGCTACAGCTCTCAATACCTGTTCTATCTAATTTAATGTCTGGGTTTTAAACAATTTAAAAAAAAAAAAAATCTGATCTCATACTTTTTCACAGGGTTATGCCAATTGTGTCCTTAAAAATCATTCTGCACCTTTGATACTTGAGGAAGGTACAGGTATTGAAAACAGGAAAAAAATAAAAGAGGGGAAAAAAAAAATTAAAAATCCCTGATGCTGATTTATTTTGAGAAAACTAAAGGAGTCATGTTAAAAATCTCTTGGCCTTGTGCTGTGAGACTAAGCAAATGTTACCTTCATTATAATGAGCCTAAACATCTAGGTAACTATTTTGGGAATTGGTCCTTTAGGGTGATCTTCCCCTAAGGGGTAATTAGATTCAGTACCTTAAAAATAAAAAAAAAAAAGGCATTGAGCTGTGAGCTTGAGCTAGCAAATATGTTCTTAGAGTAATTTTCATGGTGAGAAAGCATCTCAGTTATGAGTAAATACGAATTTAAGTAATTCAATAGAGGTCCTTATATTAAAAAGTAAATAATGGGCATGATATGTTGGTTTCGTTGGTTGGCTTTTTTGTTTCTCCAACTTGGTTTGAAGGCACTTTTAACCTTTTGAACTTTCTCTGGTCTTGTTTTGTTAAATAAAGTAACCACCTCAGCATTTTGATGATACAGATAATATCAGGATTCATTCAAATACAGGCGATGTCCCTCTGATAGCAGAACTGGCCACACCTTAGGATTTGTGCTGATGCAGGACCTGATGCTAATGCTGGGAAACAGTCTTATACTTTTTCTCTGTGAGCATCTCTTCAACTGCTGCAGCTGCCAGATGTGGAGAGATCTGCAAGCAGGTTATGTCTCCTGTGATGGCTCGCGCTGCATGAAGCGGAAAACGTCCAGCGCAGCCTGAAGGGCTTCCAGGAGTCATGAAAGATAATAAAAATGCTTTAAAAGAGAAAAAAAAAGAAAAAAAAGGTAAAAAATTCTCTCAAATATTAATCCAGCCAGAGAATTTGTCACTGGGGTAGCAACTGCCCTATTTAGCAAGGTATAAACTTCCCTTTTTCCTAAACATCCCAGGCATTCTGGAATTTGCAGCTTAAACAGCTGAGAGGCGAGGAGCACAGCCAAAGTATTTGAGGAACTGCATTGCATAGACAAGTAGGGTCATAACTTATTATAAAACATTTGCAAAACACATTCCAGTGAGATGAAGTTAAGCAGCAAGAGCATCTTCCCACGTAAGAGAGGCATCAGGGAGCAGAATAGGTAATCATGGAAATCGACTGCCTGGGCGCGTTCCTCGGATGGCTGAACTCGCTTTTGATAACTCTGAGCTCCCTGCCGTTGGCTTGTAGGGCAAATTCAGTTGGCATTACAGTGTTAGTGATGCTGGAGCTTACGTAAGAATTTTTTCCTTCCTACGTCCCGCTGTCTTTCTAAGCTGTCTGTGATCGTAGGCTGCCTTGCAAGCACATGTTTGGGTCAGAAATAGTGTGCAATATACTTTTTCCTGAAAATCTTGCGTTTAAATAGTACAGGTGGGAAAGATGAACTCGGTTGTCCTCCCATTCCATGGCAGTTTGAGAAGTGGTCTGGCTGTCCTGGAGGAATGATGTCATATTGGCAGTGGGAAGCAGGAGTAGAGCCAGGGATTTTGAGTTCGTGCACAGAACTTCGAGGCTGCTTCGCTGTGCCCCATCCAACATGCAATTAGTGAAGCTGCTGCATGGCCATGATTCTTTCCTCTCCCATCCCTGTTAGCTATTGTATTTTGAGGGGCCAGATCACAGAATGACATATCCTCTAATAAACTAGGCGAGAAGCTTCCCTTCCATCACTTCCTAGAAAAACAGTGCAGCCTCATGCGACAAAGGTGCTCGCCCCGCAGTTTTAATGACAGGTGTTATGTTAACAGTGGTGCAGAAACGTGGCCTGGGGATGAAGATGAAAATGAGAAGTTCTCCCTGCAATGTATAAACGGCAAAACGGATCTGAAAATTCCTCGGAGGATTTTCGGTGAGCTGGAACCACAAATCATCCCTTCAGAAAGATGCAGGTACTCTTCCGAGGGCAATCAGCATGTTAGAAAGGTTTTGCCGTGTTTGTCTTGTATCACAAAGTTGTTCTGAATACCAAATAATAGCAATCACCATCATATGCAGGGTATAGCCATGCTCTCCACTCTCCACCGTTAGCCAGCTAACAACGCACAGAAAACCAGCGGATGTGCTAACTGGAGAGTTCAAGTGCTTGAAAGCTTCTTTTGAGTAATGCTTGTAGACAATAATGAGTAAAATCTACAGGTAAATCAATGAACACTCTAACTGAAAGTGAACAAGAAAGTGGAGAGCCTAATTGTCATTGGCCAGCTCCTTAACAAGATGTGCAGATTTGGGATTAGTTGTTTTTAAACCAGCATCCACTTCCGCAAGGCTGAGTGCAGATAAACGTCACATGCTGCCGTACTAAGTGTAAAAAATGTCTTGTTTTTCTGGCTCTAAGGCTAAATGCTATTAGCCCAAACGAGCTCTCAAGGCGATATGATAAAGGCCCTGTCGAATATTTATACAGAATTAAATTAAATACACACGTGCCTCTTGCTCTGCAAAGAGCATCAGGGAAAATATGACTAACACCTAAGAGTAAAGATTAGTTTACTTGTCAGTTCATGATCATGATATAGATGGAATTTCCTCCCATAAAAACAGCATGACAAAGAGTTCATGAATATTTTCATCAGTAGCTAATGTTTCCATTCCCAGAGGAGAGCTCTAAAACCGCAAACAAGAAAGACTGCGACATCTAAGATTCAAGGGAATGTCATCACAAAATGTAAACTGTCTGCAAGAAACTTACAGCTTTGATGGTTTTATCACGTTACAGACAAGTGCATCACAACTGCAAAGTGCATCACGGCACAGACATGGCCCGTATTTATAAAAATCTTCAACTGATACAGCATCATATTTAAAAAAATCTCCAACTAATGCAGTATTTTGTTTTATTGTAAATCTGCACTGTAACAGTGCAGGTCTGGGCTCTGCTGAGAGCAACGAGTTTGTTTCCATTTTGTTAGTATTTTGAGGTGAAAGGTGCAGCTTTTACACTGCTAGAAGTGCAAGGACATATTTTCAGAGGATGGCAGAAGGAATTTTTATGCATTCACTCTGACATTTAAGTATTTTCATAAATGTAATAGATTAAATCATCGATGATTTATATGTAGATACACTGTAAATATTAAATACGACTTTGTCATATTATGGTTTAATAGCTTAAAAACAATTCTCTCCTAGAAAAAAATAATCCTTATAGGTGAATATGAATTAGTTAAATACAATCTGACCTTGAGGCTTTGTGTAAACCATTTATGGGCTGATTTGAAATAGAAATATCAAGTCTTTGGAGCTACATTGCCTCCTGCCAAAGCGACACTCGTGCATCATTTTGGTCATACTCAAATTTCTCAGCCTTTTTACCCCTTCTTGAAACTGGGAGGGATAGGCAAACGAAATTGGAAGGAATGTGACCCAAATATGGGTAATAATAAAAAGTAGAAAATAACACGCAGGAGAAAGTAGCCCTGATAGTAAATGAAGGAGAACAGCGAGGCTAAAGTTGGCACAACATTCTTTAAAGCAAGTACTTAGTAGAAAGAGTTAGAGATGTCATAGGTGGGGGGAATATTTTGCAAAATGTATTATGGGAAAGGACTTGCAACCTTTAAAATGTGAGAATTAGAAAATCAGCCAGTTTCTATAAAAGGAAAAAATCCACAACCATCTAGAAATATGTCTGTTTTCAGTTGAGTGCTGTGACACCTTTTCCACAGGAGGAGTACAGAAATTCAGGAAGTTCTTATTATAGCTCTTGAACAAACCCAAGTGAGCAAACACTTTGGTTTTTTCCAAGTGCACACAAGTTCTAATAGCAAAGTTCTAAGAAAACGAGATAATTTAGTTATGGGATCATAGACATTTACTTCTAAGGTAATTCTAAAAAGCATTTTACTCCATTTCTATTGTTTATAGTATTTTAACATCTTTACTTAAGAGACACCTGGACTATGTCTGTACACCATATATTAAAAAAAATCTATTTAAAGTGCAGTGTGGTCCAAAAAGCTGCAGAGGTGCAGTACGAAAGCATTGCTTGGATGTGTAGATATGAGTATTGAAGGGCACAAAGGAAGCATTTTACAGGTTTGCAAACACAGAAAGATCAGAGAAAATGTAGGCTTTGGGTGAATAGGGGGCGACAACTGAGGGAGAGGTGACACCAAGAAGGCGAAGTACTCAATACTTTTAATTTTCTTTTCTCCCTGCCTCTTATTCTTCACAGGAAAACCAACCCTATTGCTGTGCATGAAGAAAAGGGAAAGCCATTACCAAGAGCAAGAGATGACAAAGTATGGAATGTGGGTTGAAAGGTAAATGGAGGATCAGGGCAGCTTTAGGCTGCCTCCTCTCCATGCCTGGAAGGTTGTGAATGATGTGCCTGACACGGAGAGGCAGAGCATACCTTCAGCAGATTTGTGGAGGGCACTGAATGAAGATAGACCTTGAGAAAATGGGAATTTGGGTAAAAAAAGAAACCCCTTCATAGTTCTCAGACACGAATTAAGTTGAGATGGAATTGAAATCTCAGGAAAGGAAACATTTAATACAGAAAAATAACAGTCATTAAGGAAAGTAACAATTACAAGGGGAATTACAGTCTCTCAGTACTTCTGGCTAGGTTGCTGGAAGTCAGCTGAAATCTATTTTCTCTGCCTCAGTTCAGAGCTATTTTGTTGCTAGATGGTGCAGTGTGTTAGTGAGCGACAAGGTCCAAAACCACAACGTGAAAGGACAGAGCAGAATTGTGTTAATGCAGTTAGTATGCATTAATACATCAAATATTAATATTTTGTTCAAAATCAAATAATCGTAGTGGATTTAATTGCACAAAATTAATGGTGGCTTGAGGGCTAAAGCCTTTATTTTTTTTAGGTATGAGAAAGATGCTCCCTTTTGCTCTCTTGAGCAGCAAGAATGATCTAGGTCCATGGCGGTTTGGTTTCCTTCTAAACCTTGGGCACATGCACTGGAAACACACTTTATTTACAGAATTTATATTGTTGAAGCATCTACTGAGAAAAAGCAGAAACTGGCTCTAAATGTGCTTTTTTTTTTTTTTTTCCCCTGCACTTCCCAGCCTAAACATACAGACTGTTGTCTTCCTTGAGCAACAACATCTGTTACTCTGGAAAAACAGATGTGTGAAGTGGACTAGCAGTCAGGAAATAGCGAAAAGGTGAAGATGAGTCTCCAACAGCTCCAGAGACAGCAAGGAAACGGGAAGAGAAGACAGATGCAATATGTGCTTGCAAATAGAGTGTGCAAAAGAGGAGGAGGGGGGGAAGGAATAAATAAATATCATGTGAACTGTTTAATTTGGAGCGATAAAGAAAAGCTCCAGGAAGAAAAGCACAGTATTGTGGGGGTTTGCTTATGCTTTTGTTTTCTTTAATCACATTCCCTATTTATAATGGAGTTGATGACTTAGGGCTTTCCCAGGAACCCTTTCAGAGTTCTAGATGCTGATTTATACTGAATCTCATGGGTCTCCTAGCAAGGGGTGGGGGGTGTTGGTTTAGTTGAACAATAGCTGGGTATAATTCTTGGCCGTGTTGTAACGGTTCGTAAGATGAAAGTCTGGCTCCAGGAGATCAAATGGGAGGTTTTTATTTGATATCAGGACTTTACCCTGGTTTTTCATTTTGTTTTCACAGCTTGATCTGAGCAGAGGAAGAAAGAAAAAAGGGCTGGCATGCTGGCTGTTTTGTAGTGGTATTAGAACTGAGAACTCCCAGCCCTTGTAATCTTCTGATTTTTTTTTTTTCTTTTTAAAGCTTTGAACCATGGAATTTAATGCTGTCTGAAAACTGGGAAAAACAGCTTTATTAAATATTCTAATTTTAGATGACAAATTGATCGAAAGTTAATTCTTCTTTTAAAAGGTTTTTATGCCTATGAAGTGATGCTTTGGGACCTGACCTGTAGTACTAGAATGCTTGGAATAGCCAGTCCTGGATCTCCCCAGGTTTCTCAAATCCTGATGCATTTCAAAACAACTTTTTTGACTCTGCAAAAGCTGGCTACAGGTCTCTAGTGGAGCTGAGAAACAACCATTAAATAGAATGGTATAGTTCAGACAACAAAGTTGAACTTCTAAAAAGTTTTGCTCGGTTTGGTGTTTTCCCTGAATGTTTGTTTCTTTTGCAACGTTCAAAATTATGTAAATGGAGAGATATTTTGATAGCATTTCTTCCCTGGGGAGATGAATTCGTTTCCTAACCCTTTTACGAGGCATCTCTAAGAGCTTTTTGGTCTCAAGGCTGCAAGCTAAGACAAATCCAGGCAACAGTTGTGTTGCTTCTGAGCACCTTGAAGGGAGTTAGCAGAAAAGCTAAAAGTAGAACTGAGCAGGCATATAGGAAATACCATCCTGGATTAGGTCCAAACCCCACCTAATCCCATACCCTGTCTCCAGCAATGATTAGTGTCATAATCTTCAGCCGAAAATGGGATTACGCGGCCTTTGCTCCTCCACAGACATTTGAAGGTTTATTCTGCGTTGTAATAATTTGAAATTGGATTAAATCCTGAAGGCTGTGGTTTAAGGTCTCTTGCACTGGATGAGTTGGAATGAGATAGACTGTGGATGTTCCCGTCATCCACAGAAATGACCACTCTCTCCTCAAACTTTGCAGATTGCTTGACCTTCGCATCTTTTCGCGGCAGTCCGTTATCCACACGTTGATTACACTTGGTGTAAGGACAGCTTTGGAAGGCTACTTTATTCCTGCGCTTACAGGAAAGGAGCACAGAAGTTTCTTGTCTACCTTCTCTGGAGCACTGGTTATTTCTGTGGTATTTTGCAAGCTGTAATCGCAGGACCAAGTTTTCATCTCCTTTTCAGGTTACTTTTTGAATCCCACTTCATATGACTGAGGGTTTATTTTCCTATGTGATCATTCTCAGGGCATCTCTCAGATTTCCTGTGTTTGGTCTTGTCTCTGATGCTGGTATCACTTCAGGATTGCCTATGGCAGGAGGAATGTATTTAAGTGAGAAATACTGAAGAGAGTAAATTTGGATCAACTTCCAAGGGAGAGTAAGGATTTTTATGCTCATTGGGGTAAAGAGCAGCAAAAACAAGTTTTGAAGAAAGAGAGAGATGGGAGTGAGAAGTGCTCAGAGAAAAGATGCTGGGAAGGACAGAGCAAGCGGGAAAGTTTGCAGGCTCCCCATGACAATGAAATACCAAAATAGCTGAGAAGAAATGATTATAGTGTGATGCTGAAATAAATTTCCATATACTTTACTTTCCTCACCCTATAACTATTTCCAACTTAGTAATGAGAAATTTGTCCACTGGTTTTCCAGGAGCCAATAAACACTAAAAATAGTGCAATGTTTTACACTGTCAGAACACTGTTAGGTGACCAGTTCTTCTAGTCTTCTAGATCTAGTCTGGTCTTCTAGACGAGAAGTTCTTCACCATGAGGGTGGTGAGACACTGGAACAGATTGCCCAGAGAAGCTGTAAATGCTCCATCACTGGATATGTTCAAGACCAGGCTGGATGTGGCTTTGAGCAGCCTGGTCTAGTGGGAGATGTTCCTGTCCATAGCAGAGGGATTGGAAACAGGTGATCTTTAAAGTCCCTTCCAACCCAAACCATTCTATGATTCTATGACTATAGATCACCACTTACAGAAAAAAAACTGTTCTAAAACTATCCTGACATAGTTTTTAAGTAAGGCATTGAGAGGATGCAAACAGCTTTTATTGATTTGGAGGCACCCAACTTGGCAATGGTAAATGGCATCTTTGTTATGAAGAACAGTGATGTTTCAGGAAGGACTTGCACATTTGTCTGTTGAGTTTCTGTTGACGGTTATAAAAGAGTTTTTCTTATCTGCTTCAAAACATAAGTAGCAGTTAACGAAAAGCATGAAGGGATCGTGATTGCCTGAGAGACTAAATGGACCAATCTTGTTTTACTGGGCTTTGTAAACTGGAACAGCCTTGGACTGCTGCAGCTGTTGTGGGATTATGAATTGCTGGCTATGGATACAGGCCTTGTAAGTGCAGAGTAACATCCCTGGTTCTGGATACCCTTCAATGTGTCTGCACTCTTGGTTTGGCAATGTTTTTAGCATTGCTTTCGCTGATACCATAAGGTATGTCAAGACTTATTTTGCTTTGAAACTCTGACAGCCTGAATGTCCATGTGAGACAGAGGCATAAATTGGTAAGTGTTCATCTGACTTGTGCTTAGTCTGATTATTTTTATGTGAGGAAATAATTTAATGTGTCCTGGAGTTTGGGATTAGGAAGACTCCTTTCCTGCCATTCCCGCCCTCCACCTTCCTCACTTCCCACTGGTCACTGATACACCACAAGTGACCTGGTGGCTGTAAATTACTGGTTCGTGCTTAAACCTTCACTCCAATGCTCCATTTCTCTGCTATTGCACAGCCACAGGCTTGTCATTCTTCTCGTTGGTTGAAATTAATTTTTCATCTGCATGTATCAAATCCCATATTTTTCAGAACATTATTAAAATCAACAATGGCTACAGGTTTGTGGTCTAACCTGCAGCCCTACTGCAACCATGTATTAATTCATGGCTTTGCTATCCTTTTGTCCCACTGAGTTAACTGATTTTTTTATTGACCTCGAGACACTCCTCATGGTGGACGGGTATGTAGGAAGACCTGGGACAGGGAAAAGGAGATCGGGGGCAAAATTCATGGTACCACGCAAAGCTTTGGATTACAGGAGAGGAAAGCAGAATTGGGGAAATGAAGGAGTGAAAAAAAATTGAGTCGCGGATGAGACTTTATTTCCTTGGGAAAGGTTGTGGGTTGAGAGACAGCAGTTGGGTGCAGCAGCAGCAAGACCCACCTGAACTCAGCATGACACCCACCAAGCTGTGCCACCTGCCAGCACTCCCTGTGATGATGCTGAGGCAAGTGAGGAGGAGGTGAGCCACCAGCTGGGATGGTCAGAGAATCCTGTCACACAGCCACATGCACTTCTGCACCACCCAGGGCTGTGATCGCCATTTCCAACCCCAGTTAAGCTTCTACTCTTTTTTTTTTTTTTTTTGTATAACAGTTGCAGCTACAGGGCCAGTGAAAGCACCTGGCAGTGCTTCTCCCTCTTCCAAAGGATCACACATCGGGTACCTGGGAGGTCTGAAACTGGTTTTTAGAACATGTCAGGTTGTTTTAAATAATTTCTTTACTCTTTCACAGCAGGAAAAATGTATTCTCAGCAAGCCATTGCTGTGTCTGAAACACTAGTTGTGCCTGTTGTATGAGGGTAATTGCTCTGCAAAGCTGATTGCTTTGCAAACCCTTGTTACCAGCCAGGTGGGTGTCTCTTCAGTGCTCAGTTGTGTGATGCTGTGATGTGCCTGTGAGTGGGAGCTATATACAGGGAGGGATTATGCACTGGTTTTCTTGATATAAAAAGTGGGGCAGCCAAGTGGAATTAGTAGGCAGCAACTGTAAAGTAAAAGACTGTATGCTTTTTATTCACAAATAATGAAATGGTCTTGCTCACTGCAGTAAGATATATCTGCATGTGAAGGTACCGATATAACTACTGGCTCAGGAATTCTCTAAATCTTGGGGTCCTGAAAACTGAACGCAGACTCTGTTCACGCTTAAACTCCTTCTCTTGACTTCTGTTACTGGCCATCATGAGACCTAGTCAGAGCAGAGCACCTGAGCTTAAGACCTTTATCTGAACCACATGGCCATTCCCACTGTCTTGGCTTGAGGAGGTGAAGGCTTGTAGAAATCTAATAATTTGGCACACAACAGTTCTGAAGTTATTATTGGTTACTCCAATTTTTCACAAGTGTTCCAACAGCTAAGCGCCTGTGGTCCTATATTAAAGTTAAAACCACCCGACCAAACCCCCATATCCCCACCAAAGCCAACCCTCCAAAGCTGCAGTTGCAACAGTACATTAAAGATCTTCTCACTTGTGTTGTACTGATGCTGCAGGATAAAAAAGCAACTGCTCAGCCGACAGTACCACATCCAACAGTGTTTTCAAAGTGTGAAAGCATCTGTGAATAATAGAGGTGAAAACTGAGTACCTAAAGTGTGAAATTTTTCTCAGGTCCGAAATCAGATACCACACTTTATCTGGGAACAATTCAGCCCCAAGCATTTGAAAGAGAAAACTTTTTTCTCCCTTAAGTATCCCTTTAAAAAAAGGACACGAAAGGAAATTGCATAAATAGTAAATTAAAATAAAGTGTTGGCTGTTTTTTTCCCCCTCTGATCTATTGCTTTTGCAGCATTGTTAAGATGACTCTCAGTGTGAAAATTGTTGCATCCATTTACTCATCACGTGTCTTGCTTTTACTTGAGAGTCAATCCTGGGGCAGCCAGTGCAATGGCACGTGAGTGGTGTTTTCAGGACATTCAGACAAATGCAGGCTTGATTCTGTAGAGCTCCAGGCAGCAGTGAGACGGGCTGAATTCACCTCTATCCAGCGAAACCGGTGTAAGCCAAAGGTTGTCGGATCTTCTGCTGGAAAAGCCTTGAAGTTCTCACTGCACATGACCTTTTTCCCTAAATCTTCAAAGAAAGAGAATAGATCTTTTTTGCAACTGAAATATTTCCTGTCTTAGAAGTTCTCAGCTCCAGCAGGAACTGGTGATACGGACTGGCTTGGGTTTTTACTGACCCTTGAGTGGAACTGGGTGCTGCAGACTCAAGCAGTTCAAGGAAAAACCGATGTGTGTCTGGCAGCTTCCCCAGAGAGCCTAAAGAAGGGAGGAGATGGGTGGTGATTTCTTCTTCTGCTCTGCCCCACCGCCTCGCTCCTGAAGAGAGAGGGCAATTAGTGCATTTGATTGGGTGAAAGTGTATTAGTGTGAACACATCAGCTGTAACAAATGCCTTGCAATTACATGCTGAGAGTCACAGTAGCTAAACAGCAGTGGCCTGGACCTTTCAGAGCATTGCCTTCATCAATCAAGGTCAACAGAAACGCAAGAGGATGGTCTGCGAAACGCCGTCCACCAAGTGAAGAACCATTTCCTTCCGGGAGGAGCACCACAAGCAAGTTAGAGGTATCATAAACAAAACTGGTTTTGTGTGTTTGGCTTCAATGCTATCACTATGGGAAAAAAAAAAAGTTCTTATTGAATTTTACTTAATTTTATCTGCTCGTGTTATTTGATTCTCTCTGGAGTTTGTAGCTGATACCTGTATGTTGCTGACAAACTGAATTTATGTTGCTGGAATCATCACAATGAGTCATTAAAATAATTAAAATGAGTCAATGAAATGAGTCATCAAGTGAGAGAGAGTTACACTTGCAACCAGCTCCCATCCCTATGTTATGCAATTGAATTTTTGATGATGGGCTTAAAAACTTCTGGCTGTCACGTTGAAGTGTTTCTTAACAGCTCGTACTGCAAGCTGAGTTGTAATATTTAGTTCTGCTGAATGAGTCTTTGTAATTGAATTAACTTGTTAGTCACAGAAAATAGAATCTGCCACACAGGAAGGGAACATTGTTGCTTAAAAAGAACCATTCTCTTAAAAAAAAGTTTTCATGAGCATATCCTGGGGCAGAAATTAGAGTGGCATCCAAGTAGTATACTTATTTATTGTTGTTCATTATTATTTGTAGTTATTGGGTATTATTTGCCAATTACTAAAGATTGGAAAACATTTCAGAACTTCTAGTGATTGAAGATACTTCACTCATTTTGAGGAGAAGCGTAGTGAGTGTATTTTTGGGGTGGTTTTTTTCTAACTGTAAGATGCAATAGTTAAAGCCCCAAAATTGGAAACTTGGTTTCAATTCTTTTTCTCTAAATTTGTTGAACATTTTGCTTGATTGCAGGTTTCTAAACATAACTTCTGTTGTCTACCTTTACAAAACCATCCATGAAAATTTTGGCCCTAGGTATTGGTATCATGTATTGGGCAGGTTAGGCTGGAAGAGAAAATTTATCTTGTTTTGATCGCTCCTTTTTATGAATCTAGTAGTTTCTTTCCAGTTTTTCCCAGCTAGTACTCTGTGATATGAACAATCCTGCAAGAAAATGCATTTCCAGTCGTTAGCTGATTTAAGAAGAGGGTTTTCAGAAAGTACCAAAAATAATAGATCCATAATTCAATAGCAGATTAATAATTCAGTATAGACCCACTGAGGCAGAATATTTCAAAATAATCATCTTGTTAAAAATATCATAATGTTATTGATACACTATCAATCTCCACTTATTTATTTTTTTTTATGATACGTATCTTTTAAGCTTCATTTTGGGACTAATATTTCCGATTGTCAGGGCAAATAAACAACATGCTGGAGGTGAAATGCTGGTTGTAACAGCTACCTGTACAGATAGGAGCAAGGCAATACATGGAATGAAAAAACGGAAGGAGAGGAGGTTGCAAACTGCTTTTTTAAAGATGTAAACCCATGGTGGTGAGAGCAGAACATGCTACTGTTTTGCGGCCATTGAAGAGTGAGGCCTTCAGGAGCTGGATTTGGCTTCCCAGCAGGCCTTAGGAAGATGGCTCTGAGTTATTTCAGCACTTTGTCTCCGGAAAAGGAAGAAGACAACTGGTGGGTCGATATGTTCTTTTGAAAGAGTTTGGTTTGTTTCATAAGCAGTGTAAGATGATGGAGGAGGGAAGTCACACCTCTCTCCTACCTGCCCAGTGCTTTTTCTTGAGTAGGCTTAAGAAGGTCACTGAGGAATTAAGGGGTTTTAGCCTTTCTTACAGGTTATTCAGTAGAAATTTATACCATGTGACAAAATGCCTTTTCTAGACAGGTTACACAAATTTGCTTCAGGAGTCTATTTCATAATCTGTCAGCTCACAGAGAGGTACCAATAGGAACTGCCTTTTCTTCTCTCATAAGCTTCTATTTAAAAAGTGATTTATACTTCCCAGACAGAAAATCAGAGCAAAAGAGCTGTAAAATTTATTATTGATCATATCACCTTCCTCTGTGGACTTCTGAGTATTTAGTAAGTAAAAGAGTGAAAATTCATCTTCTGTGGGTAGTATATCATCTACAGAGGGATGGTCATCTTTCATTTCACTTTGGCTTGTGTGAACAAGAAGATAGCATTTGAATGGGAAAACCTCAATCCCTTCCCTCTGACAGTGACAGATATGTCAATTGGAGCTTTCTAGAGAGAGCGCTGTGCTTTTAGTCTGTTTTGGTTTTGTGGTTTTTTTTGTGTTGTTTTTTGTTGGTTTTTTTTTTCGTTTTTCAGCATGTAGCAGAATGGGGATTTGACTGTTTTTCTTTCTATCTGTTTGCTACCCAAGTGTATTGCTTGTAGATGGACGTGTACTGAAAGAGTTGTGCTTGGGATTGACATCTAATACCGTTTGGACAGAAGAGGGAAGGAAAAGGAAGGGGATTTTGAGATATCTGGTTTTCAGGTGAACCCGTTCAGTGTTCCTCTTATTGAAGCTGGAGTCAGGTTTGCGAAACTAAGGCAAAGCAACACTAAGAAGAGTCCTAGATCTGTGAAAATGCTGATACTTTTACACTAAAATTCCTTTTTTGTTGTTGTTTTGTTTTTTTTTCTAACTGCTGGTGTCAGAGTATTTCAAGTAAACCCATCCTCCAAAAAATAATGCCTCCAGCTGAATCCTCTGCCTTGCTTTATCTTTGCTTTCAAGTTAAATAACACAAGCTGAAAATCAAGAGTAGTTTTCTTCCTGTTCCTTTCTCAATCTGAATGTTTTAAAAGTCTTAAGGGAAATTCTCCAAGGACTCTAATAGGCAATTTCAGTAATGCAGAAATGTTATATATTCTTGGCTTTTCTGTAAGGTGGACTATGATTTAAGAGATGGATCTTTTTTTATTGGCCTTAGTCTTCTATTAAGGAGTTTCTGCCTTCCTGGAAAAATGTTTATTTCTATCATTGATTGATGTCTTCAGTGAATCACAGTTTAAAACCTGGTTCAAAGGTTAGGTAATTCTTAGTGATATGATTTAATATTTCCAGACAATAACTTTTGCCTTTAAAATTTAAAATAACGATGTATTTCAGGAGATGATGCAGGCTGTGTTGTTGTACCAGCCATAACCAGAGCTAAGCCTGGAGTAACACTCAGGACAGTTCTCTTATAGGAAAAAAAAACAACAAACAAACAAAACCAACACAATAAAAAGGCAGGCAGCTTCTCTTGGGCTATGGCTATGTCATCGGCCCTCAGAAAACAAATAACCAGCACAGTCACTAGTCTTCCCCAAAGATGGGTGTTACTTAAGGGAACCAAAGGTTTGAGAAAGACTTGATAATAGTCTTCAATTATGTTAAAGATAGACATGAAGAATTAATACATTCACCCTGTTTTCTGTGGGACTAGGAGTAATGGGTTTAAGCAATTTTTACGTGACAATAAATTATATGGGAAGAAAATTTTCTTACAGCATTGAAGTAGTTTGCTTATAGAGATAGGAGAGTCTCCTGTCACTGCAGGCTCTTCAGAATAGACTGAACGAGCATCTGTCAGAAATCCCAGTGGTATATTTTGCAGAAGGATGAGAGACTGGATATTATGTGATAATCGCTTTCAGCTCTACTTTCCTACAAGAAGAGGGAGCTTTAGAACTGCAAGCAGAAGGAGTAACCCTGATCTCCTCTAAAAGCAGGCAGTGGAGAGTACACTTCTCATGGTGCCAATGCTGGACCATCAACCCATATAGAAGGCAAGCAGGAGAGTAGCAATATGGCCTGTAATGGAAGGATGATGGAGAAGGCAATGCCATTTATCTGTGGTGCCTGCAAGGTGTAAGATCACTCTACTTTCATCTATGCTAATGGAAGAGAAAGCATTTACTAGCTGCAGGCTACGTCCAGTGGAGACACTGACACAATTTCCTCGCACACAGTGTGATTCCTGCAGGCACCAAGCTCTGAGAGCTCACCTATTGCTTTGGGCTTTCAGTGGGTACTGTTTGTCCTGAGCACACAAGAACTGCACAACTGCACTTACATAAAGCCTCTCAGCTGAGGGTCTCAGGCTGCTACTCAATTCTACTACATTTTTCAGATAAAGAAAATGGGTCACAGAGCAGCTGAGTGGCAGTTTAAGATCACGGAAAAGCAGTCACAAACTCGGAGCTCCCTGTCATCCTTTAGGAAAAACATAAAAGTTTGCTCAGTAGTTCTCAGCTGAATGAAATGTGCTGTTGTCCCTGCTGCTGAATGAACAGGAGCTGTATTCCCAGGAGACCCTCAAAGAAAAACTTCGAGCCTTCTTCAAGTTTGAGTGTTCCTCAGATGGGTCAATTAATTTCAGCTCTGATAAACTCAGAACAATAACAAGAGCTCTAAGTAACCTCCCAGGAAGGGATGCACTACCCGGACCACAAGTCGTGCAAGAGCATATGGCTAAAGGATCTTGCATTTGCCATCCTCATTTATACCCTCAAACTTGCAAACCCAGCACACCTCCAGTGACACCTTGATTCTACTTACCAAAACCCCCTGACCTGACCTCCTTGTTCCATGTTCTGCTTCTCAGTCTGGTGGGTGGCAAACCAAATTAACACCAAAGGAAAACTACAACACTGGAAAGAAACACTTCAGATGAAGAATTTTCAGTTTCCCATCATCATGAACAAGTCTGGGGAACAATAAATCACTCACAACCACGTGACCAAGGAAGAATATGACAACGCTGAAAGGCTGAGTACTCATCCCAGGATGAAGCAGCTAACAGAAACAGCGACGATTTTGAAGCCTTGTAACAAAAAAAAACAAACAAAAAACCTCCCAAAACTAAACAACTATAAAAGTCATCAAATCCTGAGCAAGTGAAAGAATGGTTTGAATAATTTCCATCTCCTTTTGCTCAAGTGGGCATCTTTGTCGCCATTTCAATTATCAGTGCAAGCCCATTTACCAAGCCTATGGAAATGTGTTCACCTCTCACATCCTGTCAAGCTGCTGTTGGCTGAAATGTTATCGGCATTAATCTAGACAGACGCTCTCTCCAAACTTAGTCATAGTGCTAAACAAAATGCTGATGTAACAGGATACTTTCTAGACATACCAGCAATGGAACCACAATGAAATTAGAGAAAGTGGGCAGTTTTATTTTAATCAATACTGAGTACAACGCTATCATTTTGAGACATTAAATTTGTGCGTAAATATTCTACAACCAGGCTTCTCCCTTGTATAATCCATTGATCCCTCACTGCCTTGTTCCATATCCACTTGAATATTTTACATTAACCGCGGTGGACGGTGGCACAGCCTGAAGCTGCGCCAGGGGAGGTTTAGGCTGGATATTAGGAAGCTCTTCCTCTCGGAAAGGTGGATTAAAACAGTGGAATGGACTGCCCAGGGAAGTTGTGGAGTTGCCATCCCTGGAGGTGTCTAAGGAAAGATTGGCTGTGGCACTTAGTGCCATGGTCTAGTTGATGTTGTGGTGTTAGGTCATAGTCTGGACTTGACGACCTCAGAGGGCTATTCCAGCCTCAAGAATTCTGTAATTCTGTGGACTTCATCCAGTAAAACAAGTGTAAATTAGAATTAATGTCACCTTTAAGCTAGAGTTGCATTAAAAGCTTCTGATGAAGTTGAAAATGAAGGGGTTTACAGAAAAGTTCACTCTGTAAATCCAGCCTGAAGTTAGTTTCCATTGTCACAGATCTCATTTTTCCCTTGGACGTTATGCAGAGCTCTTCCTTTATGAGGTGAATCAAACCTTTATTTCACTAGGTACCATCTGCTTGTGCTGTCTCTGTACCTCACAGTCAGTGCAACAGGTAGTTAAACGGGTGTAAAGCTTTCCCTACTCTTGAATTTTACATGTCCCTACAGACTATGGTGGATACCTGCTGAGAAGGCCTGCTGGGGGTCCGTTTAGAAAGAAAAGTCGCAAGAGACGCAAATCAGAGGGACCAGGAGGGTTATAAAACTTACTTTCCCATCAGCTCCTTCCTGAAAAAAAGATCATCTGACTTGACCATCCTCTTGATGAGACGGAGGTGGAAGTGGACTTGGGATGTTGCGTCTCAAAGGGAATACACATACTGCCTACTAGGGAACTGTTTTTCTTCCAACATCCTATTTAGGACATTTGGCTTCCCAAGTGAATGTTGGTATGTGAGCCACGTAAACCGTTTTCTTTTGCCATCGAGTTGTATATCTCTATGGTCTGTGTCTGTAACATTACTGTTTTGACCACCTTTTATCTCTTTTCAGCGGCTCGCACTCTTAATAACCTCGTTAACTCTAGCTATAGTAATTTGAAAATTTATTTAGAGCTGGTGATGAATTTTTTTTTCTCGGCTGAGAATCTTACCTTGGTTGTTTGCACTTTATTATATTTACCCTTTGTAAACTTTGTAGGCTAGAAGAGCGCACCGTGTTTTAACAGAGAGCACTTTGAGTTTGCAGCCCTTATTTATGTGACTGAGAACACGTTTATTCTTCTAAGATTTAACTCCTGTTTACTGAGAGGTTGTGTCGTATTTTAATACTTACATGTTGTTATGAGATGTTTGGAGTTTACAAATTTTTTATTTTTTTTTCTAATTAGTATCATATCAAGTTAGGCAGATACCAGAAGAGAAAGGTAGTACCATCATGATTCAACAAATGTTTATCACTGAGATAACTGTTCTGGAACAGAGCCTATAAAACAGTTACCAATTACGGATGAAGTATTAAAATGCATTTGCTGCTTTATGGCATATTGACTTTGGTTTGGTTTTCTTTCACTTTACCAAAGCCTTGCTTTGGAATGAATAGATTTAAACCTTGGACCAAGCCTTGTGTAAATTTTCTTCCAGTTATGTCAGCGAGTGGGACACACCAGAGAGAAAGAATAAAGCTACCAAAGGAGCTAAACCACTTAGAGTTATCAAGGTCAGCATCAACTGCAACTTCTCTGTGTGACCTGGAAAGGATCCTGACTGGTGACAGGCCAAGTGGTAACAGCACCAGACTCTGTATCACCTCACCCTCCCTTCCTTCCCTGTGCATTTGCTAACAAACAGTAGCTCTCACGTACTAACTCAACTAAGGCCTAAATTAAGCATTTTTACCAACTCAAATACAATCTCTGTTATAAAACAGAGAGGAAAATCAACAGGCAGAGAAGCTCTGATCTTTAAACCCCATAGACTGGTTTGTTTTTCTAAAGAGAGACACCAACTAAGTACTGAAATACATTTCTGACAGTGACTAACTGCGTTGATTTTCTCTTTTAAAGGTCTGCATATTATGCATGAGGCCTCACTAATTAGGAGGCTGCTCCTAATCCAAATAAGGGTTATATAACTGCTGAACTGCTGTTGTCTTCTCTCTGTTCATCTCTCACTCAGTCAAGAAAGGTACGGTTAGAACAGCAAATTGTTTGACACTTGGGCTCAACAGTTAATCTTAGTTTACTATTATTTATCACAAATGGATTGATTCTAATCTATTAAGTGCATATTGTAGATTTCAGTATGGAATTCAGTATCAAATACTGTTCTCATGTTTTTCCAAGAATTAAAGTGTATTTTCATCCTCTTAAGGAATTCTACTCCTTTCAGACTTGCTTTTGAGGATGGCAGCGAATCTGGCACGGTGACCTAGAAGTCAATACAGCCATAAAATTCTTCCAAAGCAAAACAGACGAAGTGCTTAAATGTTTCAGATCTACTGTAACAGATGGAAAAAAAGAGGTAAATTTTTATTTCTTAAATGAAAAACTCATGGAGCTTTAAAGTAAGCAATGATTACTCTGAATTCAATCAGAAGTGAATGAGAAATTCATAAATATACAGCAGTAAGGTTTTTCGGGCAACTCTTCTGACATCGACTGGACACTCAAGAAATCACCAAGGCAGGCTGTAGCTGGAGTTTAGAAGTGAGAAGTCTGAACTCCTTTCTGAAAAAGTCAAAGGGAAATTGTTAATAACTAGTTGTACTAGAAACGAAGTGGAAATTCTGTTGGTACTGAACATACTTTCTTACGGTGTTCATATCCACAACACTTATTCTGCAGTCAGGAAAATTTTCATGCAACCCAAACGGTGGTGGGAAAGGAAAGAGAGCAAATGGAAGGGTAAAATGAGTTAGTGGCCTGGGAAGTTTTTTAGGGAATGGGAAGGGTGGGCTCAGCCTCTGTTCCTGTAAATTTTCAGCTGTACAGATTGGAGCAGCTGGAGAATGAGAATTTCAAACTTTCTTAGAGCCTGACGTTAGGAAATTCTCTTCAGAACTATGACCTGAACCGTTCTCAGGTAAATAAAGGGAATTAGCCTTGATTTTCTCCATTCCAGGTAAACCTGTAACCACTGTGCTAAAGATTCGAAATATTCTGTCACTGTTGTTTCTCCTTTGGGAGGTGTGTGTGTTTTTAAATACTGTTCTGAGAGTTGCTCAGCAAGGGAAGTCTTCATTTATCAATCTTGCCGGGGCTTTGGTACAGTACCAAAGCTTGGCTGATCATCAAATATTTAGAAGACTCTGTCGAAACCGAAGTGCCTTCAGACTACAGATGGAACCATGATTAGGTGACAGATAAGTGTGATATTTTGAGCATCTACAGTTTGCACTAAGGTATTTAAAGTAGGAGTTAAATGTCTAAGTCCTTTAATGGATCTGCAGTGATTAGTCAATGCAAAGACTCCTGAAGACTTGAGAAGTGGTTGGGAAGGGTCCATTTTCCTTCAAGACAGTGTGAAGTAATTAACTGAGAGTGGCCATGGAAGTAGTTAAAAAGTAAGTAGTGAACTTCTCTACCAAAGCTGTAAGATTGTTTGATATGGACTGAGATATGTGGGAGAAGACACAGCAGTCAGGGATGAGATTTGAGCTGAAGTCACCTCGTGTCTCAAGTTGTGTGAGAACTGGAAGAGAAAATTTTAAATGTGGTGGAGATTTCACCCTTTGCACACTCAGACCCTTGAAGGAGCTGGCTGATCTTTGTGAGGGATGAACATCAATGTTTTACATGTTCTGAGTCACTCAGGAAAATACACCGGCACTGCTGAGAGCTCCAGAGGAGTCAAGACCAGCAAGTAGCATCTGGATCAGAAAAAGACAAACAGCCACTCACTGAAGATTTACTCTTCTCTTCGGTTGCTTTCATGCTGATAGCACAGCAATCCCAGCTGATCTCTGTTTTGAGAAGAGGGGATACTTTGCATCACCAGTGACACAAACCCGTTTATTCAGACAATTTCCCATTCTCATCCCCCGAAGCTGACTTCCCATCAACTCTGCTTTTGAGTTTACCTTTCCAAAGAGAGCGGTGACTGCCTGCCGAGTCACCCTCGGTAGCTGCCCATCAAGCATGAGACACAGGTTGGAAAGCAGAAAAGGAAGGCTACAGAGAAGAAATACCTACAAATCGTGTAATATATGGTAGGAAAGGACGTAGCTCCGTTTGCTTGCTTCCTGAGAAGGGATGACTAGCTCACTGGGATGGCCAGTAGACTGATAACAGGACATGCTAATTGGTTTCTAAGCAGGCATCAAAAGAGGTTTCCTTCATCCAAGGACTACCTGATACTGGAACATAGGAAAGTATGGCAATGTTCTGGTTAAAAGCATGATAGCAATAACAAAACCTCCAGGATTTACAGAAGGATCTGCCTCAACACCTACCCGTCTCCTGACACCTGACTTCTGTTCCACAATTTCCACTCCTGCAAGAAACTGAGTGATCACTGCCATCTATTGGTAACAAATAAGGTAACATTGCTGTCCTGGTAAAATAACACGCTAGAAATTATATAATTTACCTGAAATTGAACATGCTACACTCTTAAAGACGATGCTATATCTTCTAATCCAAGTGCCATGATTTTTTAATTTTATTTTTTTTTAATGAAAGTATTACACCACATGCAATGTGCACTCTTAGCGCTGGCTTTTCTTTATATTGCTTAGATGGTTTCGTCTGCAACAACCCAACTCTCCATTTCTATGATTCCTTTGAGACTTCAACAGAAAACACCTGGCTGGGAGAGCTCCAGGGGATTAACAAATTGGAATTCCCAAATTAGAGATAGTTTGGTTGTTTGAGGGAGGCAATCCCTTGCTCACAAATCTTGTGAAAAGAAGTACTGTGAGATCTTCTCAATGAAAGGCACTGATATTGCCACATTATTGTTTATCATTGTCACATTTACCTTGACAGAAAAAAAAAAAAGCAGAGAAGCACTTGCTGCATTGGAGTTCTACTCATTTTGGTGTGTGAAGGAGAACTGTCCCCACCAGGACTTAAGAAATTAATCAAAGACTAACCTCACAAATGTTTTCAATATTAATAACTCCAATGTCTGAGTAGCCTTTAATGAGGATACCAAAAAATGTCATAATGTACAAAGTATTTTTTTTCAACATCTTAATTTTAATCGTTTAATGTCGAGAAGTTCTGCATACCCACAAATAAATTATTGAAACCTAATTTTAAGTGTATATTGAATGGCTCAATGTCAGTAACTTTGTTAGAAGTTGTAGCTATTTATGCTAGAAAGGTGATAGGATAAAAGTAGCAGTGAATCAGAGAATGTTTTGGGTTGAAAAGGACCTTTAAAGGCCATCTAGTCCAACCCCATGAGTGATGCCATAATAACAACTGTGTTAGAACTGACAAAAAATATTTTTGTTGTTCTGTGTAGCTTTATACTTCAGTGACATTGTTTGGACTCTAGAGTTAGACATAGCAAATTTGGAAGGAAGAAATTATTTTTATTCCATTTTTTAGTAAATGGCTGATAGATCTTCCTAAAGACCTTTCTTCTTGAGAGAAGTTAAGTCCTCTTACAAATTAACTGATGTATTTTTTCAGAAGCCTCGAACTTCATCCATGATATTTGTGTTGCCAGTTATAGGTTGGGATTTGAATTACATCAACTGATGCGCTTTCTTTCCTATAAATAATCACTGCTTAATCTAGATTCACCAACTAAGATGAAAACTGATGGTTTATGTGAAAGCAGAATATTGATTCCAATAGCCTAAAATTTCATTTTTCATTCATTTAAATGAATATTTTCCAGATCCTTGGAGAAGTAAACAAAACTTTGGAAACCTGAACTCCCCAAACACCCTCCAGGGGGAAAAAAAAATAAAAAAAAAAATTAAAACCAATCATAAGATATATAGAACATGCTGATTTACAGTTAAAACAAATAAATGAATGAAAAAAAATGTTTCTGGCAGTATTAGGTAGCTGTATGTCTGAGGAACATATAGGAAATGATGAGGGAGTATTTAATTTTTATTTTTATTTAATTTTTATTTTTATTTAATTTTTATTTTTATTTAATTTTTATTTTTATTTAATTTTTACTTTTATTTAATTTTTACTTTTATTTAATTTTTATTTTTATTTAATTTCTATTTTTATTTTATTTTGGCAAGTATCTTTCAAAAATCCTAACAGGCTACTTCCATGGATTTAGGGCATGTTTGATATTGACTGGGACCTGCATCAGGGACCTGCTTGGCACAGCCTGAGGGTTTCAGAGTCGTGCGCCACGAAGGTACAAGGTAAGCAAAGCTGCCTGACAAGCTTCATGAACGTTTGTTTGAATTTTTGTAAGAAAGTATTTTCATAAAGTGGTAATCCTTTTATCTCAAAGGGATTGCTACTTAAATTACTGTTAACAGAATCAAGAGTGGGAGGCAAGAGAGACCTGCCAGTATTAAGAAGCTCAAAGCATGCTGGCATCGATAGCTGTATTTATGGTGCAGGTTTACTCATACTAAATTATTTAGGTACTTTAGAAGAGAAGAAACATTTCACTAGCGATATAAGGAATAATATATTGCTAACTTTAGCTTTAACTTATTTTTCTCCAGGAGAATAACTTTAATTTGTTATTACCTAACAAGTAAGATTTGAAAAATTGGGTTTTTTTTACAGAAAACAAAATGTTAAGTTTTTTCATAATTTAAAGGTTTAGAGTAAGGAGTGGTTTTCACATCCAAGACAACCAAATCTTGAAAGGAGGAGGCTTCTTGCTTCTTTTACACTTCATTTCTTCTTTCTTGTTATAATTTCCCCTTGACACACATACAAGGGGAGAGAAACTGTTTTTAAAAAGCATTAATTGGGGTTTTGTGGAGTTAGTCCTTCTGGTGCTTCCTGTGCTTCCAAGACACCTGTATGTGTCTGCTTTGGTCTTCCCCCTCTCCCTTGCTCCACACACTGGAGAAGGTTGGTCCAGCCAGGCAGGACTGTGTCCCTCAACACACTACTGCAGCTTTTGACTAGCTGAGAGCAACATCCGCAGCAGATTTATGTGGCTCTGGCGGTTACCTCCTTCAGGAGCTGTCATGACAGCGAGCTTGCTCTTCTCTCCGAAGAGGCAATGTCCGTACTAGAGACAGGCCACAGCATTTCCTGCCTTTCCTATTCTTTTCATTAAATTTTCCCTTAATTTGGCCTTCGGTTTAAAGAACCAGCATCAGAAAGTCCTCAGAAAGAGTGCAAGATACTCCCAGCTCACGTCTTATCATTTTTTTTTCCAAAGACTGCCAATTTGTTTTTATTTCTTTTTCCTTAGAAAGAATAAGAGCAGGAGAAATATAAGAACAAATATTACTGACACAGAAGCTCTACTTCACATACACACTTGTTTGTAAATATAAATCTATTACTTTATATTTCCTCTTGCCTTCCTATTTTCCTCATACTTAATAAAGCTTTAAAAAGCATTTAGTGACGGTTGTTTAACGCAGGACTAAAAAAGCCACCCTCTCCCAGTTTACCCTCATCCCTTGGATCATATTTAATTGTAAAAACTTGCAGTGACATTGTCATGACATTTCCTTTAATCAGCTGGGCTGCCTCAAATTAGCTTCCCTAATTTTGGCCTCTAGGTACCTACTTGGAAACTTCATGGCAGAGGAGAGCAACAGTTCATCACAGCCAGCTGGAATAAGGATTTTGTTTCTCACAAGAAAGAGCATTTTAAAATAGGTGTACATATACAGACATACTACATTTTTTTACATATATATATGTCGAGACACACACACATGTATATATTTCTTCCTGGATCAGGATAAAAAGTCAGAAACTCGACATCTTTCATGGGAATGAGATCCCTCTCACGTCTCTCTTGATCTGCCAGCTGCCAAACTCCATTGCTTCCCACCCCTCCGATTACTTTCCTGGATGCTCAGCTGCCCAGCTGCTGCGCTGGCTTGTTGGCTGCCCGTGGAGCCAGCTGCTCCCACAGGGAAGTGGAGGATTGCGGGGAGCCGGCAACCTGCCCATCCCGCTGCTGGCCAACTGGCTAGTGCCTTGTGAAGGCAAGCTGCCTGGAAACCTGTATTATTTCAGTTGAATTTTTCTGATGGACTCCTGCAGGATCCATATGTCCTGTTTAATCAGTACTCTCTGACGGAGCAGTGTTCCTTCAGGGGCTAAAACTAAGAAGCTTCTGTGGTATGTAGAAATGCTCTTCTGAAATGTGTCTTTCAGCTACGACTGCACTAGTGCGTGCTCAACGTGCTTTCAAGATGTGCAGATGTATCAGAACTGTATTTAAATAGGGCACTAGAAAAATGAGAAGAGAACCACGCAGGTACTAGAAGCTGATGGCAGTGAAAGGCACGCAGGTATCACGAAAAAAAGGAGCGAGCAGGGTATTTCAGAAGGATGGGAATGATCTAAGAGAACGAGGGGAATTTTCGGCAATTCCTGATGAGCCAATGTCTTTAGCTTTTAGACATTAGAAAACTATGAATGTGTCATGCTTCAGAAATGCTCAGATTTATAAAAGCTCAGGATTGTTGCATGAGTAGTTAATAGCTAAAGAACATCATCTGTGGTTATGCAGCAGCAGAGCCAAGTTCATCATCTTCCACTTACCTCAGTAGCAAGCCAAATGCCAATATAATGCCCTATGCCAGAGAAAATGTTTTGCTTTGTGATTTTTTTCAGCTAGTAATTAGCATATAATCCAACTAACATACCAAACAAAACTTACTTAAAACAATTTGCACTTGAGAAGTGTATGAAATGTATCTGATTTATCTGTACGTGTTGCAAGTGTGTATTTGGTGACATTTTGACGATGGTCTTTCTCCGCAAATTATTGTATTTAAAGCAGTATTTTTCCTGTAAATGCTCTCCTCCAGTTTACAAAACCTCTGGCTTGTTGTTTTTTTTACTTCTCTTTTCTGTTGTTCAGTTTCAGCTTAACTCTTCCTGCGGAAAGATCCCTTCGTTTTTTAAGAATATAAGGCAAGTATAATATTTAGACCACTACCCATATCCTTCAGCTTCTTCCCCTCCATATATCAAACACATAATTTTTTCTTTTTCAATTTCTTCTCCTACCTCAGCTACTATCCTCCTTCTCTGCCTAGCCTATTCCTAGTCCTTCATTTCTTCTTCATTTGCTTCAGTTTCTTCACACTGTTAAAAAAAATGTGTGGAGTACCACTTCCTTCAGCCTATTCATGATTTTCTCTATCTTTCCATTCCTTTCTTCTTGCCCTTCAGATTTCACTGTAACAAAACTCTTTCTTCCTTTTAACATAGAAGTTTTTGATTTCTTCTTAATCACCAACTCCTACTCTGCATTGACTCAGAGTTTCTTTTCCTCCTCTCTTAACCCTTTCATGCCTTTGCATCTTTCCTCCTCCTTGCCTCTCTGCTTTTGAACTCACCCAACAGTCCTCTCAACAATTTTTCTACCTCCTCCACTCAGATTATTTTTCCTACTTACATTCTCTCCTTGACTCATTTAGTGTTATTATTGTTAATAATAATAGTAGAGAAGAAGCTTTCCGCAGAGGAAATCTTTGCCGGTGAACTCCACAATACAAAAAGAGATTATTGAGACGAAGGTGAAGTGAACAGGCCTGGAAAAGGCAAAGGCAACTAAAGGGACAGTGAAGCCTTTGTTGCTTAGTTCTCCATCATTTTGTTGTTTAAGTAATCTTCCACTAGAAGAAAATTGAGTTAGGGATTAAAGTGCCTGCGAAGCTCATTTTAGATGGGTAGCTGCTTCTCATAACTGAGTGGGAGTGCTTCGACTGTGTCACTAGAGCTGTTTCTCTGAGACATCTATATTCTTTCTTTTCCAGCGTTGTCTGCAGTGTTTATTCTTCTGCTGTACAGAGCTGACACTGTGTCATACAGAAGCAAAAGGGGGGATTGGTTTGTTTGGGGATTTTTTAATCTGAATTGCTCTCCAAATATTTAGTAAGGCTTACATCCAAATGAGTTAAACCTGCTCAAACCAGATTTAGCTAGGGTCCATATGTTGCAGGCTGTGTGAGAGGCTATCCCTGCTCTTAGTCTTCCTCCTCAAACAGCTGAGGGTCTTTGTCTAGGCCAAGGAGATCTGCTTACCTTAGATCCACGAGCTTTAGTAACTTTGTTTTTTTCACATAGTTTTATAAACACTAAAGCGTCGTGTCTGGCAGCTGAAATCTTTTTTTTATGTAGAAGGGGAGGGAAGAAAGGGCTTGGGATGTATAGCCTTGGTCCAGCCTTCAGCTGGGTTTTGCAAGTCTTGGTGCTGCCGGGTAGGTGAGCGTTAGTGCAGCTGCTGTGCCATTTGCTCAGCAACTTATTCAAGTTCCTGCCATGATAATGCAATGAGAATTCTGGAGGAGGGAAAACAAGAAACAGGAGAGATGGAGCACTTGTGAATGCAGCACTGGACCCACCTCCCGCTGAATCAATTCTCTCTCAACCTTCTGAGAAGGAGGGCAGAAGAGCAGGGCATCCTTCCTAAAGACTTTTAGTTCCTTTCACTCTCAGTGTGGTAACGAATTGCTCCTTCTGCCTTTGGCTTTTATGTTTACAGAAAAATGAGGATATCTTTATCTGTTACTACATAGCTATCAAGGTGGCCGAAATGCTGTGTGTTCAAATGCCGTTGGGATGGGCAGAGAGCATCAAGGTGTTGTCTGCAACCACATATTTGTGAACACTGTAAGTAAGCCTCGTTTCTGGAAGATGCTGTCCTGCCTCTCCCTTGCCACTAGCTCTTGGCTGACATCTCCGTGCTCTGCGCTTCTCCATATCTACAAGAGGAGTTGTGGGCTATCCAGTGGGCTGCATGGGGAAAATAGCCATTAGGAACTAATTTTGGCTTGAATCAGTGTCTTGACCTGGTTCAACAAGCAACCACCTGAACTGCTATGCCAGCCTAACAGAAGTGGCAGCTCAAGGGCAGGAATTTGGTGGCCAGAGGCACACAATGTATGGCATTGATCTTTTAGGCAGCTATTCCAAATTATATTGGTTTAAATAGTGCATGAAGCTACAGAAAAATAACGTAATTGGGTGAGGATTCACTGTCTTGGGAGAACAGGCCAAAGAAAGAAAGATTTTAACAAAGTATAATAAATGCTCATGTTACTTTCCAGTTGGGTAGAGTGGAGTAGTGTTGAGAGCCAAAACTGAGCAGTGGGTAAATCACCGTAGGTGGAATTTGTAGTCTGTCCCCTCTGTCCTTCAGGTATGTAACTGCCGTGGTCATTCTGGTAAAAAAGCCTCTCCAAATAGGCATTTATCATCCAAAAAACAGTCACCACACCAATAAATACCCTTCCCCCGTTCCTTGGTACAAACTCCCCAGTTTTAACAGAGAGATGACGTTGATGGGAAGTGGGTTCCCTGAATTGAGGAGGAGCTGATTCAGTGGTGCACAGAAAGGGATCCAGTGGAAGGTATTACACAGGCAGGACTTAGCTCCCATAAGGTCACACTGTGAGGATTTGTGACAAAAGGTGCAGTAATTCAGAACAAGGAATGTACAACCTCAGCATAACTTCCACCTTTAATATTGGTTTCAACTAAACTGAAAATAATCTCCATCAACAATACAGCATCTAATTAACACAGCTTGATTCTCTCAGTCAATCTTTATTCCCTCAAAAATGTCCAAGTCAATTTGAAAAAAGAACCTCACAGGGGAAAAAAAAAA
>VWZK01007881.1:0-19846 GCA_013396935.1 Baryphthengus martii | reverse complement strand
GGGGGTTATCCGAGGCATGAGGGAGGAGAGGGTCACTCGGGCTTCAGCACCTTCTGCTGGCAGGTCAGTTGCGGCCACGGTTGATCTGCAGTCTTTCTGAGCAGCCTCCCAACTTCCTTCCATTGCCACGCGGGCGGCACTGAGGGTACCCTGCTTCTCCCGAAACTTAGGACTGCGCCTCTGACTTACGCGAAGAGGAAAAATGACTAACCTGAGAGGCAAATGTCTGGACTTACTCCTTTGTACTTCCTCTTCAACTCGATTGGTTTCTATGCGATGCTTTTTTTCCCAGTTTTGCTGTGGCAGGTGTGAGAGCTCCAGGTTGCGGTGGGCATGGGGGCTTGTTTCGCCTTCCAGAAGACGCACAGGCTGGGGCAGGGAGCCGGTTCCAGCAGTGGCACAGGTCAGACCCGGCCATGACAAGCAGGGGCAGGGCAGTTCAGGGCCAGGCACAGTTGCCTGGTACTTTTCAGACTGTGCTTGACCAGGAAACTGGGCAGCAGGGTCACTTCTAGTTTTGATGCAGAGCTACACAAAATTTTTGTACTACAGTGGAGCTGCCTGAGGGGTTTGTGTGGGTTAGAATGGTGTAGTTCAACAAGAAGGAGATTATAGTGACTGTATTGACTGTAGCCCATCAACATTTTTCTCTTGTTGTCTGCCAGAGACCCTACTGGAGACAAACGGAGATGAGGGAAACTAGGGAAGTTTGGTTTCCTAGGGATTTGTATCCCTGGAGAGCTCCCTTGTGGCTGGTAGTAGGTGAAGTTGAGATGCAGCCCTCTCCAAGTCACACTGGTAGACCTGCTCTTCTCTGTCCAGTGGTCTATTATAAAGGAAATTAAACCTCCTTTGGGGACAAACCTGGAAGTTGGTTGACAGGTTTAGAGGTTAGCAAATGAGTAACTTGCACGGTGAGGTTGCTGCACAGCCTAAGGAAACTGAACTCAAAAAAGACAAATCAAGAAAAAAAGTAATTAATATTCTGGCCTTGGAAGCTTCTGTTGAGTGTGATCTGCCCCAAGTACTGAGCAGTCAGTCCATCAGTAAAGGGTTGTCATGTCCCAGTGAGCTTCCAGATAATTCTTGCTTTTCCAGAGCATTAAGTCTCTGGTAGTTAATGGAAAGGCAGCCCAAACCGGATTGCCACAGATTTATTTCCAAACTGGAAAAAATGCTGGTGGTTATCAACATGACTGGTCATGAGCGATTCCTTAACCGTGGCTTGAATTGTGCTGTGTGCAAATCCTCAGTGTGCACTTTTCCAGGAAAAAGAAGTAAAAAGGTCTTTTCAAGGCAGAATACATGAAGCCTTACCTGTGTCATCTTTTCAAAGGAGTGAAAGATATAAAGGTATAAACCTGAGAACAATAGTTGTTATCATGTGTCTGGAGGAAAAAGTCTTTTGTGAACAACAGTGCCTCCTGTTTGAGATGTTTACTCCTAACTAATTGTATTGATCTATAAAATAGAAAGCATCAATATTTCATAATATTTATACAATTTTGAAGGGGAATATTCTTGGAATTCATAGGTATTATACATATTAAGGCTTGTTTTCTATTAATTGTTAGTTTTAGTAGCTATATAGTAGATAAAAAGGAGGGGAACTGCTGAACATCCTTAGAGAAGTTCTCCCGTTGTTCCTGGTGTAGGTTGGTGTCCTTTGGGCAACCACAAAGGTCGCTTCATCTCCAGCTTAAAAAGGGCAGATCTACAGTTTAAGTAACAGTCGAGTTTTCATATTCATTCTGTTGTTTTGTTTTTTATAATAGCAAGGAGACAGATCAATACCTGTCGCAATGATGTTTGTCTTTTTGGGATAGTGAACTGCAACAAGGTTTTTCTTACAAGTCATCAACCCCTTTTTCAGTTGAGTACTCAGCCAAGCATTTAAAACTGGAGTTATATATTTGGATTGTCTGTTATTGCTGAAAATCAAACCCAAGTGTCTGATTCAAAAGAAAATTGAGCAGCTCAGTTGCTGCTTTTGTTTGAAACACAAAACATCTAGAACAGCACCATATACAGGCAAGAAGCATCATTTCTCTGTGTTATCTCTTTTTGTCTTTTCTGAGGATGCTACTCCATGTTATCAATGAGCTGAATAGCAGGAGGCTGAAATGTGTGTCTTCTCCTGTTCTCTTTTTCCCTCACTCTCAGGACTGGTTCCAGCTTTAGAAAAAACGCACGATGAGCTAATTCAACTTTCTAAGCCGCACCCCTACACCCACCTTTCTTTTCTTCCATTTCTTTTGGGGGCTTGGTTAGCTATTTGCACAGTGAGGAGAGCTGGCCTGGAATGCCGTTTTGTGAATTTTCGGAGCTGCACAAGGGAAGTGGCTGGAGCACATGACCCACAGGTGAAGTTTGAGGGGGGATGAGACCTCCTCCTTACTTTGATGGGGACCTGCTCATTTAGCTCAGGCCATAGCAGAGAAGCACAGCACCACAAGGTGTCTTCAATGAGGCTGGAAAAAAAAGGATGAGACACTAACTTTTCAACATCCTGCATGTATTTCTAGATACATAAATAAGATGTAAGAGCAGGAGTGGTTGGTTTGTGATGCCCCATCTGGATGTGACTTGCAGGTGATTCAAGGGCATGTCCTGGGCTAGAGTTATTTCGTGGGAATAACAGCTGTGCTCGGCCTCATGCCAGTTCATTGAGGGGCAAAGGGGCACGACAGCACTGAAATAGGACGGCCACTCAACCCTCCCCTGCTGTGTTGGAGCAGTGAGCTGCTGTGACCTGTCTGGAAAGGACTCTTCAGGTCTTTTTTTCTCCTTAACAATCAGGGACATATTGCATGTCATGTGCTTCTTGGCCATGTGAGGCTTTGTATCATGCATCTGGGAGGACCCAGAAGGACACCCAGATATGCAGTAAAGATACCAGTTTCACCATCACTTTAGCTGTCTTAGCTTCTTATCTCTTTTATCCCTACATGTTCAAAAGTCTTATCTCACACGGATCTGTCCCTGTTTTTCTTGGTGACCTGATTAATGGGAGTGAGCACTTCCTCTGAAGACTCTATTCAGAAGAAATAATGTATTCCAATTAACCAAAAAAGCAGTCTCTATCTACTCGCTAGGATTTCTGGTAGGATGTCTCTAAAAATACAAGTTGTTCTTAGAAATTGTTCTATCTAGTGGGATTAAATTTTCTGTCACAAAATCCTTTACTTGCCTCATTTCCATGAAGTTTTTATGCTTGAGTGTGGGATTTTTTTTTTTGCACTAAGAAGCGTTTCATAAAGTTTTCAGTCTTAGTTATGAGACCTCCTCAATGGGCAGTCATTTTCATAACTGTCCCCTCTTTCTAATGTGTAACTGATCGTGGTTTTTTGTTGTTTTGTTTTTTTTAATGAAGAACCCAAATACGTTTTTTCACAGAGAGAGAATTCAGCATCAGGTTATTTTTGAATGTCATGTTGAGGGAACTGGAATAGTTCATCATTTGTCTCAGATTTTCTTTGTTACCTTTATCCAAACACTTTCTGCAGAACCAAAATAGCTTCCCTGTAATTAGATTTAAGGAAATCTTGGGAAATAAAAAATGTCTGCCTTAATTGTCCTTTCCTTACATATTCCCCATGATTGTGGAGAAATGAGCTATCTAAACTTACAAGGGGTAGGGGGCTGAAATTTGGCTTTGTGCTGGGGGACCAGCAAGATATTTTAAAACATTTTGATTAGTTATTTTTCGAGCATGAGGGAATGAAGATAAATATTGCTCTCAATTTACCAGGATGTTCAAATTGGCCTCCTGAGCATATCTATTTCAGATTTAGAATAACATATCAGAGAGGAGAATTTGGCCCTCAAACCATTTAAACTTTGAGGTTAAACGTAAGAGTTTATAGTTTTATGCCAAAATTTCTTACACATCAGCAGAAGAAAACTGTAAATTGTCCCATGACATGGTGCTAATTCAACCATTTTTCATAATGACTTAGAGTTGAAAGACATATTTGAGGTTTATTTTAGTTTATGGTTGAATCAAAACCATGTAACCTTGTGTAAGGCGTAAGAAAAGTTTTGTTCTTTTTACTCACTTAAAAAACCTCTTGTAAGTGTAGTGGTAGTTACAGCTGGAAGTCCCTAATTCTGCAAGACCTGCTGTGCCTAATGCTAAACTACTTCAGTGAATGTAATTACTGATCTGGAATAAAAAAAATAAAAAAAAGGGCACTATTGAGGAATGTAAACCTTGTCTCTAGGAAATTAAAATGTATGGTACAGCATAACACAGAGTTCTTTGTAATACTTATGTCTTGTCCAATTATTGTTTCTATTAATAAAATAGCTTTTTTTTTTTTTAGTGTATTGTGTTAATAGGAATTGCTGAGCATTCAGAAGGCTTAAAAGAAGATGAGTTTAAAATGACATTCTCCAAAATCATTTACCAAAACAGACATTACCTCAGAAACTAGCAAAAGAGTGGATGAAATTGATTTAAAAGAGGAATAACTGTTACATTAAAAAATCAAAATAAATTTTGTTGGCTTATAGGAATTATTCCTGATTCCACATCTGAAGTCTTTGAATAAATTATTTTTGCAGTGAAGTTGGTGGGTAGGCTTTTTTGGAGCAGAACTGGGTAAATATATTCTACATTCAGAGGCCAGTGGTTACTGAGGCAAGATCAGAGGGGCTGTGATGATCTCATCACACCCTGGCACAGAAATATGAACAGTCCCAATGAGTTGAGTGGAAATAACCATTCTCTCTGCTAGTACCAAGATTAGGTGTTAGTTCTACCCCAAAAATACAAGTAAGCAGGATAAATTGCATTTGGGTGAGGAGAAAGAATTATTTTTCATTCAATATATTGATAGCATTTTCATCTCAAAGCCATCCTTAAATTTTCATTGATAAATTCTCCTAAACAAGTTGGTATTGGCCACTTTTTTATGACCCACTACTTACTGTTTCCTGTAATAAATATATAGTTCCATGCACTGATATGTTTAATTCTGACAAGTACATATTTTTAATTTTATTCATAAGCATATTTTGCTTTCTCCAACATTTTTCACTTTTGTCATGGAATGAGCCTTGACTTCCACCGCCTTCCATTCAGGTCAGCTGTTAATTATCACCAGCATTTCTTTCCAGAAAGTGTTACCTTTGTACTAGTTCCCTAAACTGTAAGATGTCTGTGATCTCCATGCCTATAGTTTATGTGCTTTCTTGGTTTCTAATGGAATTAAGTCTCGCGTGCCGCAGAGAGAGTATATTCCTTCAGCCTGCGGTTCCACACAAGTGCTTGGACCTTTGTCCAGCTCCTTAGTGATTGCGATGCCTTTATGACCTGTAAACCTGCTGGGGCTATGTTTCTTTCCTGGACTGTTTGGGATTTTATGTGTGTTTTGCAATATGCCTTGTCACAGCAGTGTTGTGTGTTTGGCAAATGTGGCAGCCAGGCTGTAGAGCAAGGCCACTGATCAGCAGGCGTCTGAAACCGAGGATAAGCCAGAAGTCTTCCTTAGCAAGGTGGAGAATGTCGTGGACCAACCCTGACAGCAGATGAGTAAGCGAGCAAAGATGTCACAGGTGTCACGTGCATGGAGGTTTAAAATATAGAGAAGTCCATCAGAGTAGTCCTTCAAATGCACAGCTGACACTGGCTCTCCAAGGGGCTTCGCTCTCACTCCCACCAATTGCAACTCAAACTGGGGGTGCTCAATCTCTTATGGTACCGGACTGGCGTTGGACGCTGTCCTGGCCAGGGAAGAAACATTTTGGGTGGCGGTGTATTATTCCAGGAGCGAGATAGGATGTCAGCATATGGAAAGCTTTTTCGTTGAGCTGTTGCATACAAAAAGTGAGTGACTTTTTCATTATCCAGTAGGAGAAGATCTTCTGGAGTTTGTATTAGTTTCATTTCATGTTTTATAACAATTGTATTTAGTGTGACAAGAGATGCAATTGCTAATATGCACAGTTCTAGCTCCAGAAAAGTGAATGTCAGAATTTTCACTGAATTACACCAGGACTCCTCACTGTTAGACTAATGATTGCACTCCGCGATCTTAGAGGTTATTTCCAATCTAGGCGATTCTGTGAAGATGCAGGAAAGTGAATAGCAAATAGAACACAAGTTTCACTTCAAAGTAGGTTCACATCCATCACTGTAACTCAGGAGCTCTAGCACGTGTTTTTGAATCAGTCTAGCTTGGCCCTGAGCCTGTGAGCAAACTGAAGAGCTGATATATTTAGTTGTTTGTGGTTTTTTTCTTTACTCTGGCCACAATTTATTTTTTTCAGTCAAGGAAGAATAGCAGGTCTCTGTGGTTTATTGGCTTGTTGTTTCAGGTGTTAATCTGCTGGGGAAAGCCTCTGAGAGGTGGGAGAACGGTAGCCCACGGGCTTTGCGATGTGTTTGTTGTTTGATAGATAGGAATTAGCCTTGAAAAATACCCTGCTTTGTGTCTGGAGATGATGTTGGTTTTTCAATATGTATGGATTGAAAAAGGTAAGAAGTGTAATTATATATACCTATATAATAAGGCACACGCTTATCTAATTAATGGCATTTGAGGGAGAACAATGTGGCATTTCAGGCTACACGTGATTCGAAAGCTACAAAGGTGGCTTGTGAATGTGGACTGTGTTTTCCAAAGTGCTTAAAAAGGCCTAAAAATGATTGCCTAGTAGTAGTCGCTGTGGAAAGTTAGAAGCAAAACTTTGTCATTAATGAGGGACCTGAGAAAGATGAACCACCCAGGGAAAGAGCCACTGGAAGGCTGCAAAGAGACAGAGTGGACTGGTTCCATGTCTAAAATATATGCAGTGCCGCTGTCTGCAGTGGGATCGTTTCATTCTAAACCATCTCTCCAAGTGACCTGAAGTAGTTTGTAGCAGTGGTGTTTATCTAGTACTTTTCACTGAAGTAAAAAAAAAATTAGGTGATCAAATCTTATGTTAGTATTTTGTAAGACTGGTTTTAAAACATACCAGATAAATGCACTTTAATGGCCGTTGTAAAGATCTTTCTCAGTAAAATCATTCAGCTGATGTGCGGAATTTTATATTTTTTTTTTGATCATTTGTTGCTTACATTTTGTTTTGGTGATGGGGGAGAATATTAAAGCAGAGTGTTAGAAAAGAATATAATAGTTTCTGAATGTCCACACACATGGGCAGCGTTACACAGGCCGAGATACACTGTTTTAGTTGGAAAAAGATGTGCTCTCTGGGCCATTTGGCTTTTTATTTTGATATTTGATTGCATATACTCTCTGCCCGTGAGACCACAACTGAAACTTAACTCTGGTGAAGAAAATACGTAAAAATGAAACTTGCAGAATGACTAGAGGTCACGATAGAAAGTGTTTCGCTAGAAAAAGTGCAGCTGATCTGCTTTTCTGTTCACTTTAAGGGTGAATGCTTCATTTTGTCGCTTGTAAATTTGAGGGTGCTGCTTCTGTGGAAGACCCACAGGCTATTTATTCATGTTTTGGGCATTTTTTTAATGTTGGTCAATTAGAAAACAGTTGCTCCAGTGAGAGAATTGATCGAATATTGATTACATACTGAGGATGCAATTCTTTATCTCTAGGGTATAAACAAGATTTAACACATGAAGGATCCAAGCATTTGATTGGTTAGTGGCTGGTTTTATGTTATCTTATGGTTTATTGTGTCTGCTGGCAAAAAAATCATTCATGTGCCATGCTTCATTGATTTTACTAAATAGTGCATGGAAATGTATTTGTTTAATACAGGCTTTAACACCAACAAAGAATGCTGTTTGGAGTTGCAAATTGTGGCTGCTTTTAAATCCTAATATTTGATTTTTAGACGTACAATTAAAATGGTTATATAATCAAACAGAAACCCCTTATGGTGAACTTTGCATTCTAAGAATATTTAAAGGTATTTTTGTGCATCTTTTCTTTGAAGTCTGTTAGATCTTTCTTTGTCAATTCAAGTAAATTGGTTACACTGCATTTCAGCACAGGTTCTTGTACAATAATATGTGAAATACGTGTCTTTGGCTTGAAGAAAAACATGTAAAGGTGCATCAGTAAAGCAACTGTTGTCTTCCTTGTAGATTGTGGACAGCTTCAGAAGTAACATGGCACAAATCTAATTAAGGATTTGCTACTTAAATTATATTTTTCTTTTTACGTGAGCCTGTAAAATAAAGGTGAAAAGCAGAACTGCTGGAAAAGAGTCAGATGTGCTTTTTTCCTTAATCTTTACTGTTTGTGATATCAAGCTGTGTACGATATGTTTCAGTAGAAGGAACCTTTGAAATGAAGTGTTAGGAAATGCATCCTCTTCAGTATATGTGGCAGTGCTGGATGTATGCACTGGATTAGTAAACCCCTTAAATCCCATTGGATTAAAATAGTTTAGGAGATAGCTGTGATGTTATTACTCTAATCTTGATAGAGTAATTACTTCTTCCTTGTCTGTTCATGGCATGGCACGTGAAAGACTTCGCCTTTGTCTCTGAAATGTGAATTTAGGAAATACAGGAAAAGCTCAACTTTTGCACAGTAGACGAAGATTTATGGCCAAAAAAAACGTACCAATAGGAGGATTTCTTGTAGTCTCCAGAGAAATCTTCTGGGATAAAAGACAATGTAAAGCTTTCATTTGAATGGACCTGTTGGTCAGTACTAATTTAGTAAGATACCCCACACAATTTGTGCTTCCCTTTACTATATGATCAAATCCCAAATTTGCACGTAGAGATAACATGCACAGAATTCCCCCCTTGGTTCAGTAACAAGCTGCTTATTCAGATAGCAGGCAATTTTCAGACTTTCAGAAAAGAGATTACTACAAAAGAAATACTTTATCGGGCTAAGACCTGCATAGGTAGGGCAAATTTAACACCCAGATGTACTGGTCAGGAACAGGGTAACTACATCACCCGCATTGTGGAGTCACTCCACGTGTACATATATGATTCAGCTGCACGGGGCTATAGAGGATTCCTCACCTAAGCTGCAATCAGGGCTTTCAAAATTCTTAAAACAAATCCAAACTGCACATTTATATTGAAGTTTGCTGGCTGAGAACTGAGCAGCAACTCCAGAAAAGCCTTGCTTCTCCTTCTCTGCTTTTATCTGAGAGAGGTATTCCTTTCCTGTCAGAGCAACGAGTAAATGTAGAGATTAAATAATGCTAAGACGACAAATGTTGTCTTAGAATAGATTGAAACCCTCTTGAATATTGAGGGTAACAATTCCTTTTCTCTGCAGTTACACTCTCCATCTCAGACTACTAGAATATTTTAACAGTAAGAGCAGTAACAGAGAAACATTAAGCTTGCTCTGTGTATGGAAAGTGGGTTTTGTTTTTAATTTAAGGCCAGCACTTTGTGCTCAGCACATTTTGGCCCACTGAAATGTGTGGTTTTCATGTATTTTACATCTGCTTATGATCCTCAAAGATAAGACCTCCAGTATCACTATGTTTAAATATCTCATTACGTTTGATGCCTTTCTACGTAACACTTGAATAAAATATTTTGATCGCAGTCATCATAAATCTCCTTATCTAACTGTGATGGGGTAAAATACCTTAGCCTGAGTGTAAACAGGGCATATGGTCAGTGGGAACACCTTTCAGACAGCAGTTTAGACTAAAGTAGTTATAAGGGAGAAGCCGTGGATTATTAATCTATTGTGATAGCTCTGAATCTGTTCTAATTCAGAAAGAAATAGAAACATTTCTAAAATAAGCACAGGAAATGTAAAGTACGGTTAAACATTACCATTTGCACAGCAATCAACCTGGAGCCTATTCATATTTCAAAAAGAGCAGGGTCTAATTAAGCTCTGGCAAACTCAACTTCTATTTCCTTTCGCTCCGGTAGAGTTTGCCTGCGTTTGTCAGCGCTGAGTTTGGCTTGTATGCAGTTAAGCACATGTCATCACTCTTCATTCAGATGATTCAACTAGTTCATATACTGCTTTTGATGTATTGCAGCTGTCCTTGTGTTTAATTTATGCAAATATTCTAGAATCTACATTTATTAGCAGCCGTGGTAGCTAAAACAGAATACTTGCATAGAGCACTGCAGAATTGCAAGAAGTGAATTTCCTCTTCGTATTTATCGATGTGTAGTCTCTGTATCTCATTCAAAGAGGGGTTCTGCCTTCAGTCAAGAGCTCTCCAACAACTTTCCAGGCATAATTTGGAGTCTCTGGATTCAGCTGAAGTATCTGCCTTGTTCGTTTAGTGATTTCAAATGGCTGATGGATGGATGAGTGAATGGAAGTTGTTATGTTACAGAAAAAAAAAAAAGAAAAAATAATAGGAAAAGATTAGCTTCAGTAAATTAATGCCCTGAATAGTTTGACCAGTCTTACCTATATGTCTCATTATTTTCAGTGAATTATTCTTTCACAGTTTAATGAACAATTAGTATTGTAATACATCTTTCCTCCTGAAAAAAATGAAGTACATATTCGCAGCTTAGTATTCAAAATAGTGAGGGTTTCATAGTGTCCTGCGTTTGCTCGAGGAATATCCTAACCTGTTAGAATTTCTGGGAAAAAAAAGAGAGCTCTCTTTTGTTTTTTTACATAAACTCATACATTGGGTCTGTAATTGTCCAGAGATTTTTTTCATTTTACTTTTCAAAATAGATCTGTATTTCAGTGTTTTCCATGTTCACCTCCCTGACAGAGGAGACAAGAAAAAGGGTGCTTTTGAATTATGCACATAGTGATTATCTGTATGTGTGTGGTGCTGCTCAAGAGGCTCGCAGTGCAAAGTATAATTGCTAAGTTATTTTTTAATTTTCTTTTTCAAATGTATAAGTCATCAGAATATGTTAATCTAGATCTATATCCATTCCAATTCTGTTTTCTAGAGTGATCACTAATAGTAGTAGCAAGTAAGTAATCGTATACACTACGTTTGGCTTATTTCTTGATCCCACAGCATTTTTCTGATGGAAACAGGGATTTACAGAGAGGAAAAAGAAAAAAAAAAAGAGAAATCCATGCTTCTTAATGTTCTCTTGCCAAACAAATATAAAGGTCTCCACAGGCACGGATTAACTAATACAAATATGCTTTCTGAGCAGCTATTGAAGAATTACTAATAAATGTAATTATAGCTGAGTTTAAGATATTCAACCTTGTAAATATATCCTGTTATAATTTCATTATGGTTGGCTGAAGCCCTAGGAGAAGCCAATGTTTCAACCTCTTTGTTCGAGTCTTAATGAGTTATTGGAAAGTGGCTGATTAGAAAGCATTGAATCGGGAAGGGCCGCTGCATTCTGAATGTTGCTCGCTTTGATGTTGTTTACCTCCCAAGCTGACCCATGTCCTTGGCCAAAAAATCTTGGTACGCGAAGCTGTGAGCCTACCTTTCTGGGCCATTATATAATCCAGCGCATGGCTGGAAGTTCAATGTGGTAGGTGTCTCTTTAGTCAATGTCGTAAACGTTCATTGAAGCTCACATCTTAGAATGGGATTCTGCCCAGAAGTGGGACACGGTTGTGTTGTAGCTAAAGGGGATACAATCAAAGAAGTGGGATGCCGAAGTGGAAGTTTAGTTTCTCTGTAGGCTAGACACATGCTCCATACTTACTCCCCTACTTTTTTTTTTTCCTCTTTGGTGGATTTACTTGCTTCCTGCTTCCAGTTAGTTCGAACTAACTCGATACCTCTTGAGCTGTCCAAGGCAAAGTTTATACTGCAATGTGAAAATATCTGTTTGTAACACTCGCCACTGCACGCTGCTGGGTAAGGTCTTGGGGCTACACTGTGAATCAGCATATATTTGAGGTTTCTTTTCTGGAGAACTCCAGATTTTAGGTAGTGAAACACGAGCATGGGCACAAGGAATTAAGATGTGAGTGCATCTCATTTTGAGACTGGAGTCAGATCCTTGACTAATTCCTTGACAATGTAGACATATTCAAAGAAGCAGATGAGGTTTGATTTAAAGGTGTTATCTTCACAGCAGCTTAGGGTTGTTCCGCTGCTTCCCACACATACTTATGGGGCAGTCCCTCAGTCAGGATTCACATTTCCCAGGAGATCATACTGGGATGTTGTCTAAAGTACACTCAAAGAAGAGCAGTGATAAACTATGTCCTGATTTTTTCACCTCCATTAAACTAGTCTCATTTAAAGATCTTTTCATTGGGTACATCACCTAAAATAATCTAAAAAGAGCAACCGTTAACCACAAAAGTTTCCCCCAGAGGTAATGGTTGGCAAACACTAATCCACTGTGCAGTATTTTTTCAGCTGAACCTGTCCTCAGAGTACCCCATAACACCACCTCTGCTCTCTTGGGGTGGAGAGAGGGTTTAAAAAAGTTGGCTTGCTTGGATTGAGAGTCTTTTCTTTTAGGATGACCTTGCAGTATGATTAAATTCTTAAGCATGGTCCGCACAGATAGGAGTAACCTATAGTTCAAAGCTTTTGAGGTGTCTCGTTGGTAATGTGCCTTGGACAGATTCTCAATTTTATCTCCTCTGAAATACCACAGAAGGAGCATCACAGCAGACTGTGTTACCACTTCAGCTACAATAGCCTCTGGATGATTTAGAATTAACTGGATAGCTTCAATTTGAAGGGGTGAGTGTCCAAGCTAAGAATATTTGAAGCATGGTAATGAGGGCTGTAGTCAGACCTCTTCGCATAAGAGGGTGGTGAAGGTTCAGAGAGCGCAAAGGAGGAGGAAATAACATGAAAGCTGATTTTGCCAAACAGGTAAAGACTTATTCATCCTGGGACCATCTCCAGCTGGGAAAATCCATGGTTGTTATAGCCTTTGTGCCACCAGAATAGAAAAAAGGGTTGGCTCAGAGAAGAGAATCTGGCTCAAAGAACTTAAAATAAATATCAGATGTCAGAGCTGTGACTTAATTGTTTAGCTAAGCAGATCATGTGAGTTACACACAGATTGAGGACCTGGTTTTGCTTCTATTGAAATTAAGGAGAGCAGAATCTGGACATATTCTCCTTCCAGTGTCTTTCTGCCCTCAAAACTGTGATTCGAGAGTATGGCAGCTCCTGTAAGAATTCTTGTACCAGTCAGGAATCCAGAGAGCTGCTAGTACCCAACTGCTTTGTGTTTTGTTATTGTAGACATAAGCTAAGACTCTATAAACACAATGCATTTCCTTAGTTGCTGTTGGTTTTTATTTCGAAATTTGACATTTAAACAATAGCTTATATAACACTAAGCACGAAAGTTGGAACTCCAGTTTCAGACAGTGGCTTCCGACAGTACCCAATTTCAAAGAGATACATTAAGACATACATATATTTTCCTCCTTTTAATGGAGTTTGAGATTGCAGCCCTGACAGTCTCAGAATTAGATTTGTGCCCCAACTTAAAGACACTAGCTTATAAATACCCCTTGCAAAAATGTAGTTCTGAAAGCCTTATAACTTTATAGAAAAATTTATTTTTTTCTTCCTTAATGAACATAGAAGAGATGCTCATTACCATTATGAATAAAAAGAAAACATTTTTTTTCTCTTATCTTAAATAATATTCATGTTTTGTTTAGCATTTTAAAACACTCTATTAAATAAAAAACCCACCATGTTTAATCCTGAAGGCTTTACAGGAGCGAGGAAACTATCAGTAGAAAGACAGTGGCAGCTGAGAACTTGAAAGGATTGTTTAGTTGTAACCAAAATTAAATTACCTGGAGCTGGCTGGCAATCTTAGATTCAGGAAGAAGGGCAAGATTTTGGGAGAAGGCTTCCCACGCCCAACTGAAAGTACATTTTTGCTACCTGGCTAAGAGCCTTCACGTAGTTCTGCTGACAGGGTGAAATACTGGTTGACCGGTGACAGAAAGAAAAATATTTGGAAATATCTACAGCCAATTTGCAGACTGACATGTATTTCTCCAGATTCTGGCTGGATGATGAGTGACTGTTGGTGCAGCATGGAACTGATGGCATTATAAATGAATGGACTATAGAGAAATTGTGTAGTATCATATCTCTGGATGTACTTAGAAGATACTGTGGGAAATATTCAGGTTTAGATATAGCTGTTTGTAGGGGTTGGTCTCTACATTTGCACCACAGAGGGCATCAGAGTGTAGGAAGTGTCTCTGTTGCAGGCCAGCCAGGATTCAGCCTCTCCAAGCTCACCATGATGATAATACCATTACTGCAGCCTTTTAACTAGCAACAAGGTGTGATTTCTTTTTCTGAGAAACAGAGAAAAGCACAGTGTCTGGGCACTTAGCTGGCAATCCCCATCCCTGGAAATTTTTAAGGCCAGGCTGGATGGGGCTCTGGGCAACCAGATCTAGTGGGAGGTGTCCCTGCCCATGGCAGGGGGGTTGGAACTCAATGATCTTCAAGATCCCTTCCAACCCTGACAATTCTATGATTCTATGATTCACAAAGGGTGAGTTAGGCAAAGAAAACTCAAAGTTTGAGGGAGTGAGGAGGAGCACAATATTACCATGTTGAAAAACCTGAATAGTTCACAGCAGGCAAATCTACCCTCTCCATTCCCTTTCTGCTTATCCTGACACTTCAGATGTGATTAAAAGCTGCTGCTTTAGCTGGAGTGAGTTAGCTCCCTCCAGCCTCAGGTTATGTCCTTCCCACAGTTCAGTGCCCAGGCTTGAATGAGCCAACTCCAGGGATAATCTGTTGCCCTTAAGAGGGTGTTGAAGTGGAGGCTGGCAACCCCTTTCAGGCTGTAAATAGTCATTGCTTTGCTGAGGTAGGAAGGTCTCCCTGGAATTACTGTTCGTGCCGTTAGTTGTCTTCATAGCAACGATCACTGCTAACTGTTCTTGTCACATTCTGCTCCCACTTGCAACTCAGCGGAGACCAGCCAAGGCGAGGAGGCCAAGCAGAGCGCAAGGGAGGGGAGAAGGCAAAGTGCAACAGCTGGTCAAGAGTAGGGCATGGGTAGGGAAGAGTGAGGGCAGCAGCTGACTGGGTCCTTCCCATGGATGTGAACAGGTCTTTTTCACCCTCCCATGACTGCAAGTCAACCTTTCCTACTTCTCAGACTACTGGAATGATTTAGTTAAAAATAGTTTTCCTCCATAGCTTCTGAAGAGTTGACCTAGGTATAGGTGAAGGTAAGAATGATAAGTAGGTGTCCTTCTCCTGTGCCTTGTATTCTGTGTAGGTGATCCAAGTGATGCAAGGTAAGCACCAAATGCTTCCATGCCTATTTCTCCTACCTTTGTTCTCTTCTGGATGTGTTTTCCAGCCTCCTCCCTTGTGCTGTCAGAGATGCCTTCACTTTTGTACCATACGGTGATGGGGATCACAGGGAGTGGGAATCAATGAGCAGTTGTGGTGCTCAAAGATGACCCTGTAAATTCAAGTCAGAAAGTTAGATAATAAAAGAAAGAACTTATATATCCTTCCCATATAGCAACTTAAGAAAAGGCAAAAGATAAAACTAAAATAAAATTAGTGTGTATGTGCTTTGTTTGCTCTTACTGTTTCGGTTTTGTGAAAGTTTCTGGTGAAGGGCTCATTTCACCTGAAGCGTAAAAAAAGCCCTGGAGACAAAAACTTGTCTCAAAGGACTCTGTGTCACTTCACTTCCCTTCATTTGCATGAAAAAAGGCAGGTCTCCCACAGATTGTCTTTGGGAGGAGGGACTGTGTTGGCAAGAGTGCCCTGATAGTAGCTGTAGTAGCACAGGAGCTTTGACCTGGGTGCTTTGTTTTTGTTACATCCTTTGAGATCCAGTAGAGAGTTGCAAGGATTATGGGACTAAAGGTTTCATTTTCTTAAACAAGAGGACAAACTTCACTTTCATTCACTTTCTGCTGCAGATGAATGGAGAGAAAACTGCAGCAGTGAAGAAAATTTACAATACAAATGAGCCCGTAACACCTCCTGAGGCAGCATCACAACTCTTCTTGTGTTTCAGAAAGAGAAACTTGAAAAAACCAAAATGTTTTACAAATTGTCTGTCAAATGATGTACACCAGTGTTTTACGATCTGAAACATCCAAGAAGGAGCTAGATAATGGACAGTCTTTTCTTAAAAACCAGCTGAATCAGCAGCATGTTACTTATGGATTTACCCTGTGTAGAACTGTGGAGGGAGCCTGAGACGTTTAGTGCCTGATCTTGTGTACTCCTTTATTATCTAGTAATAAATAGATCGAATTCAGAAAATGATTTGCAGTAAACAAAGAATGAGGGAGTTAGCAACAAAACACTGCACCAAACAAATTTATTTCTTCTCAGGGTAAACCAACGTATTTTGCGTGGCTCATCATCATCATATATTTACAAGCTTGCACAGTCTGTAGGTAAGACTCCAGGAGTAGTAGGGATTCCAGGAGAAATTCCTCCCTCCTAGCTGCTCATAGGCCATGGCCCAATGGGGATAATAGGAGGTAGAATGTTACTGAGACAGTTATTCGTGGCATTAATGCTTGTATCATATTAGAATCATATGGCATAAATCCATTGGATTTATTAAATCCAGCCATTTGCTATTTCAGGCAACACATCCTAGAATCTCGTTGACAACGTTTCCAAAGAACTGCAATGCATCTACCTAATGTAAAACTTGTCTTACCCACTTATCAGTTGGCAGAGATAAATAAACGGCCTATTCTTTATAAAGAAAGGTCCAAGTCACATTCGTCTTGCTTTTTTTAATTTATTTTTTGTGTTGCTATTTATATTATACTATAGTATGTACAGAATCTTCCATACTATTTATAACAGAGTGTTGCTAAAGCTTTCTGTCCCATTTCTCAAATAAAAGCTATACATCCAACGGAAATCATGTGTCTAAAGTTAGTCAGCTGTTTTCTTGGTACCCACCTGAAGGTCTCTGTAATAACAGTACAGCTCAAAAATATTGAGGTCCAAAAACCTTTCTATAATTCCCTTGTAATTATATTATATAAATGGGGTGTTAATGGGTGAGGGGGTCTATGCAGCCGTCAGAGACAGAGGAATTTGACCCTGGTCACTAAAAAAAGACAACACTTTGAACTATTTCAAACTAAATGTTAGGAGACCATGTAAAGTTCTACGGAGCAAAACAAGGCACGTTGAATTAAGCAAGCAGTAGTATGCCTTAGCTTTTTGTATGTTTTTTAATGTGTTCGTTTTCTTGCTTGACTATAGTTTGTAGAAGGTGTTCTTACCTGGTTTTGCTGTCTGTTTTGGAAATCCTTTCATACAATGTGCATTTTTAAAAACGTTCAGTATTTGCAATAGTGCAGTTTTGGTAGAACCAACTAGATTGCAGTTACTCTTCTGTGAATGCCCTCTGAATATTAATTCCCCTGGATTTAAGGGAGCAACTGATGCAGGTAAAGTTTACAAGGGTGAGTAAAGAGAGATAAGACACAGGTGAGTAGAGGGATCAGAATGAGAATGGTTGGCACTACATGCGGTGGATTGGCAGAGGAAAGAGAGGTAAAAAATAGAAGCTGTGACTAACTGCCAGAGGGAGCTTTTAGAAGCTGCTGCTTCCTTTTATGCCCATCTTTAGCACATTTAAAAATTACACTGATTTTTTTAATGTAGTGCTCTTGCCGGTGGTGGCTGACACGGTAAACTTTATCAGCCCTGATGAAAGCAAACCCTGTTAGACTGTCTCTTTGCGGACATGCCGTCGTACATCTAAACTGACTGATGTCATAGTCCATATTATTGCTCTAGTTACCGAGGAAAATTACAGAATAAAGACTTATAATTATGTATATATAACACCAGATATTGTATTCATAACTAAAGCTGGGAGACTTTGAGAATGTATCAATTGCTTGTTAATTAAAAGGAGTATTATTTGCTGTGCTGACATCAGAAAAATACTACTGGAATGAATATCAGGAAAAGAAAATGTTCAGTCCCTAGTTTAAGTATCCTTAGAAGCACTATTTCAAACCTGGACAAATAAATAAATGTGGAAGTGTGTATTTGACATGAGAGCAGAACTAGGTTTTTAGGACTTGACTAATGAGGTACAATCATGTATCACAACGTGCGTTCCAAATACTCTCTATAAATGCAGTTGAAATACCAAACAAAGGTTTTATGGCTATCAAATAAATCCGAAGAGATTAGAAGTCACTTTATGTCTACTCTTGGAGAAGAAGAAGAAAAATTGTCTGGGTAATTCATTATGAGTCCTTAATTGCACTCTATTTGTAACCCTTAAGCTCTAAAGGACACTTTGTATTGTGAGAACCGCAAGGACTCCTGTTAGGTGGAGTAAATGGGAAGCCTAGTGATCTCCACTCTCGGAGCAGAAAGGTATGCATGAGTACATTCAGCATATTCTGCATTCAGTAGATGGCAGTGGTATGCAGTTGTAGATTAATTCAGCATTTTCTCTTGAGCAGATGCTCTCATCCCTGTGATTCTAAGCAGTGTTGATTTGGGGGTTTATGTGAGGCTTCTTTTTTTTATATTTTGTTTTCCCCCCAGAAAATGCTAAGACACCAGATAGTTTTTCACTAGCTAAAGCAGACAGTAGTAGACAATGTAAAAAAAAAATCTGCTAAATTATTGTAATCTTCATTACACAGCACTTGGAAGAATCTGATAAGTTCTGAATTTCAAACAGCGGTATTCCATACAGAAAGGAATGCGTCCATCTGGAGCACTGACTCGCTTTCCATCTATGCTGCATGGCACTTAGTATGTACACATCAAAGGCTCAAAATAAAAGTATTCAGTGAGTGGGAATTGTGTGTGTTATTTAACAGAAGTGATAACGCAGTGACGTCTTGGAATACTGCGCACAAAAATAGGTATTTTCCCTTGTCTAAAGGAATGAATTGCGGGTCTGTTGGGGCAAAGCAAGGGAGATGTATGTATGTATCAGCAAACAAATTACTGAGACAATTAGAAATTACTATAAAGCTTTTAATTATGGAAAACTGGAAGACAAAGAACAAAACAAAAGCAGGAATACGGTTTATTGGGTAGAAACCGCGGATGAGGAGGCTAAGAAAATTCAATTACATCATTTAAGTATATGTTTTCTCATATGGCAGCTATTTCTAACACAAATAATAGAAAATGTTTAATGATTTATGATTGTTAATGATGGAAGGAGTTGCTCTCTGTTGTGCAAAGCAATATTTTTTCTTGCCTCCCTGTGGGAAACTGCAATAGAAAATGCATTAAACGTATCAGCCTGTGAACTGAGTTGTAACACAACCACAAATTTGTCCTAAGGATTTTGAGCACTCTTGGACACATCCCAGAATCAATTGGTGGTCCCTGAGTAGGGAATACAAACGTCACACATTTTCAACAAAGAGCTGCATGCTCTGTTTCTCTTGCTCTGTCAGACACCGCACGAGGATCCAGCGAAACATTTTAGTCTATATTAATATGACTGTTGTTTGCAGAACAAAAAGTGAAAGCATTCTGATAGCAATGGAATAGCAGCATAAAAAAAAAAATAATAAAAAAAATAGCATTTCCAGCATAGCCAAAGCTGCTGGCGATCCTCAGTTTTGCAGGTGAGAATGGTGTCCAGCCATGGGGCCAGAAGTAAGATTTGTGCAATTCGGTCACAGCCGAAGTATAATAATGAAAGTAGGAAATTAGGACTTTTTCATTGGTCAAGGTAGTGAAGAAATAAGTATATTTTAATTGAGTCAGCTCTGCTTAACGTCACTGGTGCTGAGGGCTGTGTTGGGAGCTGGTCTCCCGAGCACTGTGAAACCAGTGTGGCAAATGCCCAAGCCAGGGAGTGGGATTGACCCCTGCTACAGCTGCCCACAGTGGCGACCACATAATTCTGTCTACATCTAGAAGGATGATAGGTAACATTTTTTTTCTCTACTAAGATGCCTTATCTTTGTACAATTTTCTATTTTAATTGTTGATTTTCAGCATGGGTTGTTTGGTTGTTGGTTTG
>VWZK01007880.1:8509-23440 GCA_013396935.1 Baryphthengus martii | reverse complement strand
TTCCAGTAACTGAAGGGGGCCTACAAAAAGATGGAGAGGGACTCTATGAGGGCATGTGATGACAGGACAAGGGGCAATGATTTTAAACTGAAAGGGGATAGATTTAGATTAGATGTAAGGAAGAAGTTTTTCGTTATGAGGGTGGTGAGGCACCGAAACAGGTTGCTTAGAGAGGTTGTAGATGTCTCCTCTCTGCAAGTGCTCAGGATCAGGTTGGATGGGGCTTTGCACAACCTGGTCTAGTGGGAGGTATCCAGGTGTCCCTGCCCCTCACCTATCTTGGAACTAGATGAACTTTTGGGTTTCCAACCCAAACTCATTCATTCTATAATAGCACAAGATTATCTCCTTCACACAGTCCCAAGTGAACTCTGCTGGATAAGAGTTAGTAAGTGGATACTATCAGAGCTTTAAAACACTAGTACACTGATGATTGCTAAACAGGTGTCTCAGTGAAACCAAGAACTAGGACTAAAAGAGTAAACCCAGATTTAGTTAGTAGGACTAAGATTGCTTTCTAAGCAAAAGTCTAGACAGCTAAGCTGGATCCTACTTACTGTGGAATGGCTCATGTCAGGAGGTGTTGACATATCCCCAAACAAGTCCATCTGGTCAACTCCCTTGAAGACAGAAATATTGAAAGGATTGGTATCCATTAGAGATCTTGCAAGAGCAAGAATCAAGCATTATGCAGATCTACTGTAAACACATCCATAAACATTGCATTTCCCATACAACATGAAGACAGTCAGCTATTAATTCCTTAATGGTATGAGCATAAAATTCTAAAATTTAACCTACCAATTTAATTTTGTCAGCTTGATCAGCAGGTAGTGCTTCATTACCATTCTATAATAGATAGATAACAGTATCAGCAACAATTGGAGTATCAAAACTTGTTTTAAGCAAGGAACTTTCAGGCTTCAAAGACCAAATGAAAGAAAGAGGAAGTATGAAGGAGATCACTGCATAGAATTAGTTCTGTAAGCCCCTTTTACTCCCACTTTATGTAATTGGGCATCTGACATTGCCTCCATAATGTCAGTGTAAAGAAAGTCAAAGCTAGTTGTGTCGCAGCAGCATACCTGTGAAGCTGAGTTGGAGTGACTTACCTCAGTATTACCTGCTTCTTCACTCTAAAGAAGAAAGCAAGGCTTTTAGTACCTAGACATCAAGCAGAATATCCCAAGCCTCTGAATTTGGAGAGCTTACCAGATCTAGTAGGCAACCAAACTGCTGGTACAACTACCAACTTCAAGTGATCCTGAATTTAGACAGACCTCAGTGTCAAGTCTTAACAAGGGCCCAAAAGCCAAGCCAAGGCTGAAGCAAGCTTTCTTTCTATGTAGTCTAATGCAATTTCCATAATTTTATTCACCTTTTTGTCTTCTTCCTTCTTCTTCATATTGTATATTAGCTGGAAGAGGTCCTTAAGATCAACAACTAGAGGCTCAGCCTGAAAAAGAATGCAAATTTTAGACCATGCACTACTTCTCCCTGGAGTTCTATTGAAGCAAGCTGTATAGCAAGCCAAACTTTCCTAAATGGTGCAACAGTAATGTTGAGGTAACACACAAAGCAAGAGTTTAAAAGACTTTCTGTAGAGTGAGGCACAACCAGATTAGTACTGTTAACTCCACATGGAAAGTGGCTGTATTTGTGCTAAGCCTAATATGTTTTTGCTAAAAGCTTACAGCACAAGATTTCATAATTGCATGGCAAGTCTTAATGATATTTTCCTCAAAGGTGAAAAGTTTATTCAAGCTGTCTGGTAGTGTCATGAAAGGAAAGACATTTTGCATCCATTTGTTTTCTGTCAACTCCAACACTGAACCTGGAGAAAGCTTCGATAGCTAACATAACATTTATTTTAAGTGAGATACCTTATGTTTGTCTTGCTGATTTACTATTTGTAAGACTATCATCACCTCAAATATGGAGAGCAGACACCAGCTTTAAGGAGTATCTGTATCAGGATGAACATATAGTGTCAATTAGAAAGGCACTCCATTCCCTGCACATGTATTAACAAGAATATTTTGAATGGGTGCTGAGGTGGTGGCAAAATCAGATCTATCAATTTGGAACTTTTTCGTGAAGCATAGCAGCTTTATCAGCATCTAGAGTAAAATACCTCACCCTGTTCAGCCACTACCTTTGGCTCAAGCAGAGTATCTGTTGAACAGATCTCACAGTTTGTCTGAGCATCACCCTCTACTAATCAAGTGTTTTAGGCATGCAGCTGGAGGAAAAGACATTTCAAGAGTTATCAACTTTGACAAACCGTATGGCTGCAGCAGTCTAGAGCTGTAGAAGTCTGTCCTCAGCTAGACAATTTGTGTTAAAAACAACTAACAGCAAGTCAAGAGCTGTCTACAGCTTGGTTAAGCTTATAGGCTGGCAAGCAGCACTCCAGAGCACACATAGAAGACTTTCATACTTAATCTACAATTCCATTGAAGCCAACTAATAATTCTGATAAACTTATAAAACAGGCTTAGGAAAGGGTGTTACAGCTGTTACTAAAGTAGTAATATGCTCTAACAAGGAGCTCCTCAGTCCCATCTTTAGTGGGTTTAAGGCTACCGATAGGTTCTGAGGAATGGCAGGCATGCGTACAAAGAAATTACTAGCTTTGAAGTCTTGGCCTGTCATTATAAGATACTATTATAAAGACATAATGACAAGCTAATAGATTATAGATATCTAACCTAAAATTAAGGTCATTTAGGAAGTTGCTTAATACTCAAAAGTAATTCCCAGTATCTTGTTTCCAATACTGCTTGTGTACGGAGTCTTTAGAAAGACAAAGACTGCATATGAGATTTATTCATGGGAAAAACCCAGCACAAAAGGACCAGAACCCCTCTGAAACGTAACTCTAGGGGGACCAGACCTGTCATTCACTGGCTCCAGTAACACTATTGCAACTGAGTAATTTTGTTTTCATTGCTGCGTGAGACAACATATCATAAGAAATAGACTAGTGGATTTCTAACACCATTCCTGTTAATTCTGAGTGAAGCCCTAGCTGTTTGACTCGGGAATTAGCATTCTCACTGACAGTAGTGGCCACTGTACAGGGAGGCCCATGATGATGTCTCCATTCATCTCACTATTTACTTCAATTGCGCATGGACACGTTACACAAGGTTAGCCATTGCAAGCAAGGCTACCTGAGTGGTTTTGTTCTGGACTACAGAGAAGCAGAACAAGCTAAAAGTCATTGGTGATACAGTCAGATCTTACTGCCATCCTAGAAGACTACTCTATCCATCTGTACCGATATTCCCCTACACCTAATAGTGCTACCATTAAAACACTACACCCTTATCACATGTTAAGTGTTTACACAATAGCAGTACTAATATAAAATGAAAAAGAATGTCTGATCCATACCTGTTGTGCTGTTTTTATGGCAAAAAATTGGTGCTGGCCTTCTCCTCCGCATATATAGCCAAAGGCACGGTTGTCTGTTACATCCCGAGCAATAAAAGAGATTTTGTTTACAGGATGCTCATGCTCTATAACCTAGAATTAGGAAAAAAATAACTATCAGTTTAAATTGCTGGAAACACAAAAGCTGCTCTTCTCTCTAGTTAGAATGATTGAGACTGTCAGAAGGCTTCAGTTAGACTCAGATTTATCAGCCTTTGACCAACCACAACATAATGTGGCTATCTCTGGCAGGAGGCTTCAACATTACAACCCATTTCACAAGGAAGTTTATATGTGGAAAGCAGGCATGATGCCACCAAGAAATCTAGTTCAGATAGGTCTAACTTCCAAGCACCTCACTTGTTTTAAGAATCACAGTCACATTAAGAGGACAAGTTGTATCTTACCCCAGTTTTCTCATCTATTATCTTGATACCAGAGAGGGAGATGTTCACCCAGATCTTCTGTTTGTGCTGACCCTGGGAACGAGCTGCCACTGCCATTCCCTAAAGAGAGTGAATATCAAAGTATTGGTGAGACTTCTGTTAGATTGAGCTTTAACTTGTTTCCTTTCAAGGCTCTGAGCAACCTGATCTAGTTGAGGATGTCCCTGCTTACGGCAGGGGTGTCGGACTAGATGACTTTTGGAGGTCCTTTGCATCCCAAGGCATTCTGTGATTCCTCATGAGACTATGTCTGTGACTGTACTAGTGCTAATCTAGTTATTCCTATGTACCTGTGCAGTTGGAGCAGCATTCCTCTAGCAACATAGGCTTGACTAGGTTTGAAGTGATACCTCAGAACTAAATCGCGTTTCCTCTGTAAATGTTTTAGAGCTTTAAAACTTGTTTTAGTTCACAAAACTACTGAAGTAGCAGCATCTTTGCTGGCCTAATTGAAGCTGTGAGAGTGTTCTGCACCCCAGAAGTAATCATCTCCATTGCTGCAGGGCCTCATTTATTCTTTGAGTTATCTGTATCTCTTGGTGTCGCTATTGCCAGAGGATGCCAATTTGTGCTTTGAGATCAGTGTTAAATTACACAGAGGTCCCCTCTCCCCATCCAAACTCCAAGCTCACTATTTGTGATCAAGTTCATACTATTAGTATCCATACTAGATGCCTTCAAGAAACCCAAAAGAGTATTCTTAAACTATTAGAGAAACATTGTCCTTTGAGCAAGAGGTCACGGCTTTAGAAATAACATTCATCTAGGATGGTGTCATTATTACTATGTTACCATAGTACCATAAAGGTGTGCCAAAGTGACCATTTGAGATGTTTTCTGAAGTGCTACTCAAAAGTTGCTTCTTACATGTCTGTTCAAGCCCTTACCTTCAACTTCATCATTGCATCCTGACTCATTTTGTCTCCTCTTGCCTCTGGAACATCATCAATGCCAATCAGTTTAGCTTTGTATTTTACACCATCACCTTTGAATCTGGCTAAAAGAGATTCATCTGTTTTTTCTGGACCTGGAGACAGAGAAAAGTTAAAAAAAAATATCAAAAGAGAGAAATGTCTTTGTGGTGGCTTTGAGGTATTTTAAATATATAGACCTCATGTAAAAACATATTAAAACTGTCCGTTGAGTATAATGAATTAACAACTCTTAGTTCTTCAGTATTGTGTGCACTGCAAGATAGCTAGTCCTTTAACGTCACAGTGCTCTTGCAGACTCTGGCTTCAGTTCAGAAAGTGGAGCCCACTGCTCAATATCTGAGCACTTCAAAACAATTTTTTGCCACTTAAAAATCTGATATATTTACAGGCAACAGCCAAACACTAAGCAAAACCACCAAGCAGAAATAGTACTTCTCGTAGCTGTACAGGATGTTCAATAAGCTTTGACATGTTAGCCCTAGTTCTGGTGTACTCAGGTCTCTTCTTGGTGTACAAGAAATTCTAGTTGCTGTGTTAGAACTTTCTACCAACAGCATAATTTCAAGTCCTGGTATCCCTGTTCCCGTTTTAGCCAATTTGCTATTTCTATGGCTCCTACTACTTCTCAGAACTACTTGCTTTTCTTCTCTGTAGGCTCAGTGTACTCTGAGTGTGTACCTAGGTATGTATTTCTGTATGAGGCCATTATATTTATATGACCTGATGTATATAAAGAATACCTATTATTTGATCTACAGCAATTCTTATTTAATGATTTTTCTAGCTTCTCTAGACTATGATCTGTATCTGTATCCAGCACATCACTCCTTCTCTGGAGGAAGGAGAAAAAATGAGTTCAGGTGTAGAATGGCAGCTACCTGGATGGTCCTGTGCCTGGTTACATCCTCAGGAGGCTTTCAGTTCTCTGGGCTTTTAAAAGCTTGTCAGGCTCAGCATAAGAGCCATTTAACAAGGGGAAATGAGAGCTTAAAGCTATAAAAAAACCCCTTTCAACCTAAAAGTCTACCTTCTGGTTAGATTTATTTTACCAGCTTCATTACTCACTCTTCTAGTTAGCTTGAAACCTTGGAGTTGCCTAAAACTAAGATGACTCTCAAGGTAAGTGCAAATGATTAAGGATACTAACTAGAGAAGATGTTCAAGAAGTAAGCATTTCTTACCTTTCTTTTTTTCCTTCTTTGAGGGTTGTGGTTTTGGTGAAGCCTGTTGCTCGGACTGGCTGTTGATAGTAGTGGTTTCAGCTTCAGTAGACATGATGATGGTGGTCAGCTATGCTTGCTATAGTTTAAAAAATTCAAATAATGATCAGATATAACATTTCACATTGAAAAAGAAATATTATTAGACCAATCAGCCCAGTTTTGTTCTTCTGAACACTGAAGCCCACTAATGACTAAAAGTTTTAGCTGTGATCATATAGAAGTCTGACTCACTGTCCATTCATCTCAGGCTACAGAGAACATGAAGTTATGGCCACTGGGTGATGAACCTTCACCTCAGTAATACCTATTCAGTAGATCATACTGACCTACATTCCTAGGGTGTACTTGCATCACTCTGTTTTAATCTGTCAACCTTTAGCTTTTTACCTTTTAAAGCTATTTATAGAACTTCAGATATTTTTCTCTATTCTCCTTCAGCCCTGCCAGCTGCATCTCTGTAGAAGGATAGGAGAGAAAGAATAATTTGCTAACATCCATTCCAAACACCCATGAAGATGACAACAGAACACCCCAAATCAGCCACTGGATCTTATTCATGTTTATATAAACAGTGGAATTCTGAGGTTACACCACCCAACAGGTAAAAGCAAATAAATTCCTTAGGTAGCAGACAGACTGTTTCAGGAAAAAGACATAAAACAAAACCCCAAACCCCATACTTCTGTCTTAAAAGTAATCAAGTAAACTTAGGGTTTTTTTTAAAAAAAAACCCTTGCAGCTTAACAGAAAAACTTGGACTAGCATGACTTAACTCTATTCCATGAGAATTTTTGTCACTGAGATACTAGATAGACACATTAAAAAAAAAAAGAAATTATCCTTAGTCACTATGGTTTGTTCCTATACAGCTGAAGCACTAATTCACACTTACCAGAGTGACTTATACTGTCTTTATGAAGTTCTGAACTTGATCTACACCCAGCCAGAAAGAACTGGACAGTCACATCTGCTATAGAAACTGTTCTACGAATATTCTGTGTGGATATTGGAGTGGCTTCAGTTAGTTCCTTGAATTTCAGGGTGACAAACGAAGCCAAGGGATTGTTTAGATGACTAAGTAGTAGGGCTACCCTGTACTGGTAGTTTCCCCTATATCCATGTCAGCAGCCACAGACCAAGTCATCCCTTTTATCCAGCACACCCTTTGAGACATGCTATGTACCCAGAGGTAAGTGCTGAAGCATTGCATATTCTCTAGTGTTAGAAGCTTGTAACTCTCAACAGCCTTTTCCTCATTTGTCTTAGTTACAGCTAATGTTTTATCTATTACTTGAAAGTTACTTTCAGGGTTTTACTCTCACTCCTGTCTTCCCCTCTTCCCTCAATTAATCACTAAATCAATAGCTACAGACTGAGTCATCAAGCATGTCACTAACATATTGGTATATGTCAATGCTTAACTGATTCTTAACCTAGGCTTAACACAAATTCATACATCTTTAAGAGAGAATTTCACCCTGATGGCCTCCATTTCCCTTTAGCCAGGAGGGAGGCCTTTAAATCTAGACATTAATAGAAGCAAAGTTAGACCTAGCTGCTTACCAGACAGTTTGTGACTTCCATTTAGCATTGCACAAGCAAATCAACAGAGATAAAAGTGCTCTTATGGAAAAGGTCTCTGGTAGCTATACCTGTTCTCCACTGTAAGAAACTTGTCTGGCCACAGCTAGCGAGCATTTGATACAACAAACAAAGTTGTTGCTGTGAAAATGTCAAGTAGTTCTAAGTAGAAATAGATGTTGGAGGAAGAGCAGAAATAGCAAGCCAGGCTTATTTACAAAATGTTATCATGGAAAAGTGGCTTGTGTGTCTATTCTGACAAAGGAGCAAGGAGGAAACTATTACAGCGAACAGGAATTTTGAAGGATACTTGTACAGTGCTGAAAAAGAATGCACTCATTGAAAGCCACACATTAATCAGGCTAAATGAAGCCAACGGAATTTTAGTCTAAAACTAGACTAGCTTGCCTAATGATATAGTTTTGGGTGGAGACAGTCTTTAGATTTCAGCATAATGAGGCTCCTCCTAGATTTATCAAGTCTTTCAGAAAGAGAGGAAGGAAACACAGAGTTAAAGTTGAGTCATTCGTTAACCACCCACCCCAATCTGGAAGGTTACTGTTTAGAGAAAGGAAGAAAAAGGCCTGGAGAAGAGAGCTAAGACATGCTTTCTAGGTGCTGAGTCATATCTTTAGGACATTCTGCTCAGCTTCATGCTGGAAAGAAGAAATAGTAACCTTGAGGCACTGAGGCCTGCCTGTCAGTGATCCTGCTTCCTCAGTTTAATTTGTAGAGCTACACCCAGCTTTGGTGTTATGCAACCACAGTAACTGTCTCACTTAAAAGGAAACTTAAGAAGTAATAACAAGCAAATAACATAGGAAGGAGCAAATATGCACAAGCAAGACCTCACTTTGGCAACTGTAAAATGGTACAAGTCCAGATGAGCTGTTGCCATCTGTAGACTCTAGTCATCCCTCCATTATTAGTTACTTCTCAGTCCAGCTGCCACAGTAGCTCTATTTTGGATTTCTCTTCCATTTGTTGTGGGAATAAATACAGCTGTTGCAGGAATATTAGAACAGAGGGCCCAGGAGAAGTCACGACCAGCTTAAACAAGCTGCATCTTTGTAACAACATGGAATTCTATATATTAGCAAGTGTTGCTCTCTGTTTACTTTAAAAGAAGAAAGTAAAATGCTTTTCACAAGCAAGTGCTATCTGGTTTCCTGATGATTTTCTCTCAAGATGAAGGAAACTAGCACTGTTATAGTCTATTTGATAGAGTTGTTCTTCATCCAGGAATGTAGTGCACAAAGGTAGTGTCCAGACATCTAGCTAGTCCATCTCAAATTATGAGTTGTTCCAGAAGTAAAACAGCATCTTGCAACAAGTCTTGGTAGCAGCCTTTCCAATCCCTGTTCAGCATTTAGAATTCCAAACTTAGTTAATTTCTTAAATTAAGAAATCCCTTTACTCTTAGTACCAGTAATATTAGCACCTGAACTCCAGATTCTCCTTTTAGAAAGCAGTTGATAGATATTTCAGTATGCACTTTCTTGATAGACGGCTATTCAGTTGGTAACACAGGCTTATTATTATATTATATTCTTAGATTAGCCACACGAAATTTCTTACTATCAAGTCTTCCAGAAAGCCAGCATGCTAAGGGACCACTCCTCTGTACCACTCCAGTTTCCAGTACTGAAACCTCAAATCAGTGGCTCCTGAGCCAGAGTTCGGTTGACTGTTCTGTTGCTATTGCTTAGGAAAGCATCACCTGCCTACTCACAGGATGAGGAATCTCAGGCCATGTGCCTACAGAGCATACCACTTCATCTTCTGTCAATACTGCACGTTGAGACTCACTGGATATACCGAACAACCTGAAAGCAAAGCAGTTGTTAATTGAGGCCACTAGTGTTTACTCAGATGCAAAGTAGTTTGAACTAGATGACAGCTCAAACATTTCATTTCCAACTGTACTCCTAACTCCTCCCTGCCTAAAGGATGGTTTCTGATCTTCTTACTAGTTAGCATAGCAAAGGACTCTTGCCAATAACTGTGCATTTCAAAGCAGAACTTGACACATATTGAAGCTGTTATCATAGGTTATTTCAGCTGCATGCTGTTAACTGTCCAGTGCTGGCAGAATTATCCCTCTTTACAGTTTGGGTGTGTGCAAGCTGTACTGAGAAAGATTGCATATGTTCTGCATAGCCTATACTGAGCTGTATATGTTCTCTACTGATTCCCAAATATATCTGTATGAGCAACAGGATTTTGCTGTATTATTGCATTTACCTGAACTAAAACCCTGTAGCTGTAGTCACAGTGTCAAGTACTGCAGTTTGCTTACCCAACCTGATGATCCCATAGACAGCTTAAAAACCATTCTTAAACATTTATTTCAGAAGTATTCAAACAACCTCCTGCCTAACCCTCAGCTATTGTGTCTTGTTACATGGCTTGTAGCAATCATTGTCACCATCACTCCATCCTGTCTCTTGTAACAGATGTAAGTTATGTTCATGATGTGTTATTAGGAGACCGATGAAAATTCTGTTTGCACCTTATGAGGGCAAGCTCTTCCACAGTGGTTTCAGTCTTCAGTTAAGTATTACAAAGCATAGTGCTTAATACAAGGGTTACTCTTGCATTCAAGATTAGTTATTACCAAGGGCCTCAGCTCTCACTTGCATATGCAGCAAGAACGGCAATGAGTAACTAAGACAAATCTTAAAAGGTAGTACAGAAAGCTCTATACCAGAGGCAGAAAAGGCTTAATCAGGATTTTCAGAGCTCCACTGCAGCTACTTCGGTAGCTGTCCTACTAAACAGCTTGTCAAATTTCACGTGACTATTCTGCAGTAAGTTTCTGTATTGGTAATTCTAATTACACATACTTGTGATGTATATGAGAGGAAGTTTACATTATTGCTCCTAAATCCAGACTCTAAAGTAATCCTGATCAGGATTTCTCTAATTTTCTACCTCTAAGATGGCCCTGGTATCAAATTAGGAGAATGCCCCTTCCCATCAGAAGCATGCAAGTACAAGTGTCAGCCTTCCGTCCTGCTCTAGAATTTACCTTTTGTCAGCCAGACTAGCAGCTGTTTGCAGATAGATTTGCTATTCAAGCTACTAGAAAACTAGTTCTTACTCACGTAGTCACCTTTGTGCCCTCCCTTCAAGCACAAATAACCCTGCTCAAAGACCACAGAAGATGTCTGTAAGGTAGAAACATAGGCTGCAATATTAAAACTACAGCCCTAGTGTTCCCAGCTTATCTTATCCATTCCTAGGAAGAAAGTCCCATCCACAGGTGTTTCAGCCATAGGGCAGGTGTATGAGAGTTCCCACAGGAGGAGACTTGCTGTTGTGTCACACATCAGCATTAAGAGTTGAGTACACTTTGCTGGGGGACCTAGTTCCTGGCTAACATTGTCATGAAACCTCCTGACTATCAAGGTGAAGGTCTGTTATCCTGTCTTTCATATCTAGTTCTGTTCAAGACATAATTCTCATCAAGTATTTCACCTCTCATCTTGTTGCTTAAGGATGCAGATGAACTGAGAGAATAGTAAGATACTCAGCTCCAAGGCCAATAGTGGGGTCCTTAACTGGTGCCACAATGTCTGAGCTTTGAGATTTAAGGTGACATGTACCAGCTATGAAGCTTTTAAAAAAATATATAAATTAAAAGTTGGGAGTAAAGGTCTGCAGCACATTTCAGCTGAAACTTCATCCTCAAGCACTCCATAGCATATATACATCTTTTCACAACAGTGAAAAATGAAGTGGTCTATGTCCCCATCAACAAGGGCTGATAAGAGTTTCACGGGAGATGATGCTTTGTTCAGTACTCAGTTGCCCAGCCTGTATAAACCAGCTAACTCTGTTGAACTTGACCCTTCTTGTTTATTGACTAGGCCTGCTGCTATGCTTCATTCAGCTTCTTTATAACTCTGAGACCCTTGAACCCAGCCTCAAAATTAGGTTTCCAAAGTCAGGACTTCTTTGTCAGTTATGGTACTTAAACCCTTTAACACAATCCCAAGTTGTATTTCTATGGAATCCATGCTGAGTTAGAGGACTAGTGACTTATGTCTGGTTGTGTTTCGCAGGAGTGTTCCGTAAGATCTCTTAGTAGTTCTTCTCCCTTCCCAAGGAGGTAGTCTTGATTCTACCAACAACTTCTTAGGCTGCACACAGAACATGTAGATTTTGCTCCAAAATCCTTGTAGAAAGCATGAAGATCACTTGTAATCTCATAATTTTTATTGACAGAATCTAGCCAGCAAACAGGATTCACACCATCAGTAATTTTTCCAGAACAAGCTGGCTTTCTCTGGGTACGGAATTTATTGCATCATTGTCCAAGCAAACTTATGCTTCTGTAGTGCTCATATATTGCTAACCTTGCTGAATAGCCCTCAAACATTCCCAAGAGGCAAGTTAACCCAGCAGGTCACACAAATGTCCTAGCAGTGCAAAGTTCACCAGGAGAGAAGAGCATAAATAGCAGAGAAAAATCTGTAGGTTTGGCAACAATACTCAATGACTACAGCATGTTATGCACTTTCATTTACTTTGTAGCTCAGGCTAGAACTTATATGCTAAACATCCTGTGCAGATACCAGTGCTGGATTCCCCATTCTTTGACAATAAGTATGTTTATTTGCTTTCCCAGAGAAAAATTTAATAACTCTTTATGCCACCCTTTGCATATATTATATTCACCTGTTTAGCATGCTTGTTTCTGAAACTGCTTGTGAAGTAAAGACCTTAAGCAAGAAGTATATCTGTAGCAGCTACCAATCTGCAGTGTCCAGTAACAGAGTTATGCAGGCACTTTGACAAGCAATACCCTTCTCAACGAGAAATTATGTTGTTTACTGGAGATTTAGAGGTACTTAGTACAGCACGTGTTAGAACATACAGCCATCTCTACCTTCACAGAAGGAAACTGATGCCAGATTTCCAGCATTTGGCCTATCTTTCCAACTGATAGTGCTGAGCACAACCTCTGGTATTCGGCCAATCACTTTATTTGAAGTAAGAGCGCAAGAGATGAGAAGTATTATGTCACAGGACTATCAGAGTAGTGCTCATAATTCTCACAATCCCCTGTTTACAGTGACAAGCACACAAAAGTCTGTCAGAGTCCCCTCAGCAGAACTACATCTTCATTTAAGACCTGGAGCACTTGACATTCCCTGCACTTCACCGCAAGCTTTTCCATACTACCAGTAACAAGATTTGCTAGTTATGCCTCTGTTCTGATAGCTTACCTGACATTCATTTAGCATATATACCCTCCTTACAATCTTTACCATTTAGTTCTCCTTCTCCAAATGCAAACTCTAGTGAATTACTGTTAATAGAAATTTCCGCTTTAGACTTGACTGTGTCCTCACATTATTCAGCAGATTTTGGAAACCTGATTATGCCTCAAGTACCATTGTGTTGGATACAACCACAGTAGTTCTTTGAACAGACATGATGGATGACTCTCAGATAATCCTCTTCTCAGCTGAAAAGATTTTCTTTGGATTCTCATTCACCTCTTCAATTAGCCACCTACTGCCTCACCCACCTCCTGGAAGGTCTTAACAGAAGCTGATCTGAAGGCTTGCTAGCATTAAACTGCCTATCAAGTCACCAGCAGACACAGGGACATATTTTCAATTTACCAGTGACTAGTAAGTGTTCACAGCCAGCTAGAACACATAGCTTTGTAACTTCTTTTACCTAATTGAATCTGTGCCTATATTTTGCCTACCTACACAGGAGTTGCCATCCCTAAGCATAGGTATGCCTGTTTCTTAGCGTAAAATGGACAAATCTAAGCTTATATGCTCTTAGGCTTGGTGCACTTAGGGCAGTCTTGTTTATGAAAGTCAGAGAAAGCTTCTGAGGCAAAAATGTAGACTGTAAGCGAAGCTACCTTCATTAAGAGAATAAAACAATTCCTTCCCCCTGCCCCTAAAGAAAAAATAAAGCATGTTAGTAATCCTACATCAACAGTGGATTTGTATGCTTCCCTGATTGCTCAAGTAACCAGCCTTGGCTTACCTGAGGGGTAAAAATTTTGCTACAGCGAAGTTCAGCTATATTGGCAACATCTGTGTTTATCTTATTGCTCAGAGCACAAGCACAATTCCACAAGTGTCATCATACTCCGAGAAGCCAGTTTCTCTGACAAGATAGTTACACTCGAACATCTTTATTCCTATTTATCATGGAAAAAAATAGCATCCTACGATTCACTAGCAGACAGAAGAGTGCTCAGCAAGATGGTCCATCCAAAACTGAAACAAAACCCACCCCTGCCTCATAGCTTTCTAAACCTTTCATTCTCTCTACAACTAGAGAGATTCTTTCATATCAGTTATTCACGTGNCCCCATCACCAGCCGCAGACCCACCACGGGAACCGAGTGCCACAACCTCCCCTCCCTCGCCCAGCGCATTTCCCCCGGTGACAGACTCTTCCCTCCAACCCCTCAACCCTCCTTCCCCGGTGACAGACCCTTCCCTCTACCTCGGTGGCAGCCTCTTCNAACAATTCCTTCCCCCTGCCCCTAAAGAAAAAATAAAGCATGTTAGTAATCCTACATCAACAGTGGATTTGTATGCTTCCCTGATTGCTCAAGTAACCAGCCTTGGCTTACCTGAGGGGTAAAAATTTTGCTACAGCGAAGTTCAGCTATATTGGCAACATCTGTGTTTATCTTATTGCTCAGAGCACAAGCACAATTCCACAAGTGTCATCATACTCCGAGAAGCCAGTTTCTCTGACAAGATAGTTACACTCGAACATCTTTATTCCTATTTATCATGGAAAAAAATAGCATCCTACGATTCACTAGCAGACAGAAGAGTGCTCAGCAAGATGGTCCATCCAAAACTGAAACAAAACCCACCCCTGCCTCATAGCTTTCTAAACCTTTCATTCTCTCTACAACTAGAGAGATTCTTTCATATCAGTTATTCACGTGAAATTTAGTGTTTACATACTCCCCCCCCCCCCCCCCCCCTTAAGTCCCTCGTCTCCACCCGCAAAAATGAAAAGGCACATTCATTCTTCTTTGCGCTCAAGCTTCCTCGGGGCGTCGGCCCTGCCTGAGCCCGGAGCAGCTCGCAGGCGGCTCCCACGCCGCCTCAGCCGCGTCGCGCTGCCCCTGCCCCACCGAGCCCCACACTCTGCGAGGTCCAGACCGCTCCAAGATCTGCCGGCTCCCCGCCAGCGCCGCAACTTCGCCCACTTTCGGCGGCGAAGCGCAGCCCCACCGGCGCCTTTTGCCCACGGCAGCGGAGAGATGCGAGCAGCAGTCAGGCTGAGACTCGGTCCGGCCGCGCCCAG
>VWZK01007879.1:16531-54953 GCA_013396935.1 Baryphthengus martii | reverse complement strand
AGACTCCCACCAGGATATCAGCCTCACTGTTCTAGTTCAATCATCTCAACAAATTAGCATCAGCACAGCAGGCAACAGCAGCTCAGGTTTGAAGAACATGCTGTGGATGCACTTGTCCTAAGATGGAAATAAAAATCTGCACATTCTTCTGCCTTGCCCAGTAGCTGATACGACTTGAAATATACACAGTGAAACAGCTTAAGGACTTTTTTCAAAATATAAAATGAATTTATACATCATTATTACCTTTATTCCACAAGACATGCGTGGGATAAGACATTCTGATCTAATCACTGAAAATTCAGTAAGTTGTAAAGATATTTTAAGAAAGGGGAAAAGATAATAAGCAAGTAGTGAGTGAGATCCAGCTAGGAGGATCTTAGCCCAGACAGATACAACAGCCCATCGGCTGCAGTGCCTCCAGGCAAGCAGGGACCTTCCAGTCTGGCCTTCCTCCTGCAGCTGGGCAGTCTACCCTGCCATGCCATGCCATGTCACACCATGCCATGCCATGCCACTGCCATGTTACACAGTGCTGCTTAGCAGCCATGAATGCCAGTCTGAGACCAGAGGTGCAGCAACCAAGAGAGTCTAAGTCTTTAGTCTGAGCATTGGGACATGCTGCAGAGAGTGCAAAGACCATGCTCTGTGACCTGCTACCAGACCACGAGGCTGAGGAGGGGATTCAATCCAGGGCAGCAGAAGACACAAATCTCCCAGGCAATCTTCCAAGCTCCACTCATGTTCCTTCCCATACGGAGCCTCCCCTCCTCTTCCTAGAGCCACAAGGCTCATTCTCATGCTGAGGTTCAAAGCGCCCTTTGGTCAAAGCTATTCACTTCGCATCAAACCATGGGGGCTACGGGGCTGCACTGTGAAAGCCATTAGTGCTGTTTCACTTTTCTAAGAACCAGGCACAGCATATTACACAGATGTTAGAACTCAAAACATATCTAGTACTTAGAAGTCTTTGAAACACTCGCCTGTCTTCACTGAATACAGGTCAATGACAAGACTGGATAAAGGCTAGCAACTTCAACTAAGCCAAACAGGATCTATCTTAGGCAACTAAGTTATCCAATTTGTACAAAACCTGTATTTCCATACTTCTGCAGTATAGATTAACCTTGAAATAAAGATTACACAGATTTGCAATATGTGCATAATATGTTCTTCTGTAAGTCCCCACAGGACAAAAAGCAACTGTCATAAAATGAAGCAATTAGCACCAACTCACAAAGGGCAGACTCGTTGCAGTAAAGAGAAAGACAGAAGCTGTTCCTTGAGAAGACTAAAACTTCTCCTTGCTAGGAACATAAATTTGTTCTCAGAGTGCTCTGCAGGATATAATAATATCAGATAAATCTTTGTTGAAGCACCTAACTTGTCAAAGGCAAGTTAGAAACCAGGCAAAATGAGAAATCTTTCATCATCATAGCTAAAGCAGAATTGAGTTTTTGCCTCTCAACTCATGCATAACTCAAGCACTTTGAATATTAATTATAATTTTAGCATTTTAGTGAAATATGCAGGAAATGTATAGACTGTATAAAACGTGCTTTATATTGGTTGGCTTTTTTTGACTACATATTTGATATATATACCACATCCTCTACTGAAAGCATATTCAGTTAAGCTACTTTTTCTTAAGGGAGTTTCACTGGGCACTAGCCATACACGTTTGAAGAAGTACTTGCCTTGTTCTTTTTGCATTTCTGATTCACAAATCAGGTTAGCCAAGCTTATACCAGACGGGAGAGAAAAGTCTTCAAAGATCCAGGAATATTTTATACTTAAACAAAACAAAATATCCTTCCTACCCTTCTGTCAGGAGACCCTCCTACTCTAAGTACTCAGTTTTGATTCACCTCAACCAGCTTTCTCTCTTCACTCAGGGCCAGTAACATGGCAAAGGAATCACCGGAATTTCCTCCGGAGCTCCAAGAACAGCCCAGAGGGCTGAGTGGGGATGTCAGCCCATACTCTATTCACTTGGAAGCTGCAGTCACACAGTAGGTAAGAGATCTATAGCCTTGTTAAGGTCCCATTAGATGCACTAGAAAATGGGAAGTCTGTTAATTTTGCACCTATTGAGAAAATGGTATCTTAAGCATATGTGTTTTCATGTCTTGGCATCCACAAAAGTAAGCAATGACACTTGATAAGCTGATTAATAACAGGTTGTACGAAGAGAATCTATAAAGGAGAAGCATAGGTCTGAACAGAGAGGTTGTGAAATAGTGCCTACTTTTTAAAAAAACAAATGGAAACCCCACTCAACTATTTTGTTTTTCAGTTCTGTGGTAGCAGGAGGAACGCTTTTAACAACTTTTTACTTTATGCCCACAGGAGTGTAAAGGTTGTAAAGACATTTCTTTACGTCTTCACCTTCCAAGTACAGACTACAAGCACTGATGATACACTGCCTTGGTCACAGAAGGGACTGCGCACAGGGGGAAGCTCTGTTGGACAGAGCAGCAGGAGTCGCACGAGCTGCCGGAGCCACAGGAGCGAAAACCAGGGCATGAGCATCCCCAAGAGAGAATGAAGTGGTACAGGCAAGCACAGAGATTACGTTCACCCTGAACACAAGCAAATGTATTCTGGGGACAACAAACTAAAAAAAAAAGGAAAAAAAAAACCCTTTAGGAACATAAAAGTTTTTTTGTATTATGAGAATATTTGAGATTTCAACAGTAATTTCAACATCATCTAACTGTGGGGACAGAAAATAAAGGTGAAATGCAGAGCTGTAAGCAGGAGGTTTTGCTGGTATCTATCTTACACTAAGCATGTATTTTTTTATCTGGATATTGTCTTACAATGGAGAAGGGTTATGAATCTCATCAGGACTGTTGAAGGCTCTCTTCATTACATAGAATCTAGAATCACAGAACTGTTCTGGTTGGAAGAAACCTTTCAGATCATCAAGTTCAACCATTAACCCTTGCTTTAGCTTTGATTTCAAACTAAGAATTATGATAGCTATTTTATCTTTTCAGGTTTCCTTAAAATGAAATTCCCTCTTGCCTCTTAAGATGACTTAGTCTTGGGTCCTTTCAGATCCTCCCCTGTAATTCTGTTTTCTCCCATTAACAAGCCATTGTGCTTTGACAACTCAATGATCAAAGAATATTGCTGGCTTCTAGAAGCCACCAGAGATCTAGATTGCAGACTTTCACTATTTTAAAATATCTGTCTTTAATAAAATTGCCACCATACATTTTGATTTCTCTCATTTACTAACGTAAACGCTCTTCTAGACCACACAAAATGTTACCAACATCAGATGTCCTGCTGGAGAGGGCACCAAATGCCGTGAACACTGTGTCCATGCACAGTGCCATGACTGTGGACTGCTGGAGGTGGCACAGGCATCCCAGTGGCCTGAGCTTCGAGCAGATAGGGTGGGTGTTCCACTTACAATTGTGACAAAGTCCAGTACTTATATAGTTCAGATTATATAAAGATGTAGGACTCTAAAAAAGTGTATGTTTAAAAATATTTCCATGTTTTTTAATATCTAAATAACAGAAGATATTTTTCCATTTTTCCTATCATATAACTATATACCCTGTTTCTGCATTAGAGATCTAGAAACATTAGAATTCTAATGTTTCTACGTTATGTAGCATGTAGTAAAACTTTAACATTAGGAAAGTGCCGAAGAAAGGGACTCTCTCATTTTATATCCATAGCAATAATATCAATAAATATTGAAAAAGTTTTTGTCAAATACAGAAAAGTTCATTTTGTTCAGTACAGACTGAAAGCTTCATTTCTAAGTTTTGTGTTTAATAAACCCACCTTGACATGAAGTACTGTAGTTACCAAGTTTGTCCGTATTTTCTCAGAAGGTGAACTTTCTTCTGGCAAGTGTGGCCAGTCAATTAAATTAAAACAGAGAGCAGGATGATGAAGTGCGTTACTGATCACCAGCTGCGTATTTCTGAGTCTCTTCCAGCTTCCTAACAGGGACCCTGATTCAGCAGCATTCTTAGGTCCCTGCTTGATGCTAACACCACCAGCAAGGTGGCTTAGCTGTCTCCCTCCTGGGAAGGAGATGACCATTAATGCACAGCATAGTGTATCAATAGATATTATCCATATTTTTTACTTTATTTTAATTTTAACATGTGCAATATAAATCTCTAGGTGCCCATTTCAATGTCAAGAGTAAAAAGAAAGATCAGATTTGCTGGAGCTAAGGTACCTGGACTCTTTTCAGAATCCTGGTACAGCAGGATCATATTCCTTGAACCAGGTTTGGAGGCAGGTCACTGCTTGCCAAGGACCAGTAAGCTCAGCAGGCACATGCACATGTTGAGATTCAAGAGGAGACAGCTGCTATCCTTCTGTAAAGTTACCAAGCCACTACATCGTAAAAACACTTAAATATCATTTTTTTTTATTTATGTTGCAAATTATCTAGAAGCCTTGTAAGAAAGAGCGTTAATAAAAATGGAGTAGATGATGCCTGAGAGGCGAGTAAGTGCCCAGGACAGTCCAAGCCTGTTCAGATCCTTCAGGCTCAGCTCCCAATAAGCAAAATATTCCAGTACAACACCAAAGCAAAAGTATCCCTCTCAGCTTTTTGCTCACTTTCTTTCAGGATGCATCTTGTATCTGTGCTTAAACAATGGCTTTTGAGCTGTTGTGTCTTCAGTTACAACACTCTCTGTCATGGACATGAGGAAGATTTTTGGGACCACGGCTTGTGGCTCTTCACATTGCAGTAAGCACAAATGTTTTATTCTTTCCTTCTCAAAGATTTACAGATTAGCTGCTTAATTTTTAGGGAGAGTTACCACAACAACTTTGGTAGATTGAGCAGAGAGGAATATGCTCCCAGCACAAAGATGAAAAGATACCAAGAAGGGCAGTCCTCACAAACACTGCAGTGACACTGCAACAGCATGAAAGAGATCACTGGATTTTATCCACACATTGGGTATCTTCTCAGCCTTTCAGCTACAGATGTCTGGCAGACACTGGAAGAGAGAAAGGAAAACCAGGAAGGCAAGGGAAGACTCGCAGCATCCCCAGGCAGCCACCTACGTGTCTGTGGAGGCAGTAATGGCTGTCAGCCTCTGCTGCTTGGGCTGCAGCTCCCATCCAGATACACCATGAAGAGCCTCACAGCCACTTAACTCCTGTTTTCTTCTACAAGTGGGACTTACAGGCAGCACACACTGAGATTCAAGAAGACAATCTAAACCTCTAATTCAGTATCATGCTGAAGTAAAGACAGAAAAGGATGACCTTTCCCCTGAACTACCATTTAGATTTATCCCTGTGACAAGCAGCAATCTTTCCCTATTTTTTTTTACTCACAATGACACAAAATAGAGTTGGACAAACACAGAAACAAGAGATTGTAGAACACAGCTGCCCTGCAGAGTTTTTTATTATTATTTTTAAACCAATAAGCCCAGAGAGCAGAGTTGCTATAAGCACTGCAGCTACACCCGCTACCAGACAATGGCAATCCATATGCGTCACAGTAAATAACATTATGTAAAGAAGAATCCAATCAAAAAACACTATACTGTGGCTTTCAAAAGCACTATGAGGCTTTTTTCCCCCTTAGTCCAGAATAAAGAGCACCTCAAGGCTGGTCTGGCATTGCCAGGTTAACATCCTCATGATTAAACGTAAGTCTCAAAGAAGTGGCTGAACAGAGGAGGTACAGTATGAAAACAACAAGCCAAGGAGAGATTTAAACACAGTTGGAAGTGATCAAAACCAGAGCCCAGAAGACAAATGAAACCACAGCATGTTAAATGAGGCAAGTGAATTTGGAAACATTTATGTATTTAGCTTCCTAACTAGAGCTCAGCTCCAAGGCAGAGCTGCTAAACAACCACCTGATCAGAATCTGTAAAAAAACAGTATATAAGCTAAACCACGGAAGCCGCTGTCAAGATTTTAGAAGTCCTATCACATAAATCAAAAGACTTTTCGTCTAAATGCAAAATAAGAATCAGTAAATCACATTTTCTTTACAGAAAGTATTGGTAGGATTTCAATATGCATTTAACTAATCTCACAATGTGCCTTTTTTCCCTTGGCCAGTCTTCTATGAAAAAGTAACTATTAGGAAATCAAAATATTATGGCTAAGCCGTGCTAATTGCTCTTATGAATAGAAAGGTAAAACCTCTCAGTCACATGTGAAAAACATGAGGAAGAGGAAGAATTTAGGAACATAATTCAACAGAAAAAAAAAATATGAAGAGATTGGATCCTATTCCCTCCATGCACTTTAATAGCCCCTCTGCATTTATCTATACTTAATTCAAATCCCAGTAAATTTGGGCCTAACTTCCTACCATATTAGTAGCCTGCAGAAAACACCTATTAAACATCTTTACAGCAAACTCAAAAGAATAAAAAAGGGAAAAGGCAGTAGAGCTCCTCACTCTCCTGCCCATCCCAGCTGGAGGCAGGCACTGCTTGGCCCCTGCTTTCACTGAGCACAGACACGAAAGGGCCAACAGGCTCCCTGTGCTCCTGCCTCTTGCTGGGCTGCACAAACGGCTCTGCTCCAGCTCCATATGCCAGGCAGGGTCCTCTCCTTGAAATGCTGCCAGCATAAATACCCATGCCTAGCTCCTTCAGCACAGAGCTTGAAAGCTCTAGTGTCTCATGCAGTCAAGATTTCCACTTTCAGAATGGTTTAGGCTCAACAAATAAACCCCAAAGAAGTCAAGCTTTGGACTAAGAAATCCCTATGCTTTCCAAATTTTGTCCAAAATAATACTTTCCTCTAGAAAAATACATGGTTTTGGTAAATCAAATCCAGATTGGACTGATTTACTTTGGTTGTAAGATTAAAGACAAGTTTGTACTTTTATAGAAATGTATTAGAGCAGTTAGAGCAAGATTCATTTGGAGATACCTAAAATCAAGCAGAAAGCTTGTTCCTCCTCTGCAGCAGGAATATGAACTACATACACCAGTCCAGCGTCTGTCCTTGTACTGATCATTAGCCACCTCCTGCAGATCCAGTCCCACAGCTTTTCCAAGATAACCGAACACCCAAATGACATACATTTAGTACATCATTGTACTCATCATTCACCTGAACAAAATACAAAGTTCCTTTTCCTTCCATCCTGTTTATTCTGCAGTATATACTGCAGGAAAAAAAATAAAATTGCCTTGGAATTCAATAACTCATAAAAGTATACATATTCTGAGAATATAAAGCTTTTAATGTTAATAGGGCAGAAATTAGTCATCTGCTCTGGGGAAAAAAAAAAAAAAGACATGTAATATACAAGTACAGAAAGAGTAGACACAGTATTTCTGTATGAGAACTGACCTCTTCATCTGTGCTGCAGCTACTGCATTTCATCTTTGCAGAGTGCAGAGAAACCAGTAAGTTATATAACTTAGTAAAAAGCTGATAGGGTCAGTAACATTTTAAATCCCACTGTGTGAAAAATCAATGTGCAAAGAAAAATAAGTCTCGAGGAACCAAAATCACTATCCCATATATATATGCATATTTTTAAATAAGAACGAGCAATAAAACTTTAAAGAAAAAGAGAGTGTTGGAGAGAAGCGAAGGACAGGCAGAGCAGAGAAGGAACAGAATAATCTCAGATCATTTCAGGTTACTCTTATGATGAACTAAAAAGAAAGATTTCATGGCATCATTTTTACTCTGCTTATGCTAAATAGTAAATAAGGAAAATAATAGTGACTTGCAACATGGAGCCTAGTTGGAACAAGAAAGCCAAACAATTCTTGCATACTTCTGTAGGAAAGTACATGCTTTTATTAAGCTGGAAACACAACACAGCCCTACTTAGATCAGTTTGCAGTTTTCTAAGGGAAAACAGTTTAAAGCTATCTTCGATAGGACACAGGTTAGGCCAAGTCCACAGATCTATTTTATTTTCTAATTTTCTCAGCAAGGAAAAACAAAAGAGACAATGATACTGGCTCAAAAGTCATAAAGGAATCTCTACAACCCACAAAAAAAAAATGACCTTTTTTAATCCCTGCATTGACTGATCACATCCTTTATCCATTCAAACACAAGCCACCTGGAAAAAATGGTTTGCTCCAGCCCAGGTGCAGGACCCTGCACTTGGTCTTGTTGAACCTCATGAGGTTCTCCTGGGCCCACCTCTCCAGCTTGTCCAGGTCCTTCTGGATGACATCCCGTCCCTCTGGAATATCCACAGCACCACTCAGTTTGTGTCATCTGCAAACCTGCTGATGGTGCATTCAATCCCACTATCTATATCATTGATAAAGATATTAAACAGTATGGAAATTTTAAAGACCATGTAGCTCCAACACCCAGCCATGGGAAAGGACACTTGACACTAGACCAGGTTGCTCAAAGTGCCATTCAATCTGGCTCTGAACAGGGAGGGGGCATCCACAGCTTCTCTGGGCAACCTGCTCCAAGTGTCACCATCCTCATCATAAAAAATTTCTTTCTCATGTCGAATTTAAATCACCCTCTTCCAGTTTACAACTGTTGACCCTTGCCTTGTCGCTACAGACCCTGGTAAAAAGTCTCTCTCCATCTTTATTATAAGCCCCCTGTGTTTATTGAAAGGCTTCAGTAAGGTCTCCTTGGAGCTTCTTCTTCACCTAGCAGGAAAACCCCCAACTCTCTCAGCCTTTCTGCATAGGAGAGGTGTTCCAGGCCCCTGACCATTTTTGTTGTCCAACTCTGGACCCACTCTAACAGGTTGATGTCTTGTACTAGGGACCCAACTTGCATTATCTGCACCTCTCCTGTGGTCTCATCAAGCTTAAATTCCTCCCAATACAATTTCAACAGGGCAGGAAAGTGACAAACAGAAAAAAATAAAATTGAGAGGGAGCTTGTGAGGCTGTAAGGTACAGAGTTGAATCTGTTCAGACCAGCCATCTGTATTGCAAGGACTTTCAAGGCAGTACTTCTAAACTTGGGTATCAAAAATCTGCCTGTGTGCCTTTTTTGGGGGGAAGAGAAGGGTCTGTCTCTATGTAACATGGCGTAAGAGTCAGTCCGAAGAACAGTATTGTCTCAACGTCGTCATCAGAGACTTGGACAATCAGGTACCCCGAAACTTAGGCTAACGTCCTGACATGAGTCTGCAGTGGCCTATCTGAGACGCAGTTACTGATCCACAGGATGGAATGCAATTCCTATGGATACCAAGATTACAAAACACCCTGACAGGGAGGATTGCGTGGTACAAGGAGTACAGTACCACTCTCTGTTATCTGGAACAAGAAGAAACGGTCAAGCTACACCGCATAGCTGCGGTCAAGAAGATGGATCATGACTGCTGTCTTAGCAACTATCATGAAGGCGGAGGTTGGCAGAAATCCATGGGACAGAGGAGAAGCAAGATGTGTTGCCTGGCATAAAAGATGGCTTCTCAGCAACCGAACTTTGGAAAATTTCCGCACCAAGGATCATGATGATCAGAAGGGCTGGCAGGATGCTGCCTGGACCTGGGACCATAGGGACGCCTTGGACCCGTGGTGGTAGCTGTAATTCTCTTTCCCTCTCTTTACTTTACCCTTTCTTTCTTCCTCTCACTCTTTCTGCCTATCGTGTGCCGCTTGACGGGAGAAACAATAAAGTTGCACTGTTTGATTGAAGCATAACCCCTTGGCGTGGTCGCCTTTATTTTTTGCGCTTCGAGATCACAACAAACGAACCATCATGCGTCCGCTGAGTGGACCGTGACACACGGCCACGGTTAACTGCATTGTTCACATAAGAAAATTATCCCTGGTTCCAGTGAATCACTGAACTGCTCTATAAATGGGGAAACTACATTTCTCCCAGCGCATTTGGAAAGAAAGTATCAGATGCTGTGTTTTTGTGACATGTTGCTTCCCATCCACTAGAGCAGCTACTGAATAGGCCCACCAGATCAAGGCTGCACACGCTTAGACACAGAATTCCAACCAGATCTAGTCTTGTCAGCAAAGGTGGAAGCTGCCCAACTGCATGGAGACAAAAGGCACCATTGTCCATACCCAGAGAAGGAAAACTGCATTGAGGATAATGCCAGAGTTAAAACCCTTGCTTGTTAATCAACATCAGCAAACTATAAGTGGTTTGGTCAACTGGTCTGTTATAAAAGCAAGGCTGAGACTCTTGAGCACAGCAAGCCCTAGCTGCACAAAGCTGTCCTACTGGAAATAAAGAGCAGTTTCATTTACCAATCATCATTGTGTGATCGGGTCAGCTGCCCGGTGAACCTGGTTTCTGCTAAATTTGCTTTCACAGGAGCATTTTTTACTCCCTGCATTATATTTTATATATTCCAGAAGTATAACGATAAAGAAAGGTTTATTGCATTTTGTTCAGCCATTTCAGGATTTCCCATGACTCAAACAGCAGCAGCAGAATTTTAATGACTGGGAAACTGCGGCAGTGCTGTATGAGAAAATTTTAATGTAGTATATCACTGTTTCTGTGGGTTTCCTTCACTGTAACTCTGATCTTCTAAATCTGCTACAGTGTCAGTACAGATTTGTCTAAAATACAGCTTCTAGCAGAGATTAATTAAAAAATAAAAAATTAAAAAAAAAGGCTTGAGAACTTCTTATTCAAGTTCTATAGCTGCAATACCTGGGAAAGATCTAACCAAAAGCAGAATTCTCAAATAGCTCCCACTGCCATTTAATGGTATGACTTCTTCATTTACTTCCTTCTTTTTAACTAAAATGCTTTTGCATTTTCGAATAGCCACATGTCCACTGTACCCTCCTGCCAAAGATGCCTTTTAGGTAGCAATTAAATGTATAATTGAGATTTTCAAGACATTAGAAGGAAAATTCAGTGTATTTTTGAATGGCTGCAGGGAATGAGATAACAGATCAATTTTTATGCCAAGACACATTTTTTCATGCGTGCGTTCAATATGCATCGCATGACCCCTCATAAGCCTGAGGGGCTTCTTCTTCCACAAAGAATGCTTCCAAGGTTTTCAGAGAAGGGATTTTCAAAGCTTTGAGATGAAATTTGTTATTTGATTATCAGTCAAATGTTAAAATTTTAAACTTTTTACTGATGGTAGACATTTGAATCTAGATTTGTAGACCCAAGGAAGACTTGACCTTCTCTTATTTTGTTCACTAATGGTAGAGTTGGACTGACTGTACTTTGAGACTCACTCCCCCATCACAATTTAAGGCTTCTTGCAGGAGACTGACAGAAATTACGTTATACTGCTACCTTCATACATTGCTATTCTCATCTATTCATAAGCACTTTAATTCACTGCTCACACAGAGAAACATATTATTTAGTCACTCACCACTGCTCAGAGAAGAGTCATTGACAAAACTGCATCTCACTGGGAGTGACAAAGCTAAAAATTCAAGGTGCTGCTTCCAGCTTTTGTCAGAGCACTGCAGAATTGCAAAGAACGACAATCCTGCCTTTCATCACTTCTTCCTATCACTAAATGCCTAAAAAACTTCCAAACGGAGATAATATTAACTCACTACAACTCTTTTTATCTCCTTAGAAATGACCTATGATTCAGGATTTCAAATTCAGCTCAGCAGACAGTAAGTGCTGTCCTTCAGTTGGCCGACCAAGTCAAACCACAGCAAGTCTCCTGCTTCTCATGCTTAGCTGCCTCCTGATTCCTCCTCTTCCTCCCATTAAGTAGACAGCACTACTCTGAAGATCCCCCCTCCTCCTTAATCTCTTTGTTTCTCTCTAATACTTCTCCATTCATATTGAGCCACTTCCTCCATGATGACAGGACTACAGGAGCACATAAGAAAAACTCAGATAAGAAAATTCATGGAACTGAGCTAAGCCACTTCAATACTGTTTTTACATGGACTCTTCTCTGCGGGAGAAATTTTTATTTTTCTTTATCTTTTTTTTAAGAAGAAAAGATGGATGGAGAAATAATATAAGCAATCAGATTTTGGAAAGTTTCCAAGAGCAGAAATGTCAGGAGAAATACTGCAGATGTAATAGCCTGTGCATTTCAATCAGGAACACAAATAATGGCTACAAAATCCATTTAAACTGTCTGCACACAACATTGCAATAAGAAATCACTTCCTTTTTTTTCTCAGGCCATTTTCCTGACAGCAGTTTGAAATTCTCACCCCTTGACAAAGGTATTTACTCACGAGGGCGGGGCTCTATCACAAAAGATATGCCCAACAGAGCTGAAACATCCCTGCCTTCTCACTTCAGCTTCTCTCCCTCTTTCTCCAGCAGACTCCTTTCCCACTCTGCAGGTCAATTCTGGGAGTCCCGTGCCTTCTGCATCCTCAGTTCCTCCCCTCTGCTCTTTCTTTCCCCCATCTCTTTCTTACTCCCTCTCTTGGAAGGCAAGGAACTGCAGTACATGGATACTCATTTAGTCCCTTTTGAGATTCAGGACTCCTTCTTTTAATCCAGGAGGTTTCTTCTGATTGCACCCCTGACAGTTCATATTAAAGTACCCCCAACTGTATCTGCTCTGTTCTGCTGGAGTAAAGAAAGGAAAAGAGAGACAGGGTGTCATCAGGATGGAGGGCAAAGCAGGACTCAATGAACAGATGAAATCTTTCTGGAGACTGAGAAGTTATACACAAATGCACAATGTAAGAGATTATTGAAATCTATGCTTTAGTTTCTGGTGTATGATGACTTTACTCAGGCTACCTGAAAAATCAGGACAAAGAAAATCAAGTCTGTACGGGACAGACTTTCCCTTACCATTTTGAAAGATCTACAATTATACAGGGAAATCCCAAAAGCACAGAGTACAAGACACACAATTAATTATGCAATGCCTTCTCATTTCTCCCATTTTCCCCCCCAGATTTCCTAACGGTGGAGCCAAAGAAACATCCCCACAATTTCAGACTGGAAGATGCTGTGGTTGCTGCTGGACCAATGCCCAGTGAAATACCAGTCCTGCAAGCCCTTCACCTCAGGCATGCCTCTGGGCTCTCCAGATCCCCAAAAAAGTCAGTGCAGACTCCACGTAGCATCTCACACGATCATTGCCTGTCCTCAATCTTAAAGTAAAAAGCCCATTCCATTCAGAAACTGTGCGTACTTTCAGATACCATATACCAAAAGAAAAAGCTGTTTATAAGATACTTTTGTACTCAGCAAAGCAAGGCCTGCATTAACGAAGGAAAGCATCTTTCAAAAATAATTTCTCCAAGGAGGTCATTCTAATACTAGGAATCCTCAGCAAAAGCAATCTCTTTTCTAAGTGACTTTCTCAAGAACCATTTGTCATGACACTGACATCAGCTATCTCTCAGGCCAGCACCCGTCTCTCATAAAGACAGTTTATATCTTGTCACTCTAGAATTATTGGTGTCTTTACAACTGCCAAATCAGGAGAATGTTTAATCAGTGCTACAATCTAAAATGCCTGCTTCCTATAAAACTGTATGATTTAGGAATGGGTATCAATTCAGCTCTGAAATTAATTTAAAAATAAAAGCTGAACATTTCCTCCTCCAAGTGAAAGTCTCTTGATCTTCCTCTGCCTTTTGAAACAAGACTGTCAAAGAGGCCACATTGCTACTGCCATAACCGACTCGCTTCACCAAAGCTGTTAAACTCATCAAGAAACTACATCAAGGGTTTGGTTTTCCTTTGCTTCCAGATACTCTGAGGAAGAGGAACATTTTAAGTAACTTCTGTTCCCTACCTCTCACCCCATCTTCTGTCCCTCCTACCAAATAGGTCACATGGGACAAGCTGGAACGACAACTCCTGGAGCCAGCTGCCTTCCCTTACCACAAGCCATCTCACTTTAATGACTCATCCAGGGCAATCATATAAATAGGAATTCTCCAGCTTTTCTGCAAGTCACTGCTTACTTTTCATGCTCTTCATTTTCACCAGCAGTTGCTGAGTGTGGTAGCTTGCTCTTAGAGCCATCTTAACACATGAGATATGAGAAGATAGCAAACCACAAAACTTATCAGGGCTAAAAGACTTGCAAAACTGCAGTTTGAAAGAAACCTTACAGAAGAGAGAGGGGCCTTACAAAGTCCATGAATCACACTTCAGTTTTAGAGAACAAAAGGACTTTAATCCTGTTGGAATATGGAGAACTGCAACATCTTTCACAGGTGGGTTAGAAACACTGAAGGTCAATTCTGAAAGGAGGCACACCTGCCTGATTTCCCAAAAGAAAATCAGTTTGAGAAATAAACAGCTTTTTGTATTGACATTAACTATACATAGAACAGGGAGGCAAAGTAATGCCAGGGTTGTTAGTGAGCAACTCTGAAGTTTGGAAAGCAGGTGGCTAAAAGTGACGTGGAAATAGGCAAATTTTTTCCCATTTAGCTGTCATTTACAGGAAGAAGGCATATATGAACTAATTTGGTTATTTGCCCCATAAAATGATGTATCATTGACAATACCTAAACATGTTATGTTTAACATCATGTAAGAGTGATCCATCCTTGTGAGAATTCTTTTTAAAATAAAGGTTAAAAAAAAAAAAGAGGGCATTGATGTTTGTATTTGATTCCCAGCTCTTGTAATAAAATTAATGTTCCAAAGGCCATAACAATAAAATTCAATCATGATTTTAATAGTTTTGGCCTCTTACTTGCATCTTGAAATAAAGGTTTCAGTTGGTAATAGGCTGACTTCTAGCCTAAATTTTCCTTCTAGAAATGGCATCTAAGGGACATATACTGTATTTCGACAGACATATAAAAGGTGGAATGTAAATTTAGGAACTGGTATCACCAATAACCTTAGGTTTCAACATTTTCCTTTAGTAACTCAGCACTGATCATTAAGTTCACCTTCAACACAAACCACAACACATTATGCAGCCCATGATGTAAACATCTAAGCTGTTATAAAATATTATTAACGCAGCTTTGTTCTTCTCAAATGGTTTCTTTCATCCTGCCCTTTCAAGGAGAATACAAGGACAGCCTTATAATACAGGGCCTGTCCATTGCTCTTCTTCACTTCCACCTCAAAATTCGCCAGAACAAATTTCTCCACCTTGCAATTTATGAAACAGAAGTGCATCATTAGAAAGCTTCATTTCTTAAAGTAAGGGGGTTGCAAAAATCATTCAAATAATGGATTAGACCACTCATGCTATAATATTCACAGCTTGGTAAGCAGAAGAAGCTACATGTACAGCACCACCTGCAAACCTAACGCTAAATTGCTTGGCGACCTCTCTAGAAAAAAAGGTTTCATTGGAATTTCTCTTCCTCCCTCATAATATCAAAGGTACAGGAGAGTATAGATATTAAAGCACATGGTTATGTTCTCAGGCAGAAATTAATGTCTAGAAATGTGGAGCAGACACATCGGCAAACTGATACAGCAATCATCTCTCTCCAGTAATTTAGGCGGTGCTTAAACTAAGACTGCCATCAGGGAACTTTTTGCATCACTGGTCAGAATCCTCCCAGGTGAAAAGCTGCAGGTTCACTTCTCCATGCTTGTCGCTCATCCTTCACATTTCCCTATTCCCCTACACACATCAAGTGAGTGGAACACCTTTGAAATACGCAGAGAGCCTGTTGTGCTCAATTCCAGATGTTCCAGCTGCAGGAACCTGTGTATTAGGAAATTACGTAGCACTAAAAAAGTTAAGAAGTACAAATCAGCAAAAAAAAGAAAAAGAGATGTACTGTGATATTCATGGCATGAGCACTCCAATTAATTTTGTCTTACCAATATCAACCTATTAGGAAAATGAGCGTACATACTGTATCCACACTGATTTGGAAAACAAAGATTTATCAAGTATACTAGCTCGGTCGGTATTTTCCAACTTCAGTAGATAAAAAGTGATTATACAGTGAAGTACAGCATTTCTTCTCTCATTATTTACATTGAATGTTTTCTGTGCATTCAGAAGGAACATTTTTTTCAGACCACTGAAAAGTACAAGTCGTTTCCCTTTTCTGTTCTCTGCAGCACAAATATGTCTCTTCAGCAGATTTCTCTGTTTTGAAAGGCAATGCAATCAGATGTTGAGCAGTAAAATGGAATTATTATTTCAGGCCATGAATTGCACTGTGCACAGGGAAACAACCATATTCCTATTGAGAGGAACAGAAGCATGGAACAGCCAGAAACACCTATTGAAATTAGAGCTAGTTAGTGCTCAGAACCAAAGCTAAATAATATTTAATTTTAAATTCGTGCATTGAATAAGGAGTCTAATTTCAGCATCCAATATTCTTAATCCAGTATTAACCTGCAGATTCTGGGATTCGAGTTTGGTTTGTTCATAAATAAAGTGAATGACTTCACTCCCATCTTTACCAAGCAGTTACTGAAACCTCCACCTGTGTGGCATAGTGTGCTGGGCAGGTTTCTGGGCTAACATAGCAGGACTCCCAAAAATCAAAAATAATCCGGGCAGAGTGCAGGATGGTTCCTGTGCAAAACCTCCCTGCACTGCACACCCACAGCACCTGTCAGTGCCGTTCATCATCCACAGTAAAAATCACAATCAATTACAATGGGAGAAAACTAAGGACAAAACAGAAGCCACCAGTCACGCGAGGTGAAGGCAGCTAACCGGAACACCGAGCAGTTCTGGGCAGTGATACCTGCAGCAATTACAGAAACCACTGTCCTCTCTGACTGAGGCCTAATGGCTGATATGACAAATTCAATTTTATTGACATAAACCTCTGACATTAAATAAGTGTCACAGTTTAGGGTCAGGGCAGCACCAAAACCTAACAGACGCTCTCTGTTAAGCCACTCCCTCTCCAAAGGGGAAGAGAAAAGGAATAAGGGAGAGAGACTTATAGGTTAGGGAAGGAAACCAGAACAGTTTTAATGAAAAAGTAAAAATAATAATAACAAGAATAAAATGGAATATATACAAATATATACAAGACGAGTATTGAACCCAACCCCCCCGATGGCAATTATTTTCACCGTCACCACTGATGCTGTGGAGCAGGCACCAGGAAAGTCCCAGACAGCACCCAGCAGCAGATGGGAACTGTGTTCAGGAGCTGGATTCCAGTACTGGATTCAGGAACACTCAGATCAGGATCGAAGGCAGAACGAAGAGAGTCCTCCTTGGATTCCAGCTGTTGAAGGAACGAGGAACGAGGAAGAATCCAAGCAAGGACGCAGTGCAAGAGGCCCCGAGCCAAGAGCAACCGAGCGAGGGCCCCTAGCAGCCGAATATGGCATCTGTGGGATGGAATACCCTGTGGGTCTGTTCAAGGGCACCGATCTGTCCGCTCCTCCCTGCAGGTGCAGCTTTTACTTTCTGCACCCCGCAATGTGGTACACAGGATCTAGCAGCGGCCCTGGTGTGCACACCAGTCCCTGATGCTAACTCTAAACATCAAACGTTATCACTGCCCGAAGCAGGAACTGCCTGCAAAAACATGCTGATACTTTCAGAAGGTACAGTTAGTTAAAGGAACTGAGCTCAAAAGTAAAATCACTGAATAGAATTGTTTTGTTCTAACTCAAATCAGGACAATAAGGACCCCTACCCATGGAATGTGTGGTCTATCTAATTAACATAAACTGAGCTAGGCATGCAGAATAACAGAGCTGGAGGCTGGTATGTGGTACACAGGAACATGGTTCCTGAGCTTCCTTTGGACAACCAGGCCCCTCCTCACTCACCGCCAAGTCACATTTGTAGCAAAGTTGAGTTGTGACAAGTCTATATATTAGTAAATTGCTGCTACTGAGAAGCTGCCACCACCTCTGCACAGCCATTTTCACAAAGTTTGCATTTTCTGCCACTGTTCTTTAACGTTCTCTCTTCCTGCATTCAGAGCCTCATCCTTGACCCACAGCTTCCCAAAAGAAGCACCAGCTCCTTAAGAGTGCCCTCTAAAGCTTCACATCATGGAAATCACCCACAGCTGAAAGGTTGTATATTCCCAAGCCTTGAACCTATCCACTCCATGGATCTGGAGAGGAAGACCCTACCATGTGACCTAAGCTGATCTCTTCTTCCTCAGAGCTGTATTTCATTCCCAGTGCTAATTGCTTCACCTCAATTCACTTCTTTGTTAATCAGAAGTGGTATAAGCATATTCCAGATCAATTGTTACCTCTATCCCCACCTCCAGCTCTCCAGAACTTCCATCTCAAAAAGGACAAGTGGGATCAGCCAAAATGGGAACACACATGGCAGCATGGAGTATTCAGGTACTATGAAATCTCTGGAGCTTCCACCACTGTCCCCCAGGAAAGGCAGGAGTGACACCCCACTATCATTGCATCCTCAAAAGCCTCTGTAAATACCACATAGCTCCTCCAGCCAGTAGACCTGACCTTTCATTTCTTTGAGTGGACAGGGATACCACAGAAATACACACATCTTTCTACTTAGGATGGCTGACATATCTATGTCGTTTGTATAACTAGTTGCTCTCCTTGCACATTTAGCACCTAGACATCCTCTCATGCCTTGCAGGACAACAAGTATTCTTGATTAGCAAAGCCTGACTGGCAGTGGTTAAGGCCTAGCTCAGTTGATATATTTTCCAAACTCTTAGTACAAAGGAAAAATGTAAAAAAAAAAATAATAAAAAAAATCACTGTTTTTAATGCCAACTTTTCATTTTTTTTCTACAGTTGACGGTAAAAGAATTAGTCTATATTACAGCAGCCTTCCCCCATCTTAAATTAGGTATTTAAGAAACCATGACTTGCAGTAATAAAGAAAGTTGGTGGGTTTTTTGTCTCAGGTGGTAAAAAAAGCAGAAGTATGCTTGCAAACTCATTAGGGGTTCCTTTGGAGCAAGTAAGGGATGATACGAAGACCGCTTTCACTCAGTTCAGGATACATTCTATTTTGACCCAACAAATACTAAGGTCAAATTCTTATACCAGTGTAGAACAATTTCCCTGATACAGCACTACACTCATGAGTCTGGAGCTGAGACTTGTGTTTCTGTAGGCACACAAAAACCAGCAGGTGCTTGTGGCACATTTGCCCTGCCACTATGACCTGCTCTGACGGAGGGTGGACTGTACAGGCACACAGAAATGTCCACTGCAACCTCACTACTCCACTCTGCCAGGAATACAAAACTTACACGTAACGGGAGGCAAATTCATAGACTTCAATATTTTAAGCCCTACCTGAGCCCCATCACAACTGGTTTAACATCCCTTTATCCATTTACCTACTGTATTACCTACTGAGGAGGGCCCATTGCTTCCAGATAGTGCATTCCTGGTACATGGTTGAGCTATGCCAGAGAAATAAAACTTAGCTATATTAATGTTCATCTGTGTAAAAATAAAATAAACATTTTGTCAGGTTCTCACTGAATCTTGCTTAAAGAACTGCCTATGACTCCATATATCTACTGCTCATAAATCTTCCATAGTGGAGAAGCAAGGTAGGGCAAGTAATAAAACATTTGCCTTTGTAAACTGAGGGGTAAAATGAAACATGAGCTGAAGAAAGTTCTGAACAACTGAGGGTTATTTATTTATTCAGCACCTTGTAATATCTGGAGGGTGATGTGGCCATTCATTCTATGACACCACCAGGTATACTGTGTCCCTTGGTAGCTAGTCATGCTATCTGGAAGAACTCTCAAGATTTTGCAATTCTAAATGTAAAAACATTTGCATAGTAAGGACAATATCTCTGCAGTGGGTAAACTTTGGATTTCATTTAGGCTAACTGGTCCACTCTCTTCTCCTGCACACTCTCCCAGGTCAGTTAGTTGACAGAAGATATGCTTTTGGTGAAGATTATGAACTGACATGTACTGGAAATTCTCAAAATGGTACTACACCTGATACAAATACACTGTAGAATCATAGAATCATAGAACTGTCAGGGTTGGAAGGGATCTTAAAGATCATCTAGTTCCAACCCCTCTGCCACAGGCAGGGACGCCTCCCACTAGAGCAGGTTGCTCAGAGACCCCATCCAACCTGGCCTTAAAAACTTCCAGGGATGGGGCTTCCACCACCTCTCTGGGCAACCCGTTCCAGTGTCTCACCACCCTCATGGGGAAAGAACTTCTTCCTAACGTCCAATCTAAATCTATCCTCCTCTACTTTGGATCCATTCCCCCTTGTCCTATCACTACCCGACATCCTAAAAAGTCCCTCACCAGCTTTCTTGTAGGCCCCCTTCAGATACTGGAAGGCCACAATAAGGTCTCCTCACAGCCTTCTCTTCTCCAGACTGAATAACCCAAACTCTCTCGTCCTGTCTTCATAGGAGAGGTGCTCCAGCCCTCTGATCCTCCTTGTGGCCCTTCTCTGGACAAGTTCCAGCACTTCCACTGCAAACATGAGTAGCAGCTACATGCACTTCAATGTAAGGTTATGTGAAACTAACCCTTTCAATCTCACATTTTCCATGGGTTTTTCTAATAAATTTTTCCTTGCTTCTTCATTCTAAAGTTATTCTTGTGTTTTTGCACAAATTTTAAGTCATCCTAAGTACTGTACTGGGACTCAACAAATAATACATTTTGGCTCCTGTACATTATGACTTTCTGTAGTCTCTGTCTTTCCTCTTCCTACACATCCTACATTTTACTGCTTCATAACTTTTGTCTTTGTACTTCCTGTTCTTGTATCTCATTTATTTTATCATATTATTTCTCTTTCAATTTCCATTTTTCAGCAGACTGCGAAAAAAAAGTTTGCAAGAACTTTAGTTTTACAATGTACTAATGCTATTTTAAGGATGATTTAGAAAAAAACTCTAAACCAATGAAACTTCTTGTGAACCTCCGTTGTCTCTGTGGGAACATTTCTATGTCCTGTCATCATAATGTGGCATAATGAACAGTCAGAGAACATCACGTGGATGTGGACGAACTCTGCTTGCAGCACTGGGCTGGACGGAGGGCTTAGACTGACACACCGCCACTCATCACATGTCTTTTCTATCTGACAAACTAGAAGAATCTTTCAGGAATTCATTTTCCCACAGAAATAGGTTATTCTTAATGCCTTGTCTTAAAGAAAAAAAATGGAAAAGGCTCAGATAAAAGAAAGGGCAACATTAAATAATATAACCAGATGAAGATGTTTTTTTCTTCTCATTCTACTGCATTACTATGGCAAAGCCTTCCTCTCCATGGCATGTATTGATAGCTTGCCTCCAAATTTACTCCATTCCAAATGAACCAGTAACACAAACGAGAACTGGACCTGTCAGCTTGTTAGCACGGCACCGAAGCAGAAGCTTAAAATGTCAACTATATTCAGCAGTGGAGGAAGCAAAGGCTTTTCACAGGAAAAAAAAAACAAAAAAAAAAAACCCACGTTGGAAAAGATTTAAGGATATTTAACAAAAGAGCAAGGAAGATCTTTGTCTACAGTTTAATCAGCTTAATTACATTACTGCAGGGATGCTTTATCCTGCTGACCTGAAGGTGATCAGACATGTAAGAACATGCCACTGCCCATCATGGTCTTCAAGGCATCAGAGCATAACCGTCCTCTCAGTACTACATGGAACAAGAGCGGTAGGTTGGGAAAGAGATGCTACATGTTCCTTTACCTGTTGCTCAAACAGTAGCAGTCACAACTGTCTCCACTAAGACCATGTACCCTCCATAAACCCCCGAGATGCAACATTTCTTCTGAAACACAAAAGAAATGTATCTTATAAGCTCAAAATACATAAGAGAGAGATCTCTGTATTTCACAAAAAAAAAAAAGTCTGGATTAACCATCCTAACGGAAACTGGAAATGTCATCCTACATACCTCACATTTATAGAGAAATGAGACATCTCCAGACTGCAATTTAAGTCTTAGGAGAGCTGAATCACTCTTCCTCTCTCTGGGGTCTATAAAAGGAGGCACAGAGTTACACAGGATGGGCTTTAGTGTGATTGTTTACAGTAATTATGAGTGGCCATATTTAAATCTATCAAGTCTTATTAATTGCCTTCTGGAGAAATACATTATAATGAAAAATTGAGCCAGGTTGTCTTGAATATAGTTTCTTCATTGCTAATGAATAAAAGTTACATTTTAAAAGAATTGCTTAGTATTTTTTTCTCTTCCTTTTGAAGTTTAAACAAAAATATAGAGCAATACATTACTGTGGCAAACACAGCAACACAGAACAAAACACAGAACACATTTAAACACAGGGCAGAGTAAAAGCCATTACAGAAAATAACTGAACAGTTACAATGAATTCACATATGGCCTTAAAAATAGATACTGATTCAACTAGTATGTAATGTTCTCAGAAAAAAAAGGCAGAGCAATAGTTCCATCACATTGCCCAAGCTATGGTTGGCTGGAATATTTTTTATAGTAGTGGAAGACCTCTGTTCATATTCCTCCTAAATTCTCTGAGACTCTCCAAACCCGGCGCCCAGTACTTGCTGCAGTGTGAAATTTCCTCTCAGAAAAGGTTTGCCTCCTCTTCATAAACAACTGAGCTACAAAGTGCATCTGCAGGCACACAAGAATAACCTCTTCACTGAATGCGTGACCTGGCTCAAAGTCAGACTACCTATTTCTGTCCATTTCAGTTGATCAGGACTGTTTGGTGCATCTTACTTTCAGAATGGGGGGAAAAATACCTAGCCATACTAATACATGGGATTGAACACAAACTTTTTCAGTTTTTTGTTTTGTATAGGACAATAACACTTGGTAGAGCAAAACTTCAAGAAATCATATTCCTTCCTTTCTCACAAATACAGTATTTTCTTCTCCTTACCCATCCTTCTAAATATAATCTCTCTGGATTTTGCCTTTTTGAAGCTAGGGCAAGACAAATGTTTTCAAAATTTCTTCCACAAGCCCTAAAGCTGGTGGTCTCACATGTAAGAGATGATTCAATGAAAAAGATTACATTTATCTGACAGTTTGTCACTGGACCAGGCATTAAGAGTCCAGTGACAGTCAGAAATTATTGGAATAGCCTGAATTTCTTATTTTTAGAAGCTAATAATGAATACTTCCCATTTCCTTTAACAATTACGACTGTGACATTTGCTTTTGCTATATATATTATTATCATCAATTCTAACGAAAACCACAACAAATACTGCAGTAATGTGATTAATTTTAGCAAAAGCCACAGCAATTTTTACTTTGGTGTAAAGTGTCCTATAGTTCCTTTACATCTCTTGAGGGTCTTGAGAACTCTGAACACTGAAAAGGCTATAAATATCAAATAGATGCATATATTTAGACTTTCCTGCACCTAATACGAAGTAAGCAAGTGGATTGCTTTAAAATACAGTCTGGTTTTCCATTTGCAAACAGGGGCATAAAGCAAGACTCCATTCCAGACGTTTGTAATAAAGGAGACATACCACAGGCCATATTCTCAGAACTGAACAAAATCTTCATTTTCTACTTTTTAGAGATACTAGATAGAACAAACAAACAAGAATCCTAATTTTATCAGCTTCTATTAACTCTCTAGCCATCATATCTTGAGAGTTAAAGTCAAATAAAAGGAAGTTTTACCTCCTCTCAATAAAAGTGTGCAACAAAATAGGCCTATTCTGGTATCTTTGCATTTCAAGACTTAGCAGCTTTGGCACTTACAGCATCTTTCATTCTCCACAAAACATCTGGGCTCTTCCAGAACCTATCATACCAGTTGAAGATTAACTTGAAACATACAGCTACTGTGAGAGAAAAATACATATAATATTTTGGGTTTCTTGCTATTTTATTCCTGTGAGTGGAGCGTACACTGTGTAATCCCATAGTGGCAATATTCCACACCAGAGCACTAGTTAATCTTAAAAACTCTCTCCTGTTTTGTGCAATTCCTAAATTTTTTTCTTCTGCCTTCATCCTGGGCTGTAAAAGAACCTGATGAGATAAGCAAGAAAGGCTGAAGGCATCCTCAGCTTAACGCATTTCACAAGGGAAAATTCATCATTGCTAAAATAACATCCCTCCTTCAAAATCCTATTAGACTTCTTGTTACAATTCACATACCATTGACATGTCTAACTGTAAGCAAGGGTCAAATTTAGATCCAAACCTTAAATAAATTCTGCCTAAGTAAAAAGGGCTACCTGCACAGACACCATTGGTAATTGAAGGGGACAAATTATCTCTGCAAAAAGAAGTAGCTTGAAGTCAGAATCTTGGAACTGTAAAAATATAACCATCACAGTTCTGCTTTTCAACAGAAAAATTGCTCATTTCTTTACTTATTTCTTGTCAAGACAGATTTTGTATTTAAAAAAATCATACAAATTTCAACAAAAAACTTCTCATTCTGTAATGGTTAAGTTAGGTATTTCTGTTTTTCAATCAGTGTCACATTTTCCTTGTTTTAAGAGAAAAAGGGGCAAGTTGATTTCAGATGGAGCATCACTGGAAACAAAGTTTTTTGGGTGTCACTTTTCCCCTGAAAGTCTGAAACATAAAGGTATAGTGAGACACCAACACATGCTGGTATGTTGCATCAGTAAATTATTTTTACTATGTTTAAAATACTCAGAAACAGTAAAAAAAATACTTAACAAGGAAATGCATCTTCATTGCAGGAATTAAAGAGTTTCTAGAAGGTGTAAGGAAGATTGATGTGGAAAAATCCACTGATAATTGACTTTTTGCAATGGCAGACAGTAACAATATTGGGAAAGCAAGTGTGAAGAACCACAAAAATATAGATTGCTGATCCCACCTGGCAGCCGAGCACCCACTCAGCTGCTCACTCCATCCACCCCCAAAAGCACATAAGAGAAAACAGGAAGAATGAGGATGAGAAAACTTGTGGATAGAAACAAAGACAGGGAGATCACCTACCAAGTACTGTTGCAGGCAAAACAGCCTCAATTTGGGGACATTTAATTTATTGTTACTTAGCACAAATATTTAATTAGTGATTCATGTATTGAGAACCAAGCAAGCCAAATATTTATATTCTTAGGGAAAAAAGCTCTCTCTCTTCCCAGCCCCAACTTCATTCCAGACCCCTCTCCTTCTCTCCTTCCTCATCCTGGTCTCCACTCCCCTTGTTATCACCGCAGGTTACACTTAGATTCTTTGGTGAGACGATGGGTGGTGCAGGAAGGGTCAGAGCATAGCAGTTTGTCTCAGCAGCTCTGCTTCCCACTCTTACTGCTGCTCCTTCCTTCTTCTTTGCTTCTTCTGCCCCAGTATGGGCTCATCTATGGGCCACAGTTACTTTGCTGTGGATTGGCCACAAACCTTTAGGTTCCCTGGGGTACTTCTTTCTGTCAGTTTATTTTATTGGCATCTTGTGAAGTTCAAAGCCCAGATGAGCTACTGCCACACATAACATTTGCATACACAACTTGGTGGTGTTCTGGAGAAGATCAAAGGATGGCAAAATGCACTGATTTTGAAACTCTTCTTGATATTTATTGCAAGTAAAACAAAGTAGAACTGTGGGAAACTTTTCCTGCAACAACCTAATCATCCAATAAGTCTGATGCAGTCAAGCTATATTCTGTTTGACAGTATTTGACATGAGTTATCAAAAGCATGAAAGCAAATGTGAAAACACTCCAAAGTATTGTTTGACAATGATAACAAAGGAGTTCAGGTATTGAACTCCAGCTACTTTATCTAGCAACAAAGCAAACTCCAGAGGATTTCAATGGTCAGGTGGTTTACATTCTTATGAACATGAAAATAGTTTCTCCCATAAAGACAAAGTCTTACTAACATACCTGCTGCTTGTCTTTCCCTCACACACCTAGATCCAACAATTCATCTTAAACCTGAACTAGATGCTAAAAACACACTACTGCAGAACACAAATCTGTAACACATTTGGATATCAATCAGGATGCTCTTAGACACAGTAAATCCCTACACTTAAAGCATGTTTCAATACTGCATAATTTTCTACAGTTTCCCGACAGCCAGAGTGCCTCAGGACAGCAGCAGAGAGAGGAGACAGAGAGAGAGGCAAATCCACCATGACTTGGCATTGCACGTCCAAGTTGATAACTCAGATAAGGCCTTTCAAGGGCTTTCAAGCTAACAGAGTGGTTCAAGTTATGGACCAGAGACGTACTGGGCATATGCCTGTCTCGGCTAATACCAAGGTACCAAACATACTCTAAAACCCCTGCAGCACAGCTGGACTGAACAGTATGTTTAAAAGAATGATCTCACCATGTCCAGCGGTAGGCTCTTGGAGTTTGTTTCATCACCTATTGTTGTTAACTTCAAAACTGAAGACTAACTGATACAAATACACATGCAGAGTTATAACTTCAAGATTAAGTGTCATCAATGCTTGCTCTGAGTAGGAAATAACATCGTGAAAGTACCACAGAGCTGACCAACCTCAACTGCAGCAACACAAACAAGGCCAGAAAACACATGCAGCAACAAAAGCACATGTCCAGAAAGCTCAGTGATACATTATGCCAGCCAGGATCAGGCAGATTTGTAAAAATTCCAGCTTCTTTCCACCACTGAAAGGAGGGCTTACGGACTTACCTCTAAGATAACTCCTCCTCCTTATCTTTCCTCTGCCAGGAAGTCGGCTCTACCACAAGCCCCAGCTGGAAGCACAGTAAGATCATCAGCTCTTTCCTAAGGGCCGCATCAAATAACGAACTCAGTCCAGCCCTATTTATTCAAGGTACGTGTATCTTTGTTACAACAAACTACTTACTCGTATGTGTGCTTCAAACGCAAGAGAACGTAAAAATACATCTAGAGCACACACATACGGAAGCTTATCATTGCTGAGGTAGAGGATGACAGCACAAATCCAAAAATATTTTCAGCTTCTCTTTGAAGAGAAATTTCCTTTCTTGGCTAGCACTATTTATTCAGTGCAGAAGAGTCACAGAGTTTAAAAGCAGGATGACTCATACTTGTTTAGAGTTTTATAAATTACCTGCAGTTAAGGAAGACGTTAGGAAAAAATGTCAGCAAGGTTTAAATACTGTTCTTTGAAGGTGCAGTGAAGTGACAGCTAATCTATTAATTTCTGAGAGCAGCTAGTTGAGCATTAAAAACAAGGTGACCTGGCTTTTCCCTTCATCTTATCAGTGTACACCACTTGCTAACAAAGATCTTTTAAATACAAAGCAGAGAGTTTTATAAAGAAACTTGCACTGTTTAAACAAATAGAAAACCTGACATGGATTGACTTGACATTACACCCTCAAAAATGGCACAACCATGGCTGACAGAACGACAGGATAGACGTAATTACCCAAATTACCTAGAGGAAGGTTGTTTCTTAGTCCTGTCAGTATAATTAGAAGAGCACAATTCATATACCACACACAGTGATATATTCATTAATGTATTTGGTTCCTCTGCTTAAATTGCTTGGGTACCAGAGACAGAAGAAAGTTGTATTTGCCAGCTACTCTTGGTGTCTGTTGGTCTGTACTCAGCACAGTCTCAATAACCCACACAAGATAAGACAGACAGATAAATCATTTTTTATTCCTGTGGAATTGGTCATTCTTTTTACTCACTGAATGGTCTTGCTAAGGCTTACTGCAAACTTCTTTTTCCTATTCCCTTGAAAAGGAGGCAAAGCAAAGAGAATGCATAGCACATCCCAAGATAAATCTCTTCTCCCTCATCCTTCATAAAAGCTGAATAAAGACAAACTAATCAGAGAATAATTAGTTCCAATTTGCACAATTTTGTCACTATAAGTAAAATAACTTTTTCTCAAGATTAAAGGGATTGGAAAACCTTCTTGACTTTTTCTTCTCAGGGGAATTTTTGCAAAGCTGTCTTACAGTACTTCATGCAAGGATCTGATTATGTATTTTAATTTATTTTCTCTGTAATTAGTCTAAAAAGCTGGGTCATATGAATATTTAAATTACTTTAATTTGAGCAAATCTTCTACAGGGATACACAATATATGAGTTGGAATTTGGGGCACTGAACTCAGTATGTCCACTAGTTTAAACAGTACTGAATCTTGGAGGATGGGCAACTGCAAAGCAGATTCTGGTCCTCTCTACCCTAAAGCAACCAAGAACACATGTATTTCCTTAAATTTATAAAAGGCTTAAAGAGCACATTCTCAGCATACCAATCTATGTCATGCGTACGGATATGATCAAATGGTCACCTATCACACAGCAGCAATGATTTAAAGGAGTTGCTCCTCTGCTGCTGAGATGTTGTAACTCACCACAGCGCTCTCACAACCTGGGTTAAACTAATTTGTCTTCCTTTCCACTAAAACAGATCAGGAACACTCATATCTTCAGTGAAGGGGACAGCACTATCTTGGACTACTTTGTCTCATAAGGAAACAATTTTCTAAGAGGAAGACTTCCTGGCTCTACACCAACCTAGCTGGTAGCTGATAGCTGCTCATTATGTAGTGCCCATCATAAAATAAGCAGGCCATCTCCTTTAGCCTTCAGTTGAATTATCTGTCTCATGATCAAAATAAAAATTTTGCAAGACCGATTGGCCTTCCTAAACACCATGCCAGCAGCAGAAATGGCAGAGGAATGCACTCCTGCAACACTGATTTTATTTAGGATCTAGAGACAGGGTTAAGAATTGATTCATCATCATGGAGAATTACATAGAGAAATCATTTTGCTTTGCTCTGAATTCCAGACAGTGCGCTGAAAAGCTGCATGATAACAGATATACCAAACTCTTAAAAATGAAATATCTGTGATGGGAGTGTTTGCTTCTTGCATAGTATGGTCAGGAGGAGTCAGGATGCCTCAGGAGTTTTAGATTTTCTTTTTTTTTCCTCCTCAATTTAGAGAATTCCTACAGCAAAATGAATGGTGTTAATATCTTAAAAGTTTACAATCTTCTGTTATTGTGTTTGAGCAAAAGATCCTTCTATTACTGGCAACTTTTATAAATCTTTTCCTTCAGGAAGCTTGACCTGAAAATGTTGGCCATATAGTTTTCCTTGATTGCCTTACAATGCCATCATTGCGGACTAGTGGATTATGCTAACTGCTTCACTACACTTCTTGCTCTGCTTTAACAGAATACCCCAGTCTAACACTGTATTAATGCACTACTTGGTTTTGTATTTTAAAATTTAAACCTCTAAAAGCTGATCAAAAATACATATTCAAAAATATTTCAAACCTAGAATATGACAGCAAGTCTTACCACCTCAATATTTCTCAACCTAACATTCTTTTAAATGGAATGGTTTATTCCATAAAATCTACTGATGTCTGAAACCAAGGGATTTCAAATCAAGAGTCCATTTAATAAATGGACACCAATCTGTCAGTACTATTGGGAACTGTCTAAAATAAAGGATTTGTGTGTGCTAAGATGAGCTTAAGTAAGATAACGGCTGACTGCAAGAGCAGTGTTAGAAAGTTAAAAACCAGAAGAAAACTGAAGAAAGCTTTTTGCACTTGTGATAGAAGAGGGATAATTAATTGCAACGTGTAACTCCTAGCAGAATGCGAGTGAAACTGGAGAGATGACAAAATCTAATCTAAAATGAAAATCTAATCTAAAAATGAAAATATAAACAGCGTTAGCAATATTTTACACTTAAATAGTATCCCAGTCTTTGCATTTCTATTGATATCTACTTGTACCTTATCTGTAGCAGAAGTATGAACATAATATTGATACTGTTATTAAATTCTTTGCTTATATCTCTGTTTTCCAGAACAGTGCTTTAAATAATATTGCAGAGAAGTATTTCTCCTTAACACCCAGCTATAAGATGAGCCTTTTCAGCTTGAACAAACTAGTTAATTTGCTGGAGCACTCCTCATTATAGTCAGCCCTTCTCTAATTAGGTCAACTGTCGGGTCCTCCATCCATGCTTACTTTAGGTTTCTTATAAATTACGACAAGTTATTTTCTTCCCACAAAAGAAGTCCAGTGACCTGTCTTCCCCTGCTACACATGGCGGGGGTTCATGCCCTATCACAGAAGCAGTACAACTAACACGTACATGTATCTGTTCTCTAATATTTTTTCAATAAAATATGCATCAGATCTTATAAAAATCAGCACTAATCTGCATTTTAGAGAGTCTCATCATCAGTAAAAGTTTTTATCATCTTTGCCATAAGGCAAGGAAGAAATAGCCCTACCTCATACTTGAAAGCTGAGATCCAAGTGAGATTTAGGCCTAAAATGCATTAAAGTCTTTGCCTAAGCCTGTCTGACATTCGAAGTACACAGATCCAGCCAAACTCATGCAGAGCTGTGGACTCTGCGAGAGCTTCAGAAGAGTGGCAGAAGTAGATCTGAGCAGCAGGCTCACACACAGATGCAGACCATAGAATCATCTAGGTGGGAAATGACCTTCAAGATCATGGAGTCCAACCATTAATCCAGTACTACCAAGTACACCACTATACTATATCCCTAAGCACCACATATACACATCTTTCAGATACCTCAAGGGATAGTGGCTCCACCACTTTCCTGGGTAGCCTGCTTCAGCGCTTTACAACCTCTTCTGTGAAGAATTTTTTCCTAATATCCAATCTAAACCTCCCCTGGTGCAACTTGAGGCCATTTTCTCTTGTCTCATTACTTGTTACTTGCAAGAAGAGACCAGCACCCACCTTGCTACAACATCCTTACAGGTAATTGTAGAGAGCGATAAGGTCTCCCTTGAGCTTCCTTTTCTCCAGGCTAAACAACCCTAGTTTGCTCAGCCGTTCCTTGCAAGAATTGTAAATAAGCAGAGCCTGGCCAGGACCATCTCTGCTCAGCCAGGCTTTTAAGATATAGGCAGTACTCTTCTGTGGTGACAATTAAATAGACAGTAGAATAGACAGTAAGAATTTTTCCAACAACACAGGCATGAATGCTATGTGGCATTTGCAGACATTTCGCTTGACGACTGCATTTATACAGAGTATAGAGGGAATGTGCTGCTTTGCATGCCATCTCCTGAGCTGATGGCATAGATAAGTGGCATAGACAACCTAAATGAATAGAGATCATGGAAAAAATCTATAGATAAGCCAAGAGATGAAGCAAGGTCATGCACTCCTCCCATTTTGCCTCAGTTCAACTTGTGTGTCATGCTGGATCATAAGATGTTTCCTTCCTCCCCCCTCATTCCAACACTCGAGCAACTCAGTCACAGCTTCCGTGGAAAAGAAGTTTGCCACAGTCCTTCTTGCACAGATTTTGACATTCATACTTTGTTTTGTTTAATGAGACACTTCTTCAGTCTATGCAAAGCACAGACACCTAGATCAGTTTGCAGATTTCTCTGTCTGCAACCAGCAGGCTGTCTCACACCAACATGCTACTCACCATCACAAGTCTATGGCTGGCTATAAAAAACTTTGCGAGGCACTGACAGCAGGCAGGCAGCAGTGCTGCAGCACATTCTGGCGACCACAAAGCAGATGTGGCTTCAGAAAACGTGCTGCCTGCATCAAGTCCTGAGCTCTGGGGAGCTTCAAATTTCAGCGAGCACACAGTATATGAATGAATTAATTTCTTATTAAAAGTTTTAGATGACAAAATACTTTGTGCTCACTTTCCTAATGCAGTTGGGAATTTATCACCATCTCCAAGCTGTGGTTTTCCTTCTTGTAAATCTCCTATGCTGATTTCAGAGAGTCATGTGTTTGGTAAAGTCAGCTTTGTCCAGAAGGATGAATCCAGAACAATAAAATAGGTGTCCAGCTCCTAAATACTACTCTGTTTTGCCTTCTGTTCAGCTACCAGCTAAGTTCACAAAGTTCATTTCTCAACTACTAAGTGGGGCTCATGCTTTCTAATGTTTGCTAAAACTTGTAATGTCTTATTTAAGTACTTTATAACAATGGTGGAAACCACCACACTGGAAGTCAAAAGGGTAAGAGTCATCTCACTTTTCTCTTGGCCCTCTTTTGCAGTCATGCAACCAAAAGGCTTGGGCAGTTCTGTTTTAGAAATAACACTATTTTTAAAATATCTCCTCAGCCCTAGTGTTTTCTGTAATTTTGAAAAAGCTTTAATTAAAAAACAAAATCAAAACCAGATTGAGATACCAGTTTAGAACAGCAATATTTCAGTGCATCAAGAGAAGAGGAAAAATATGCTTAAAAATAATCCTTCACAAGCACAAGATGCTTTACATCTTAATACACTTTTCATTACCAGCAATTTTCCTTCTCTCCACATTAAATCAGAGGCTCACTGGCATTAGCAACTCTAGAAACAGTAATTCCTGCGACTCTGATGATACCTGGCACATGATGAACACTAATTTCAAACATTTACAGGAGTAAATTTCACCTGCTTTACTGCTTGCTACTTTCTCTGCAAGATATAATTTTTGAAGAAAATGCATTAAAATGTTTATGAAACAAGGTGCAGAACTAAAGTAACTTCTAGCATTATGAAACCACATAAATAATTATCAACCCTAACGTAAAAGATACTACAGCTACTGTAAATCTCCTTAAAATGATCTCAAATCATTCTAAAAGACCCATGCCTTACTTGATTGCAAGGTAAACACAAAGCAGCTACACATAAAAGCTCTTGGATACTCTACGTATGCCCAGTTTCCTGAGTATCAAAAATCCTGATTTTTATGCAGGTTTCGTAACAGTACAGTTATACACCTTCCTGCCATGAATTATGCAAACTCTGCGACACATGGAACACGTATTGCTGTGAGGAGAGGAGCCTGTGCCATTTACAGTGTCCACTTGCAAAATGTTTAAATAAGTCAACATTTCAAGGGAATTAGAATTTCCAAACGTTATTATGGAACAGCACTGTAACTGGCAGTTTGTTTTTCTACACATCCAACAGCATGTAGATAGGTATTTGTTATCACAGGTATATTTTTGATCAAGCATTTGCAGCTAAGTAGTCAAAACTCCAACAGCATGTATAATGGCTACAAAACTGCCAGTCTTATCCTCCACAAGGTCACTGTAAATCATCGTGTCAAAGAGAACCAGCAGCAATCCTGTGTTCCTCACCACAATCAATGCACAGACTTATCAATATTACATGGACCTTCTAATTTCACATGGAGCCTAAGACAGATGCAGGCAGGCGCAGGCCAGCTAAGCAGATATGTCTGTAATAGCAGAACAAGTGGGGTTTTCTTCTTTTTGCCTTATTTTTTTTTATCCATTTTATTTTTCATTTTAAGTATTGTTTCACCTGCAGTTGATGTACCCACTGTAACTGTGATAGTACAGGAACTGCCACACTGGCCAAAACAAACCTTTTTCACTTCCTCTGTCCTATTCCCAAGAGTAGCCGAAAACTGTGATGTCAGAAGGACAAAGTTAAAAAATTTTAGGCCTGAATAAGAATGTAACAAACTGGTCTGAAACCAAGACAAGAAGAATGGAAGGCCCTTTAGACTAAAGGACAGAATATTCTCAAAGGTTAAAATAATCAGAAACAAGACACAATAATTAAGAGCAGTATCTAAAGACAGTAAAATTCTGTCAGCTTTTGTAGATAATGCTGCATCATGGCTTCTTTACATTAACAAGAGACAGATTTGTGGACAAAGATAAAAATATTGAGGTGCTCCTTGTGTAACCTGTGGTGATTTTAATACTAACACCCACACCTCTAGGAGGAGAATTAAAATGTAAACACAGGACCACCTTAGTATAATGAATTAGGTAACTGACAGAGCACGCCTACAAAGATTTATGTGATTTAATAGCATTTAACCAATCATATATAATTTGTTATTTGTACTGTATATGACCTGCTGCTGTTTGACCTAACAGTGTGTTGGATTTGTGATTTATCACCTAGCACCCATTGCTGCAGAACCAAAACAAAGCAACTATCTCAACTCTGTGTGTCAATTGCCTTTGCACACCAGGTAAAGGACCCTTTTCTTGGGACTGCAATTGGAACTTACAGGAAGATCATAAGAAAAAAGGGCAAACATATTATCCCTCTGTATTTATCCTCCTAAAAAATTTGTAGCTTAGGAACTTGCTGAATAGATCAAAGTGATTATTTCTGGACCACTGTGTTTGATTCATTTTTCAACCTAGTTATTGTTTTGGCTTCCATGGGAACCTGTGGCAATTCACCTTGGATTGGGTGAAAAATACCTTCCTCTGTTCCTGTGATGGTACCCCCTGTTCCTGACCCCAGTAATACGGTTAGCATAACCAACATCATTTTCTCAGACAAAAAGCTGTAATATGTCAGTGCACCAGTCACGCAGCACCCTCTTCTCCCACCCTCTTTTCAACACTGTGGTTGTCACCAGGATGTGATGACATCCATTACAGAACAGACAACGCCTCTACCAGCATAACGACAAGACCATTTGCCCCCCAAGCACTGTTGCCAGGATGTAGTGACACTCGTTAGGTAACAGGGAACCGTACCAGCACATGAGATTTTGCCTATGAAATCAAGCAGTTGCACATTCTAGGAGGGTCATAGACTAGAATTCCTGTTGGACAGCAAAACCCATGGTCCTCTGGGGATCTGGGATGCCCCCACCATCACCTGCTTCTACTGAGACTGAGTGTGTGACGCGTGTTGGTTTAGGTAAAGCCTGAGTCTAGATAACGGTTATTGTATCGCACACTGGTTATTAAGAGTTGTACCCAATCTGCAGAGGGTCCAGGTAACTAAAAACTGGAGACAGCACAAAAAAGCTACACTAATTACCAGAAATTCTGTTTAGCTGACAGCTATGATAATTGCTAAGAATTCTCTGTAACACTAAGAATACTCCAACTGCTAGAAATTTTAGATAGCAATAGACTATGCTGATTATTAAATTTTTATGTAATAACAAAGCTCTAATCATAACTACTATCCTGTGGTCAATCTTTATTTTGCTAAGGGTCCCTAAAAGAACATGTATGTCCCCGTAGTGTAAGATGACAATTTCAAATTTAATGAATCAATTCAATTTCAATTTAATGGATGCTCTACAGGCATTATGTATGTATGTATGTATGTATGTGGATACATATATATTCTGAAAATGAAGAGGATCCACTTATTCTCTCTTTGTATAGAGGCCACACCACACCTCTGAGCAGCTTTGCCTCTCTTCTCTGCCTGTTGCTGGTAAAAACTGATTAAACAAACAAAACTCTACTAATGCCAATATTTTGCTGTGTACAGTAACCATCCATCCCCATTGCTAAGCACTTGCCAAAGCAAATATGTAAAACCGCTTGGAAGTTCTCCACAGCAGTACAGACAAATGAAGCTGGCAGCACATCAACTTTTCAGGTTTGTATCTTTGCTGAGCTGTTGATGTAATGGAAATAACTAAGAAAACAAGTCAAAGTAACTTCACTTTACTTGTTACACTTTCATATGTGGCCTTCCACACACGGGGAAACAGCTTCAGGATACTCCTTCTTCAAAATAAGCACGATGAATTATGGAAATATAAATGAATTAAGTACTTGGAACATAAAGCTGTCTTTGGAAAGCATCATTGGGCATAAAAATGTTAACTTTGAGTTAACATTTGAGTAACAGTGAAAATCATTATGAAGAATGAGTTCCGGCATTGGTAACAATTCTCCATTCTAGAGTCTTCAGCCGTGCTCAAGCAGAAACCCAGAGTGTATCTGTCTGCTGCTTAACAAACTACTACAGCTGAATTTACACAGCATTAAGAGTGCCCAAAGGCTTACATTTTCTGCTTGAAAATTCTGCATTTTCTGTAACCATGGAACACATGATTTGCCCTTTCCCATCAGTTGCAAAATGGTTGTCCAAATTGTTCATTCTTCAAGTATAGGTAGATTGAGAGACATCTGATTTATTGCTCCTTTTCCCCCAGTGTTTCTGGGCATAACAAAGGAAAATAAACACCCCCCCGAGAGATCTATGACAATCCATCAACACATTACAAATTAGATAAGATCTTAATGACCTCTAAGGAATAGTTCCATCACCACCTTTCCCTTCTGTGACCACTAAGAAACGTGCATTGGATTTGTTTTGAAGTCTACCTTAACACATCCAAAAGGAATACACGATCCAAACCTGAGTTTAAAAAAATAATTTTCAAACAAACTGAGCACTTCTGGACAAGAGTCAGTTGAACAGCTCTGTTCACATGTAGGAAGGGCACACTGCCCCATACTTCAATAAAACATGAAAAAGGAGCTTGAACTCTAGGATAAGCTTCATTTTGCTGCATGGACAATGCTCCTATCCAGTCATCTCTGGGTCAATTTGCACTCTTGGCCATTTGAGAAGTGCCAGTTCCTCAGTCTTGAAAAGAGATGCAACATCATACGAATTGATAGAATCAGCCTTTAAAAGACCATCTACAGGTTTTAGAGAAAAGCAAGACATACAGAACATGTCTTGCATGGAAAAAAACAAGGTCCTCTCTTCCTTCAAAATTACCTGTCTTCATGGAAAGGAACCTCAGACTTGGGCCACTAGACAAAAGAATATTAGACCATTTAGACCAAGTTGCTGTTTCTTTCATCAAAATTCTCCACTTTTAAGCTTGATATTACTTAATTGAAATATTCCTGTTCAAGACACTAAAAGGAAAATTTAAAAGGTGAATAGACAACAGGAATAAGCAAGACACTACCAGTGCCTGAGGCACCTCTGCTACCAGGAAACTAATTAGGTCAAAAATGCCCAGATGAATCCAGCAAGGGAACCAACAGGTCCCAAGGTAAAAGATCTGGAAGACATAAGGTATTAAGAGGTCAGAACTGTCATTTTAACAGCACAAATGCACAGAAATCAATACCTCAGAAACAGAAAATCTTTTGACAAATACTTTTCTGAACATTTAGTCTCAGCCTAAAATTGCAGTGACACTGAGAATTTAATTCTATTAATATTAAGGGACTTAGGAACATCAGATCATTCCCCTTTTGATCTTTGGAGGCGGGGCAAGAGAGAATAAGAAATGTAAAGCTATCTTGTTGTTTCATCCCCATCCTTTTAAAACAAGTATGCAAAAAGTACAAACAAATCCAGAATAAAAGAGGAATAACTCAGAAATGCACTGAAACCACTGTAAATTAAAATAACAACCTATTAATTTGTAAAGGGCAGGAGCTCTGAGGAGTGCACAGAATCTATAAAGGACTTATTATTGCAGATGAGTGTGCATGAAGCACACTTAGCTGCTAAGGAAAGTACAACCGAGCTCCAACGTATGTCAGGAAGAGCTTGGAAGCAGTGAGCCCATCAGTTTCACATCATTGTCAACCTGTTGCGGCATCTCCCCAAGTGTTACTGAGACCTAGTTCTTTCACCGTCCAATGTCTAACTTTTGTAGTGCCCCTGGGACCTGCTTAGAATTGTCCAAGAAAAACAAGAAAAGAGGATCTTGCAGGCTGCTGCCACTGAAAAGGTGTAGGAACCATGATACCTCCGTATAGATCACTTCAAGTCTGCCACAGCATATCCAGACAGCTTAGTTTGCTTGCATGATCACACCATGCTCCCTGGTACTCTCATATTGCATACCATAAGAGAAGTCACTCACACTAGCACGGTACATCACTCTTTCTTGTATATGTATCACCAGCAGCCCTTGGCAGAGATCTGCAACGACAGCGCCAGGACCAGCCACTTCTGACCCAGTGGAAGCCATCTGATCAAAGCAGCCATGAAGGATGGCATGACCATGAAGAGGTTCAAGAGAAATAAGCTCATCCTCCCTGAGGAAGGCTGAGGATGGCATGCCCTATTAGATAGTGGTTGCATCTCTGCAAGGATCACGGCCGTCTAGTGCTGCTGGGAGTATGACAGCACCACAGTACATTTGCCTCCCTCCACTGCAGCTACTGCTCCCTCTCACCCTTCCCAATGCAGAGCAAAAGTTACAGATTGCCAGGGGCTATCACAGGAGAGTGGCCACAGAAAGGCATGAACACTCAGAGGCTCTTGCACAGGACAGCACAGTCTGGGGGATGCACACCTCCCCAGAATTGGGGTCAGGGCATGCAGAATGGCCCAAGTAGGCATCTTCTCGGCTGGGTATCCTTTCAAGGATGCTGCTGCAGCACTGACTCTTCTGATGAATTTCGACATAGCATTAAATGGTCTCCTGTGTAAAAAAATACAATACCGACAACACAACAGATATGTATTGCCTGCAACACATTTGTATTGCTCCCATGCTCTTACGTGACAGCGTGTGAACAAAGTTATTTTGCATAGATTTCACTTAAGAATTGTGCCACTGGATTAGTGCACTTAAGATCAAAGTAATAAGCCTTAAATAGATTTGTAGTCACATTTTAAATTTGTTGATTAGGGTTGTTAGGGGATTAGAAATTAGTTTAATATATTCTTGCAGCAAACATATGTTGCAGAGCCCTTCATTCCTTGCAAAAAACATACGATTTTCCACTGCCTAATCACCAAGTCTGTACTTTAGGAATTCACATCGTTCCTGAGACAACTAGGTTTTGTTATCAAATCATGTATGTATGTTTTTATAGTCTATAAAGCTCATATACCTCAGCCTCTGTCAAACTAGTTTAATGTTGGGAAATGAAAGAAGAAACGGTCACAGGACGTGCGGACTGATTAATCTCACTTTACCTTACAGACGGTGATTTCATCTCTCTGCT